>CM038794.1:266662898-267262898 GCA_021764765.1 Vicia sativa | reverse complement strand
GGATGTTTGTTATTACTCTTTATTTTACTAGTATAACAGGGAGAATAGGGAACTTGAGAGGATAGAGTTGAATTTACGTGTTCCTTGCAAATGAGTTGCTATTGTATACATTTGATGACATCAGCTATATATAGTTGTGCTTATCCTACACCAACTGAGTAGGTTACCACAGTCACACATAACATTTTACACATCAGCTAACTACAACAAGCATTAACTTGTTGGCTGACTGCTTATATCCATATTTTCACAAGTAGGCCTGTTAAGCCTTGTCCCGTTTTTTTAACCATTGGATATAAATTTTTATTATTTTTAGATGTTTTCAATTTACACCTCATAATTCTCCCTCCCCCCACCACCACCCTTTGTTTCTCACCCCCACCCCTGATGCCCCGTGCCTCCACCACTATTCATGACGCCCCTCCACCTCTCTGCCCTGACTCTAGGCATAAAAATTCAGGATATGGTTTCCACTTCACTACCATTGTGGTTTCAACAATAGAATTATGTGAGAACTTAAATGAAATAACAAAATAAATAAAATGTCAACAAAGCAATGTTTACAAAAGTAATGAAACCGGGAAAAATAACAAACCAAGCTCCTTACCTGCTCTGCATAGTTCTGAGGAAGAGCTTCTATGGTGCTATTACTTAGCTCCATTGCAAGATCATAGCAGCGCAAATTATTGTTTATCTAAATAAAACATTAAATTAATGCTATATCAACAGAATGTAGCATTTGGAAACAATCGTGTTAAAATTACAAGCCTAGTATTGATTAAAAAATACACTAACCATAGCACATAAAGGTTCCAGACCAATTTCAGAAGCTGGTTCTTGAAGTCTCTTCTTTTCAGCTGCTTGAAAATCAATCATCACCTGTAAAATAACACTGCCATCAAAAACAAAATAACTAACATAAGCACTAAACACAACATATTGTGTTAAAGATGCTAAAACTAATTGTTGTACGAGAAAAATATCTTCCAAATTCTACCAGTTTACGTTGCATTACAAAGATCATAGTTTACATCGCATAAACTTATGATGCACATCAGTTACTATTAGAATTTGAGGTTACAGCCAAAATTATCCAACAAAACTAGCTCGTGAGGTCAGGATTGCCCAAGCAGTTCGCTTTACAGACCTTATCTTGATAGAGTACATCCAAGTCATACTGAGTTCTCTAGTTAGAGAATCAAAAAATCAATATACATCTAATTCAGTTTCTAGATTCTCAATAGATTTGAAACTCTATTTTTCTAGGAGATATAGGGTCTACACCTCCCCCTTTCAACCCCAGCACGGTATAGGTGATGTACCGCTGCAGTTGTAGAGGATTTCAAAAACATCAACTCACATCCGTGCCCAAATGGTCCTTGAGCGTGGATGATGCGGTCAGCCTGACAACGGTTCTAATACTATCTTAGAATTCAGGTTTAGGCCCTAACTCAACCCCACTGAGCCAACTTGCACATGAGAACTGTCCAAGCATTATAAGCACTACAAATGTCAAATCTCTATGTTATCTAGGATAAAACCAACCCACTAAACAGAACACTAAAGGAGTTGTATCCTTGCAATGAAGAGAAAAGGAAGTGGCCCAATAAAAGACCGCTGAGGTGGCAGCAAACAAGGGCAGATTTTCCAACTGTAACACTACATCCATGTCTTATCTGACATTACCTGAATGGTTGCCAAGGAAATTCGGTATAACATGACATCAGTGCTATTATCTCGGACAATTTGAACTTGCTCTCCAAGTATCCTGAATAGATCAACAGCAGCTGGGGTGTATAGCTTCCCATCTTCAGTTTTCTTTGGGGGCTGTGTTTTATCTGCTTCCAGAATATTCAAGTACCATTTCTAGAAAACAATAAGAGCAAAGCTTAATGAGATAAAGAAAACATCCAAAAAAACATCATAGAATACCAAAGCAAAATGAATAAACAAGAAAGCCAAGATTACCCTTGTTGTAGCTTGCATTCGCTCAACATAAGAATTCATAAGAGGATCCATTGCACCACTCTCAGAGCAGACTTGGGCCAAAGACTCATCAACACCAAGGCCAATCAGGTTATCTTGGTATTCAACCACCCAACCAGTTACCTACTTGAGAAAAAAAATAAGTATATTTTCACATAACAGTTCAGGAGGAGAAAAAGAAAATAGAGATGAAAAGAGAAATGGCTATAGTGAAATCTATGTGTAGCAAGGAATTATACCAAAGTACAATAATGAAATAGAATGGTAGACTCAGCCCATTATATTATAATGATAAACGTATTAAATAAATGGTAGACTCAGCCCAAAGATGGTATTGTAAGGAAAGAAGGATATAGATGGAACAGTAGGGGGGAAACGAAGTAGTTCTGATCAGTTAAAATTTTAGAAGGTAGTTAGTTAGAGGGGGTAGTGAGAATTATTAATAGGAAGTAAAGCTGTAGAGGGAGACCCTTAGTAAGAAACCCTTGGAGGAGAGATATTTTATGTCTTTTTATTTTCAGCCAACGAATATTTTCTTTTTCTTTTTTCTATTGTCAGTTACAAATACATGACAGTATCACACCATTGTCCATAATATGAATGAATTGGAAAGCTAGTAAATTCTTCCCAAATGCTAAGAAAAAACATGGTTGGATCACTATTATATAAGGAGAAGATGGCATTCCAAACATGTGAGGAATAGTAAATTGTACATAAATAAAACTACAGTGAAATACCTTTAATATCTCGATATTTGTTAATCCATTGGCCTTGTCACTAAGCAACCTTAGCATCTGAATAAACCTCTCAGTGTACAGATTTACCATTAGTTGGAATATTTCATATCTGTCCGAATTGAAAAAACAGAATTAGAACAAACAGAATATGTACATAAAGAAGCCTCATACAAGCAAAAGCTTCCTTAGATTAAGTAAAATGTATTCAGACAGAAACAAGAGAGCTGCAAAGAGAAAAAATTAGAAGACCTCTAGTAGCCATCTACGAGTACTTGTTGCCTAAGTTCACTGGTTGATGAATGGATTTTTCTTTTGGGTCTATTTCTTTAAATATGGGTCTCTTTTATATCACATGACGTAAACCTAGATTCCAAATTTAGGGTAGAGTAAAAAAGGAAAGTGGGTTTTGCTTAACCAACCAATTAGCAACTTGTAGTTCATGAATCGAATATGAATTATACAAGTGTTCTATTAGAATTCAATTATTAGCATAGCTGTCTAAGATTAGTTTATGACAGAGTACATAATAAAATAGTCTTTATCTATGGTAGTATCATCTCTATTTTCCCCTTCTCTGCACACTCTCTCTTTAAAGCACTATTGTATATTAACAAATTTTACTGACCCACAAATATAATTAAATAGATATAAATAATATAAAACTATTCATTATACACAACAAATATCACACCTAAAAAGAAAATAAATTATACAAGGAAGCAAACCAATTCTCATAGCGAGATTATTAATTAGCACTAGGTAGAAATCCTGTCAAGCAGCAGAGAAAAGTATAAAGGCAGTATATTCAAACCTTGGAGGAAAACAGGGGGCAACGTAGTCATAGATATCTCCAAGTTCCTCCCCAATCTATATACCACAAAAGTAACAACATTGCAGCAGTAATCAGTAACCCGGAACAAAACTGGATCTCAATTGCCGGAAGCAAAAATGGCAAAATTTAACAATTTACCAAAACATTTACATTGTAAATAAACGTGAGATCTAGAGAAGAACTATCTAATGAGTGATGAATTTGTACCATTAACCAGTTATTATAATAGACTTCAGTACTTCAAAGAATGGAGGGAGGGAGGAAGGGGGAGGAGAGGGAGGAATAAATTTTGATGTATTGTCAGAGAAAATAAATGATAGAATATAATTTTCAGCAGTGTAACATGTCAACTCTTAAATACAGTTATATTAAGTTAAATTCAAACAGGATTCTGGCATTTTATTTGCATGGCTAACAGCTTCAAACAGGCTCTGAAATCTGTATGGGGTATAGCTAGGGCTGGAAATGAGTTGAGTTGAACTTGTCTCAGCTCAATAAGTGGTTCAGCTCGAAACTTGACTCGAGTTCAACACAAACTTTTTTTTAAGCTCAACTCGTTAGGTTCAACTAGCTAGGTTCAGCTTGTTAGGGTCGGCCCGTATAGCTTTTAAAACTTATAAAGGTAGGTATACCGTAGCCCTATTGAAATAGATTGTCACTTTATAAGGGAAAATATCGAATCAGGTGACATGAATAGTCGATTTGTAAATTCCGATGTGTAGTTGAAACACACGGTTTCATCTTATGTCTCTCATTTTATATGCTATTCAACAAAGACATTTGTCAATGAATCACCTCTTTCTCAAAATCCAAACAACCACCTACAATCAATCTTCATTTAATCACCGTAGATATCAATTTAGTTATAACTTCCCTAATTCGCAAGGCTTTCCTTGATAGTATTGTGGCGATCCACAATCAGGCGCTGTGATTATTTATTTCCTTTTTAGTTACAGCATTTATAGGAGGGTTATTTATATTACCCTGATTCTTAGGTCAAGATTGATCTGCAGAATTGATTCTGTACTTTTATTTATTCATTCTCACTGAACGGTTTTCATTAAGTGGAAAATACAATTCATTTTTCTACTATATTGTATACTGTCAATCAAGGTAGTTTTAATCCTACTCTTGTTTTTACTCTTGTTTTTACTCTTGTTTTTCAGTACAAAGTTAATCTCATTCTATGACAGCACTATAGCACTTTGCATGATGGCCACATATGGCTACATGTGCATTGTGGATTGTTTAATAATGAATGTCACTAATTTGGGTAATTTTATAATCTTAAGGATAGTAGCAATGTTGCCTAACTACCATTCCACAACAGCATTTTTGGGTACACAAATATTAGCTTGCATGATGATCCATCTATCTAAAGAAGAAAACAACAAACAACTGATATAGGCTGGGAGAAAGAGGAATAAAATTAAAAAGTCACTGAAGAAAATGTAAACATCTCAGAAGCTTAAATTCAACCAGTCTAACATACCACTCGAGCTTCCTCTAATGCTGCTTTCAGGTCCTCAACCACAAGCTGATACATAAATGAAAATGAAATAAATGCTTATAATATAATGAAGAGTTATGGAGGTGTGTGTTTGAGACAATTTGAGTGTGTGCATTGTTTGAAGCAGGAGAACTGGAGAATGTGTAGACCAGTAAGACTTAGTGATTACCTCATTTAGAAGTTTGTTAAATCGTCCTTCAACAGTCTTCCTAATTTGCTCATAACACTTATCCTTATAGCCTTTCCCCTGAACCTTCAATTTTTGTTGTGTTAAATTTTTCGAAGACATCCCACTTGTAGCTTTTCTGTGATTCGTTAGCATTAACAAAATTAAGTAATGACAAGGAGAGAATTTTCCTCTTTGCAGAAAACTTCCGTATGGGGGTAAAAAAATAAACAGATTAGTTCTATCGATAACATTGTATTGGAAAATGATCCTTGAATTTTCACTCTTTTTTAATCCCATGCAGAATGACCCTAAGAAGACAGTATTATTGTTAGGAAATACCCACAATAAAACTCCAGGCATAAGTGTCATAACAAAACAAGCAGACAGAATGTTTTCAAACTGCTACAACATACTGATTTGCATTTTAAAATCAAATCACTTTTTAGTGTGTAGAATTAAAATTGCCAGAAAAATCAGGCATTGATTTATAAAAGACAAACAGACTAGCAACTCTTGTCTAGGAATAAAGAGAAGGTCAAAGGAAATTTCACCTGACACAATGATGGCAACTATGACAGAAAATTCCAAAGAAAACAGCATCACAACCATCTAACGCCCATCCCAACATAACACAGTGGTATAAACAAACAAGAAATTGAAGGGGAAAATTGAAAAGGGAACAGGGAACAAGACATGCAGCAATGATCAGAAAACCAGATAGGATGGACAGAGAAAGCAAACATTGAAAAGAGATTTCGTTATAGAAGAACTAAATGGATCCCTGCAAACATTAACAGAAGTAATAATTATCCTTCCAATATTAGTCTCCAAGTTATATTAATGGATCCCTGCCTAAGTTTTGGATTATAAGAGAATTCGTTCTAGAAATAAAGAGGTATATGAATAAATGGTAAGAAATCCCTTAGAAGAACTAACAACAACAAAATTACAGCACACTATCAAGCAAATCATGCACCAAGAATTCAAGATGGCAGCTAAGTTTCATTAGACTTTTAAGATCGCAAAAGTATCAAGGATAATGGAATTCAATTCAAACTACTATAACATACATGGCACTTCTATGAGGATTTGTGGCTGATGCCAATGCACCATCCCCTTCAGCCTCAGCTACATCCTCTGCAACCTGTTGATCATGGATTTCTTGCATTTCAACAACCCTAGAATAGGTAAAACACAATGATAACAAGATTACATTGAATTTAGAAATTCCAATCATACAACCGATCATTTAAATAAAGATAATAATGAAAGGAATGAGAAATGGAAAAAATTTAAAATGCAATTGTCTATCAGCAACATACCGTAAAGCACGAACCAAAGTTTGTGGGCTGCAAACACAAGGAAAAATAAAATAACATGATTAAAATAAAGGAGAGAATTGAGGATCATACCACAAACACAGTATATAACATATGCTTAACAATGCAATCAAAAAGTGCTCATAGAATTTGGGCTTAAGGACTAACTCACTCCTATAACCAGTGAGGATTGCTGAAATCTTATAAAGGCTACATATGCCATATCTCTAGCCGAGGTAGGAACCTAAATTGCGGCATTTGGCTTGCCTTCATTGGGCTTTCCGCATCGTCCACACTTCGGCCTTATTGAGGCCCGAGCATGAGGAAGGTGTTTGAATTTCATCCTTCATTGCAGGCCGCCCCTGGTTGCCTAAATTGCTGCATTTGGCGTTCCTTCGTTGCAGCCTCCAACACTTCATTGTGTTGGGTTTGAAAGGATGGATTTAGTCTCACATTGCTTAGAGATATGGCATGTGTTATTTTTATAAGTGGGAGCATCATCACCTTACAGGCCGGTTTTGTAGGGATGAATTAGGCTCAACCCACACGTTTTAAGATCTCTAGTCAATGTTGTATAACACATCTTCTCACACCCAGGAAACTGGAAAGTACATCCGAAGCGTGAACAAATACGGGAGGAGTAACAAGGATCTAAATAAAGGCTAAAGGAATATGACATAGATGAAATGTGTAATCTAACAAGCATCATACTCAAATGTGTGTCAAACCTAAAATCTACAAAAGAAAAAAAAACAAAACTTTCGAATCTTAAATAGTACTCAATTGATAAAAGTTCTAGCACTTTCGTAGTAAAACAAGCAACATTATTTGATACATTCATATTCAAGACGTAAAACAAACCTTTCTTTAGAAAGTTTATAGAAATTGGCAACATGATCCCATAGTGTCTTCTCAAAGTTCTCCCATGTTCTATCTACATCTTCAAAATATTCCCTAAAATATATACAAGAATAAGATGTTAACAATAGATACCGTTAAAATTAAGTCCATAAATAGTTGTGGTTGGATAGTGTATTGTTAAAAAGTCCTACATCAGACAAGATATGGCCTGGAAATATGTAAGATTGAGTTATGTGCAACCCAAATTCTAAGATGGTATCAAAATCTATCCAAGATCCGTTGGACCACCTGCTATCAAGTTTCCGCTATCGGACCACCCAAAATTTATATCCACGCACCAAGCACAATAGTGCTGAGCGTGAAGGGATAATTTATGGAATGCACACATCGTATAGATTATGGCCTGAAAATATGTTAATAAGTTGGGGCAATCCTCACCTTACGAATGTTTAAAAATGAAGAAATCACTTATTAAGAACACCAGTGAGTCAATGCATAATTATAAATAAGGGATTGCGCATATTGAAATTTACTCCAAATTATGTGGTTGCCCCCTCCAGGGTTCTCACAAAGCCCGTGAATGGGGAAGCAGAACTTAAGTAGACACAAACCTCAGCCTTCCAACTTCTTCCTTGTGAGATGCTGCTGCTGCTAATGCAAATCTTCGCTTTCCATCCAAAGCTGTTAACCTCTGCAAAATAAGCAAAATTTAAATATATTATGGTAGGTCAGCTATAGTAAAAAAAGCATATTTTATGAGAAGAGTGAATAGGCTAGAGTGGGGGAGGTTATAAATAAATAAAAGAATAAATAAATGTAATTGAATGATAGAATAGAATAGAACGCATATGAAGGAAAGATACGGAAGGCATTGTTCATTGAGAGAGAGTGAGTCAATGGCCTCGAATTTTGTGTCATGTAATTCCTTTGCTCTGGCTCGCATTTAGCATATAGCCCTCAGTATACAGTGAAGATTATTTCTTTATCCATTATTGATATCAATTGATAGTAAAATTGGTATCAAAGCTAGTATCCAAGGGAGAGTGATCTAGATTCATGATGAAAAAGAATGAGATTCGAATTGAATAGGAGAGGCGTACAGGGTTTGAGGGCACAAGCTGAGAAGAATCTGATGGAAGAAATAATGAAAAACCAAGTCTCAGGCAATGAAAATGTTGTACAGGAAATTTTGCATTGCTACTGAAGTTACAACACATTGTCGTCAGAATCCGGTATAGATTGTTGGCAGGATTGAAAGGAGAGGTGATCAATTAAGGATAGCAGTGACAGATTGCCTTCAGTCATTCTGAATAACAGCTACAAGGGAGAAACAGAGGAAAGATACTGGAGGAAAGTTGAAATACTCATCTTTATGGGCTACAATGCATTAGAGTGGATATTGTATAGAAGTATTCTTGACACGAGAGTACCAGAGTCAGAAAGAATGGTAGCAGTTCTGCTAGCACTAGAAGGGAGACCACTATCCTTGTATAAATGGTAAAAGACTTGTATACTAAACCCTACTTGAGTGACATTGAAGAACATGGCTTTTAGACATTATCAACCCACCCACGTACAAAAAACACAATGAGCTGCTTCTTGGGTTGAGATAAGACGGGAGATGCAGTGATACAGAGTGTAGTTCGAAGTCTTTACCACACCTTTGAATATTGTGGCACAATATTATCTTACCGGAATATTATTGAATGGGGTGAAGGAAATGTAAGGGCTGAGCTTACATGTTGGCTCAATATTTTTCACTCGAGTTATCTATCAGAACTAATGGATTTGGCTCAATTAATTGGGGGGAAAGAGGTTGGAATTTGGCAGAGTGAAAAAATCAGGGGAGAACCTCAAGTGAAGGCCTCCTATAAAGTCCTACAAGTACAAGAAGCTAGATAAGGAATGAGGATACACAATAGCAGTGAAAGGTTTGCAACATAATGTAATTTCTGCAAGGACAAGTACTGACTCCAGTACATAGTAGGAAGAGAGAGGGATTAGGATTTGCTACCTTTAGGGAAGGAAAGTCGCATGATTTTCTCTCTACATCTCTCTAATCTTAATTATTATTTTTTCACACATAAAACACCTAATAGGAAGAAAATGTGATGACAAAAACAAAAAAGAGGAGTTCTAAGCAACTAGAAAGGAAAAAAGGGGTTGTGTTTTCACTATGATAAGGATTTTAGCCAGGGCTTCTTTGCAAAAATGAACATAGTAGAGTGATGGTCATGGAGCATGATGACATAGAACAGACAGAAGGAACAACTACATAGGAAGAAAAGGTCGTTTAGTGGCAGGATTCACCCTGAGAAAGAGGTGAAACCCCTTAGGCAGGAGTATCACAAATGTAATCAATTCCCTACCCATCTTACTTGTTGGGCTTAGGGCCAAACTGGGTGACTAACACTCCCAAATTCCCTGAGCTCTGTAATTGGTTCCTCTAGCTCATAGTGAGCAGAGTATTCAATAAAGATCCTTTTTTTTCAAATCTTTAATATCAGTTGATTGTACCAGTAAAATGGAAAATAAAGCTTCAGCCAGACAATTATTGTTTATGATAAAATCAATATTTTGCAGTATAAGTAAGACCAACCTAACCTCGTAAGTATTGACAATTTCTTTGTCATCAGTCAAAGAATCCCGAGCCTCTGCTGCCTCAACAGAGATGGACATCATACCTTCAACATCCTATCAGAAGACCAAGAAGTCAGCAAAAAATCATAAAAGAGAAGTATGACCCATATAAATGCAACTAGGTTCCAAGTTCAAACCATGTTTACTAAAAACTGTGGTATCAATTCCATTCTACTTATGATAGATTCATTAAATTATGAACCTTCAACAAAGTGAAAGCAATACTTCAGACAGAAACACTCAATGCCGAACTGCATTTAACAATAACTCAACAAGAGATAAAGTGAGAGAAAATAACCCATTTTGTTATAATTGAAGGTGATAAGCTCAGTACTACAGGAAAAAACAGGGAGGGGAAGCTCTACAACATCTCTTAAGACTATGAAGTAGAATGAGTGTGAGACTAGCATTCTCTCAATCAATAATTAAAGGTTAAATAAAAGCCAGAAAGAGCACCTTCAAGGTAGAATGAGTGTGAGACTAGCATTTTCTTAATCAATAATTAAAGGTTAGATGAAAGACAGAAAATGTACCTTCAAGGTTGTGTTTAAGTTATTTCTTGCGTTGCTAAGTATCTTTATCTGGTCATGGTTGTCAATTAATGTTTGGCATTCCTGACATAAACTGATGCACCAGGAAAATCACAGTAAGCTAGAAGAAAAGATATTAAAAGTGTGAGTTTACAAAAGAGAAAACACCCACTTTCAAAGAAGTCAAAACAGTTTCAGTCTATCTCATTTTTTAACATACTTCTCAATGGAGAGAAAGTTTTCCCGAAGCTGATTTATTGTCTTCTCAGAAAAGGAGAGTGATTTCAGTCCTGCCTGTGACTGCTCAACCTGCATGCAGTAAAGTGTTTTCAGGCAAAGCACAAAAAAGATATGAGATTGTGATGCCCGAGTTGATTAAATATAAAGTACAGCTGAAGGCTGAGTGTATGATGCAATTCATGTTCAGTGGCTAGAGTCTAGACTTTAGACATAAAAATGAAACAGTAATCTTTCAAATACTACCAACCACGCCATCTGTTATTAGAATTAAATATCTGCTGTCCAAGTTTTAGATATTTTGAATATAAACTGCCCTTCATTTTAGGTGCACGGTAGTTGTTGCTTGTTACCCATCATTAGTCTATGTTCACTGGTGTTTGCCAAAGATGGAGTGATAATAACAGAGCCAAGGGGTTCTTTAGAAGTTAGATTATGTCAATATTTTGCTCTCATAGACCAGTGAGAGCATCTTTTTTCTTTGGTATTAACCTATTTATCATCTCTATTAGCTCCTTAACGACTCCTTAATTCAGAAAATCTGCCCGTAACGTTATTTCTCTATGGAAACAGTTACTTGCTTTTCTATCTATAGTTCCTATTTACTAATAAAAGCTGCAGAGAGTTTTTAATAAAAACAAATGTGCTAAAATGAGATAAACTTCATCATCAGTAAGTTAATTTTGCAATTATAAAAAGCTTCAGTCAATGACACACTTTTGAACAATTTGGAAACAATAGCATTTTCCAACTAGACGAGGTCAATCAGTTACATGGATTAAATGAAACTATGTTTTGTTAAAAACATTTCAGAAAACAAATTAAGGTATAATCCAAACATACACACTGACTTTGCAGATGATGCGCAACATTTTGCAACAACAAAAAAGTCCTAAGGTTTGCAGTTACTAAAAGGTTAAACTCTTTCAATAACATGCAACTATCCAGATAGTATTTATTTGATCAAAAGAAAAGAATTTACCTGCTCTGCAACCATTGTACTAAGCTGTGCGTCATTGGCCTGAAAATAATCAAAAGAAAAACACTCAGACTCAGGCAACAAAACTTTGTATAAAATAGCTGCAACAGTTGTAAATGATTAAGAGACATACAACAAACATAATTATCTAATTACTGTAAGTGTCATTACAGACTCCCAACCCAAAGCTATTATATATAGTTGCTATAAGCTATATAAATAGGCCATGGCAATAAAGCTCGGAAAGGTAATCAACTCGAGGGAATAGTGAGTCACTTAGTCATTGGTCAAACAACATAAAATTAAAAAAATAATTAAATATCTAATGAAAACTGAAAAAACACAACATAAATATAATTATCAGAATTTTAAATCAATTATAATCTAAGAAAATTTTGTGACACATTTATCAAAAAAAATTCTATTCAATTAGAAAACGGTTAACTAAAAAAATGATAATCTACAATCTGATACTTTGAAAGTATTGGTTTATTAGTGAGGTAATTACTCTAACATCCTTTCTATTTTGATCATCCAACAGAAACCCTCCATTTCTAAAACCTAAACAAAACCCATCCTATTTTATATGAAACACGAACACAGACACGGACATCAGACACGACACCGATATTGACACATCGACACCGGTAATAATTTGAAAGAAATAATAAATTGACTGTAATTCCAAGGGTCATGGTGGTGTTACATACATATATATACACTTCGATCCACATTTCTCTTTTTCAATGAAATAGAATAGAAGACTCTTACAGCATATTTGGGTTTGTTATGCATTATAATTTCCCTTGTTAGAGTAAAAAATTTGGAATCATTAAATATCTGATCTGTACAAAATTTAAGATTATATTAGAATAACACACTAATAAACAAGAAAATTCCAGTTTCATACTTCAAAATAACAAGAAATTAATTTGAATTAATAGAATGAAAATTTATAAAAACCTAATTACGTGAGTAATAATATGATTAATCAAAACTAATTTCTAATAATCAATTATGCAAGAATCGAATGCTATGAAGAATCCGGTTGAAATTTATGCAAACAAGATCTCAATATATAATAAAAAAACTGCAAAATAATAATCTATTCTTTAATATTTTTTAATATATATCAACTACTTATCATTCAATTATCGAACTCCTAATATATTGATTTTAATTCATCTTACTATTATTTATATTAAATTTTTCTATTGCAGTGATTTTAAAATGATTCTCTGCTTTGAAGATACAAAACTATACTCTCCTTTGTTTCTCTAATGTTACTAATATAGTATTTTTGTATATTCTAGGGAAATCAATAAAGTTTTCTTATATGATTATCTTCTTAATTTTAGGATAATCAATAACTTTGGCATTCAATAATTTACATGGGATGTTAAAATAAAATAAACTATTTTGTGCCTGTTCACTGTATTGAAAATTATTTTTTTTTAAATGGCCAATCTAAAATGATTTTTATGAGAAGATACTCAAAACAGCTTCTCATTTAATACAGTTTTTACTTTTTAGATGATTAATATATTCTCTTTTCTCTAATTGTAACAAACGTGATGGGTACTCCAAAACTCATGTCATACCCGGTACTAGAAACATGTAGTGTTACACTTCCTAATGAAGTTGCAATAGATTTTTGTTCTGTATGATGCCTAAGCAAGGCAAACTGCCTGTCCTCTAAACCATCTACCATTGTTTATGAATCTCCTTTGGAATTGGAACTAATCAAACATTTTTAAGCTTCTGCTAAATCACAATACAAAACTAAAACCAATCACTTCAAACAAATGAGACGCGAGAACATATATTTCACCATCTTTCAGAAATAGTTAGCATCAACTATAGACTTAATCATGAGTTGTTTCCATAATTTCTTTCAACCACACACAAGCCCTATATCATAAGGTATAAACTTGAATAAACTCTTTCAAATAGTGAGAAGATTCTGCACATAAGATTAGCTTAAATGCAGAAACTTCTCACTATTTGGAGTGATTGTATATAAAAAATTAAGAATAAAATCCATCTCTTCCTTAAATCTCTATTCTATAGAACTTAGTTGTAAATTTTTTAGATGAGCCCCTGGCTTCATCTCCTACCTGACCAATACAAAGTGTTCAGTGTTCACAATCTCAAATTGTAAAAAATGGTGATTTGTACAAATTATGATATGCGCTATATAGTCGCTATTTGAAATTGCAATTGCAACGACAGTCAAGCTTTATTCCACTAAGAAGGACGACGCCGCAATGTTCAGTCATATGTCATCATTGTCATGTATCTATTCGACTCATTAATCTCTAGGTCTTTCTTTCTTAAGAGTTTCTCATATAGTTTTTCTAGATTTTCCTCTACTCTAGCCAGGGTTTTAAATAACGGTCCGCGGCCACAAATACCGCCGCGACAAAACGGTTTTGGCATATGTCGATACCATTATTACCGTTACTGTGGTAAATTCACACTGCGACAACCGCAATCAGCCAATGCCATTATTATTGTTTTCTAAATTGAAGAACAAATTGTGGTAAATTCACACTGCAACAACCGCAATCAGCTGATATAGTTATTACCGCTTTCTATATTTTCTATATTGAATAATAAATTGTGGTAAATTCACACTGCGACGACCGCAATCAACCAATACCGTTATTACCGTTTTCTACATTGAAGAATAAATTGTGGTAAATTCACACTGCGACGACCGCAATCAACCAATACCGTTATTACCGTTTTCTACATTGAAGAATAAATTGTGGTAAATTCACACTGCTATGACCGCAATCAGTGTCACAGCATCTGTACAGACCGAAATCGCGAAAAACTTTACGCGACCGCTTTGTTAAAACCTTGCCTCTAGCTATTTGACAAAACTATATACTAATTCATGTATCGTGAATAATAGCGGTTGGCGTAAATCGAATAGATCTGATACCTGTTGGCGTGAAACGTAATCAGCTTTGATCGATGCAATTGAATGAAGAAGCTCCGGGAGAGGTAACAGCTTGGCGACCTCGCGAACAGATGCTTCCTTCGCTTCCACACCGAGATCCTCCGCCATCATCATGTTTTCACGGAAATCAGCAAAACACGCAGATTAAGAAATCTTCAAGGATGCGGAGATTTTTGAGCTCGTGCGTAGAAATTCTTTCTGGTGATTCTCGGAAACTCGAAATGGGAGAGAAATTGAGCAGAATTTTGTGAGAATTGACCGCGAAATTGAAGCGTTTGCTCAGAGAGAGAAGTGGCAATGTGAAGAAGGAATTGGTCAGAGATTTGGTCGTGAGTGGCAACTGGCGAGGATAGACTAGTCGATGAGAGCAGGGATGAATATTGTTAGCATCAATATTAATTTGGCACTACTTTTCTTTTGTAGAATTTAATTTTGTTGATACTAAAATAAAGCTAATTATAAGGTTCATGTCAGGGAGTTCACTATATTGATAAATAGTGTACAATTGAATATTTTTGTAATAGATATATCATTTGTCTGCTTAAAAGTTTAAGGCGATAGATGAGTGTGTTTTTTTACTAATAAATGTTCAAGTCATCACATTTTTATCTAATTTAAGATTATTTTCTTACTTACTCACACTTGCATTATTATTCTAACACCCATTCACTTAAGTGTGAGTCCACCGTGATCCCCTCAAGTGGAATCTCTTTTAATTTATATAGAGTCAGTCTCTTTCTCGAAATCAAAGGCTCTGATACCATTTGTTGGAGAATTTACTAGAAAGCGTTATTGTTGGTGCACAAAGATTGAAGATGATGGTATAAATATGTGTGTGTGTGTGAGAGAGAGAGAGAGAGAGAGATGACGGTTACAACAAACTTATAGAGGAATAAATTGTATATTAAATATTACAAACTTTCTTGCTAAAACCCTAGTTACAAAGTTGTCTATATACATAAAATAAACTTTAATGTAGGCCCTAACAAAAGTAAACTTAATAACTAAGTTAACAAAATAAACTAGGACTTAATAGTTAAGCTAACAAAATAAACTCAACTCTGAAAGCTAAACACACTTCTAGAATAGTCACCTCAGAAGCTTATGCTTATGAGTAAATGCCACATAAGCTTTTGACTCTAACTACCGCTGAATGTGAATTACTTCAAACACCATCAATTAATTTATATTCATCTAACTAAAATCTACAACACCAAATTCAACCCTCAGATGGACAAGTTATCCAGTCTTGACAATTTCACACGTTGACAATGCAGCCACCGGTTGCTTTTTGGAGCACCGAGAAATAAGACTTCCTAAATACTTAAAAAAATATTCAGGAGTACTTATTCTATCAACTTTGCCTTCACGCCAATTAAAGTTTGAATAACATATCAGCTCTACATCTAATTTAACACTAGAAGTGAAAAATACTTCATTCATCATAGTCCTTTCACTATCTTTTAACGGGTCAAACTCTACAAACCTTCTTGTTATTTGTTTGATGCTTTGTGGTCTCTACACTCATTATGAATCCTCTACATGACCTACAACAATGTTAGCTTCTAGACCTCGTCCATAATCACTACATTTAGAAGTACCGCCTTCAAAACCATGATCGCCTCTAGAAGTTTGTCCTCTAGAACCTACATCTTCAGAGTTTTCCCTTCTAGAAGCATGATTACCACCAACTTCTAGATCATCGTCAAAATCTGGATCTGAATTAGATTCACCATCAAAATCACCTATGGATTATGATTCATCTTGAGAGTCTCCAGAATCATCTTCTGACTTTGACTCTTCTTCAGAACTTTCAAGTTCTGACTTATCTTCAAATCCTTCTGAAGTATCTTCAAAACCTAACTCAGGTGTTGACACTACATTAGAATTTGATTGAGACTTACTCCAATCCCCTGTTTTTGACTCTTTCACAATGATGTCTTTGTTGACGTCCACCTTGTTGATTACTGGACAATAAAGCTTATAAACACTTGTATTATAGTACCCCCCAGTAACATCACTTTTCTTATATCTTCCAACTTTTTTCTCTTAGTATTTGGGACATGTTTATATCAAACAAAACCAAATAATTTGAGATGACTCACACTTTGCTTATCTCTAGCCCACTTATCTAAATGAACAATTTCCTTTAGCTTCTTTGTTGGACACATGTTGAGCACATATGCTGAAGTGGCAACAACTTCTCCCCACAAGGTGTGAGGCAGCTTCTTCTCTTTCAACATGCTCCTTGACATATCAAGCAAAGTTTTATTTCTTTTTCAGTAAGACCATTGTGTTGAGTAGGGCACAAAGTAGTAATCTCGTGCTCTATTTCATTCTCCTCATAGAACTTCTGAAACTCTTTGGAGTTATACTCACCACCATTATCCGTTCTGATAATTTTAAGCTTCTAACCACTTTCCTTCTCAGCCTTCACCTAGAACTTCTTAAACTTGACAAGTGTTATCCACGTCATTCTTGTTAACTCATCAACAAAAGACACAAAATACTTGTGGTTGTACCTTAAATTTTACCCTCTTCATTTTGAGGTTTATGGCTTATAGATGCATTATTATAAACACTCATGCATGTATATGCATAGAATTCACCACATGGTTACCATGTTTCAAATACCTCAATTTGTGGAAGAAATTGTGCGTTTCGGTTATCTCAGATCATTTTGAGCCAAAAATCAATTTTTCTCGGTTCATAGGGCTATCACAAGATTTTTTGGCCAGAAAACTATTCTGGTTTGATTCCATGGGCATTGAGATCATATCAATTTATTCTCCAGTTTTTTGTTCAGATCGAAGGCCTTTTCGTCAAGAAAAAGACTTTATTTGTTTATTTCTCAATAAAGTGAATTTTGGGTTTTTAGTGCGTTTCGGGTGCTCTGGAAGGCATATCTCTCAGCTTGTCGGGTATTTTCTAATGATTTTTTACTGGAAAGTCCCCTCATTATTATCTACAACTTTCGTTCACAAGCCAGACGCAAATTATGTGAAGAAGGTCCCCAAAAGAATTGACTTCTTAAGTGGATTAAATTGAATTTTAGTGTTGTACCGTGCGCTCAGTGCACTCAAACCTTCGTAATTCCTAGCTAGAAAATCGAAATTGAGCGAGGATTTTGTATAAAATTCTGTATCGTATTCCTCTCCGACTTTCATTTGCAACTCTAGAGAAAATTCTTTACCATTTAAGAGCAGTTTTTTATTCTTTGGAGTTGTTTTCGAGCTGAACCAAACAATTTTCATCTGATACGTGAAGTTCGAAAAATCATATCTCGCTTGATTTTTATCGAAACAAGGTGGGACCGGTGCCAAAAGTTCATAAATTTTGTTGGATTCATTTGTCTCAGAGATACTCAAGTTCAAATTTTGATTAGAAGACCCTTGTTCGAGGAAATTTCTCCAAATGCGCAAATAAAATTCCGCATGTGTCGGGCCTTTGGCGTGTTACGAACATTTTCGTTTGATTCGACTTCAAATTCCTGACGGATCGGGCTGTTTTGGATTAATTACGAAAATTATTTGGATAATCGCGATTTGGGTTAGTTGTGGATCCAAGGCACTCTAAGGCCCAAATTTTCACACAATAAATAAATTTTTTCCTTCATAATTCAGGGACAGAGATTCATTTGCTAAAATCTCTCTCAAATCTCACTTTCTACTCTCATAATTCTCTCTCAAGTCATAAGAACAAAAGGAGAAATTTCAAAAGAACAAGGTTATCTCCTCTCTTCTCTCAACTGAGTTGCACCCTCTATCTCTCCCTTGCCGCCGCGCTCATCTCTACCGTACCGGCCAGCCACCACTCCCGCCTATTTTCTGGCCTTCTCCCTTCTCGGACCGATCGGTCCGCGCCCTAACCCCCTCCGTCCGAGCTCTCTCGGTTGCGCCTCTCTCTCCCAGCCTCCTCCTCCTTCCTCCGGCCTCATTTCCGGTCGGAAACCTCCTCCTTTTTCTCACATCATGTTCGGTTTGGATCAATTCAAGAGGAGCAAGGTCTTCCTCTTCATTTTTCTTCTAATTTTCAAGAATAAAGACTTGATTCCTCTGATTTCTATTTTGGTTTCGATTATTTTCATCAATCGGAAGCAAATTTGGTATTTTATTTGAAGAGCACAAGGAATTCCTCTTCAATTTGACTCAAACTTCAAGTTCAAGTAAGTGATTAATTCAATTAAGCACTTATTTTAAGTGATTTTTCACTTTTAGCTTTTCTTGAAATTAAATAGTCGAATTGATTGCATTTTCTATGTGGATTCCGATTCTTAAATTTGTTTTGTCGAATTCTTTGATTTGATTCCGTTTTTGTGATGTTAAAGTGTGTCGATGTGAAGGAATTTTGTACGTAACACACATACATTTGTGTAATTGTTTCCCTTTGCATTTATGCCATTATTTTGTGCATTTTGCATCATCTATCACATGCTCATGCTTTAGAGAGCATATAGATTGATTAAATTGCATTGGAACATGTGAATTAAGGCATAATTTGCATTCTTACTTGTGTCAAAATGTAGCATTCATAGCATTGTGATTCTTAAATGCATTTGCATTGTACATAACACATATACATGCACCTAAACTCATACTTAGGATACAAATTGCATCCTTGTATTCATACATTTGCATATGGATTAATCAATGTGAGTTTATGTGTCGGTGTTTAATTTTTGTGACATTAATGTGTGTCGAAACCTCACTTTCACTCACTTTTCACATGTATGATTCCACAACACTTCCACACATCAAAAATTTGATTATTGTATGACATAATTCATGACATGCATTGCATTTTGTGTATGATTTGCATTGAACATCTATCATTTGCATATGATATGAAACACTTGCATTTCATTCATGTGGACATCATAAAATGTACATAAAAACATGCATTTACGTGCATTTTTTACACACATTTTGATTCCGATTTTCAATCGAACTTGTACATAACTTGTGTTTCTTTTTGTTTTGACTTTTTGATTGCATGTAGTGAATTAATATCCGGTTCATCTCACATTTTAAAATCAAAACAAACTTGAATCAGAATTTAATTCAACACATGAATTTTGAGTTCCATAAGCATTTTTTAGCACTTTTGTACACTGACACTCACTTTTCCTTGAAAGTCTGAAGTAACGGTACATGTCTCTTATGTTTTGGCACATTTCGAAACTGATTTTGGAGGTTTCATAACCAAATTTCAAGTGCAAAGTGCCAAAACAGAGTGGCTTCCCCGTCACTTTAAGGACCGGAAAATGCCACTTCCACTCGGAATTAATTAAAACCGCTCATGTTTTTGAATCTGTTAATGCTTTTGCAAGCAACCATGCGATTCTTAATCGATTCCGAGAAGTTGACTTTTTTGCTCCGATTTCGGAAAACTGTCTTCCCATTTTGATTTTTTTGATTTTATTTCACTTCTCACATGCTTATACTAGATTATAATCATAGTTGTAATCGGTTTTGCATTCGGTGCTTTATTTCTAGCACTTGCTTTGTTAATTTTGATACTTTATTTCATGTACAAGGTACGTTGACCTCTTTTACATGAGATATGGACTTCTGACATCTTTATTTTGCGCTTGTACACATGTGTGTACATTCTATTGTCTGCTTGTTTGGTTTTACTCCATTCTTGCAGGTACTTTTGTTTGAATGCGTAAAAATGCGCATTCTAGCGCTTGTATACATGCATGTACATTCTATTGTCTGCTTGTTTGGTTTTACTTCATTCTTACAGGTACTTTTGTTTGAATGCGTACGAACGCGCATTCTACCACTTGTACACATGCGTGTACATTCTATTGTCTGCTTGTTTGGTTTTACTCCATTCTTGCAGGTGCTTTTGTTTGAATGCGAACGAGTGCGCATTCTACCGCTTGTACACATGCGTGTACATTCTATTATCTGCTTGTTTAGTTTTACTCCATTCTTGCAGGTACTTTTGTTTGAATGCGTACGAACGCGTATTCTACCGCTTGTACACATGCGTGTATATTCTATTGTTTGCTTGTTTGGTCTTACCCCATTCTTGCAGGTACTTTTGTTTGAATGTGTACGAACACGCATTCCATCGCTTGTGCACATACGTGTATATTCTATTGTCTGCTTATTTTATTTTGCTCCATTCTTACAGGTATTTTTGTTTGAATGCACACGAACGTCCATTACATCGCTTGTGCACATACGTGTACATTTTATTGCCTAGTTATTGTGGGTTTCCTATTGTAGGTTATTTTGATTGGAATGCGTACGAACGCGCATTCTAATCCTTGTTTATGTGCGAATGCGCATCCTATTGTCTGCTTGTTTGGTTTTACTCCTTTCATGCAGGTGTATGTGTATCAATTGTGTACGAACGCACAATTTGATACTTGTTTTACGTACAAACACGCAATACTTTGTCTGCTTTATTTGGATCATTATCTTTTGCAGGTTTGTTGTTTCGGATGCGTATGAACGCACATTTCGCATATGCTTTGATGTCTGCACGCATTTTTCACCGGTTTACTCTTATTGCTTGGTTGTAGTAATTGAAGTTTTCTGGAGTATTTTTAGCTTGTAGTGCTTTATGGATTTGTTATTCGTGTGGTATTAGCTATACCTTATTTATCGCATTCTTTTACAACTTTCCTATATATCATGAGAAGTAGGGGCTTACCGCTTTCTTTGCCATGATTAGGATAAGAACGTTGGGCTCAAAGTCGCTATTAAAAGACATGTAGCTAGGCATTCTGCAAATTGTGTGCTAATTATGTTTGGTTTGTTTAAAATCCTCCACCATGCATAGGGAGGTGATTCTCAGTAAGTGTTTACATTTGTGCTTGGATAGGTCAGAGTGGTTAGGAAACCCAGAGTGGCACCACCAAGCAAAGTACCGCTTTGATACTTATTGATATATATGATGATGATATGATGGGTGTAACACCCCATATCTACCCATCGAATATTATTCAAATCAGAGTGCGGAAAAGATATTCATGCAAGGGATGTCACATTTACTTCACCAATACAACATACATTTGGTCACAACTATACAGATACATAACACTTAGATCAAAGATGAACTTATAACAATTTATTTCTATTAAATCAATTAATCAACTAAACAATGAAATTATAATTCCTCAATAGTAACAACTTTGCTCCTTTTATTCAACGAGAAACAACTTCAAATCATTAATATTATTCACTTAACAAATATTCACATTATTCATAAACTTCAACAACTTAAGTAACAATGACAATTAAATAACAACGTTCATTCCCCGAGTGCTAGGTATCAGAGCAAGACTCTTTGACTTATCACAAGGTGATAATACAGACTTCAAGAATTAACTTCAACATCCACAACTATGCTTGAGTACTTGCCCATTTCCCATGGTAGGAGAAATATCAGCATAAGTGGTGAGATATCAAACTATATAAATAAGTTTACGATAAACAATATATTAGGTAAAGAATATACGAATCACCACTTCACAACTTCCAGACAACAATTATAACAACAAGATCAACAACGGTTATAACAACCAACTCAATCCATAAATTATAATAATAATTTAGTAACAACAGTTATAACGAAAAACCAACAACGATTATAACAACAATTATACTAACAATTAGCACACCGACAATTATAACAATAGTTATAACATCTATTACTCACCTTGCCAAAAGTATCTGTCACAATAAAACGTCAGCATAATTTTACACTAAGTCACCAACAACATATTACAGCAAAATCGTCATCACAACAAAATCATCAACATTTATCACAACAAAATTATCAACAACTAATCCATTTATAATGTGACTCTTAAATAATACACATGCATGTGGTACTGGTGGAGTAAAACTCCCAACGTAATCATTTGCCAATTTGCCGAGGCACAATGCATAAGCCTTCAATGTAATCATCTTTCCCCTAACGACCAACGTGTTTTGCCAATTCAGGACAACGTAATCATGTTATGCTATGCATGCAACAACAAACACAACATCCGCTCAATCAACAACAGAAACACAACAACAACTTAACAATGATTCAACATTGGCTAAAAGCCTACAACATAATCATTATATCAATGTAATCAACATATCAACATAATCAACGTATCAGCGTAATCAACATATACACAACGATATCTCGCAACAACAACCCATTCGACAATCAACACAAAACAACTCAACATTGGTCACAAGACCTATAATTAACAATGTCCATTAACCGAACGGATCAACTTATCCAATTGTACCTACAACTCAGCGTATCAAACATATTTTCACAAAAATAACACGACTACAATTATCTACTAATTAATCTTAGTTAACCCGCCAAGTTTCATTAAATTTCAGACAACTAATTATACCACTTAACTCGGCTAATCAGTACTGTTAGTCAGCATATTCCACATAATTTCACAAAACAACGTAACCACAATTACCTACTAACAAACACAATTTACCACGACAAATTTCAATTAATTCTGAGCAACTAATTTTACCGCGTAATCTTTCTAATTTGGTTAATTCGGTACTGTTTAAATATATTTTTATTACTACTACTTAATCACACTGTTACTGCCAAATTGATTTACTGATATCAAATAATTTCCTGCTACCAAAACTACATTGTCATCAAATATTTCACCCTGCTAAAATACCATTTCTACATAATATACTACTTTATGATAGAAACTGCCATATGCTATATTCCTAATTTTCTACTATACATTACCACTACTGCCAACATGTTCATTCTGCCAAATTTATTGAAATTAATATTGAGATGATTAATTCATTCAATTATTAATAGTTACACTATTTTACCTATACATGTTTAGTTACTAAATGACCAATATATATATACTAACAAGATTCTAGAGCCATTGCCCATTGTAACTTATACACGTCACGAGGAGAGAAAGAAGAAGGTCAGGGCGCCCACCCTGGGTGTGGGACGTCCGCCCCCTTAAGGCCTGACCCACTTCTTCTCTTCCTTCAATAGGGCGTCCGCCCCTTCATGATTTTGGCCCCCGCCACAGTTCTCAAAATTATCTTCTTCGTTCTATGTTTGCGGACCTGCAACTAAGGCTTCCTGCAATTTTATTCCTAATCGATCCCGATGAAAATCAACACAACAAAAATTCCAGTTTCAACATAACCTAATGTATAACATAATTTTCAATCACAATTCTTTATCAATCCGTTAATATCATAACAAGAATTCAACCGATCACCCAATTTCAACACAACACAGTAATGAATCTAATACCCCAAACCCCACATAACATTCATCATACTCTCATTTATATAACAAGAATCTCACCCTTACTTGAATTCAATAGCAGTTTAACTCCCCGTTCGCCTCCTAATTTTCGGTCGAGTGCAAGATTTTGCCTCTTCCTAGCAATTCATCGATCGGTTCCTTTTTCGCCAAAAACCTTCGTTCATGTCTCTTTCTCCAAAACCCTTGTTTCCTTGTTCCAATTGATACGTATCAGTTCTTAGGTTTTTGTTTTTGACCTTTTGCATATATATATTCTTAATAACCAATTAATCCAATTAATATAATTCTCCTCATATTGTCTTATTGGGCCAAATATTCACACCTCCTCAATACTATTTGTTAGTGTTTTAAGTTGGCATTACTTTTTGGTAAAACTAGACTATAGCAATGTCTTGATAAATGTCATGACATTCAGAGATTGAAGATAAATCCTACATGACAAGGATGCTTAAGTACAGCTCAGATCTGGAAGCAAGTATTGTGCTGGAAATTCTGCAGAAGTTTGATTGATGTCATAACAGATGTCATGACATCCTGTGTGACATTCTGTTCTGCAGAATCTGTTTTTCCTGAGATTTTTCAGGAAGTTTGTTGAGCTGCTTTATTATGTTTTTCTGTTATTAGATTGCATGCTCATGAGGTTGTTAGGTTAATCTAGTTAAACCTAAATTGGTTGTTGAAAAGACAAAGTTTTTATGATTAATTAAGTGAACCCTAACTATTATTATGGAAGCCCAGAACTGAAGTTTCAGGATTGCTTCTATAATAGGAATAGAACCCTTACTTTGCTGCTACGCCTCTTGAACTGTATTGAAGATTTAACAGGTTGTATTTTGTGTAATTCTAGTTACTCTTGTGAGCCAAGCAATTATCAATTAATAAGTGCCTTGGACTAGGATTTGGTTGTAAGGGTAGTTTATCACTCAAAGCTTTGAAGCACGAGTGTTGTGTCTCTTAATTAAAGCTTTGAAGCAAAATCAAGTTTGTTTATTGAAGAGTGTCTTTGCAATTCAATTAATCAATAAGTGGATATCACTGCTGTGATTGAGGGAGTGAGTAGGAACTCAGGTCTAAGTAGGACTTAGATTGAAGTTGCATTGGGTAGGTTTTAAGTGAAGGAGATAAACCGGTTGGTTTACTCCTGAATTAATTCTACTAATAGTGAATTTCCTCCCTGGCTTGGTAGCCCCCAGATATAGGTGTAGTTACACACTGAACTGGGTAAACAATTTATTGTGTTCTTTACTGCTGTTTGAATTTACTGTGTGAATTGTTAACAGAGTGTCAGATACTATGTCATAACATTCTCTGTGACATCACGTATCTGCTACCAGGAATTTCAATTGGCATCAGAGCAGGCACCCTGCCTATTATTTCTAGGTGAGATCTAGGGATAATAGTTTCTGGCGTAATGGATAAGGAAGGAGGATTTGGAGGTAGACCACCTATACTGGATGGATCTAATTATGATTACTGGAAACCTCGTATGGTTGCCTTTTTGAGGTCACTAAATATTAAAGCTTGGAGAGCTGCTGACAAAGGATGGAAATATCCCACCAAGCTTGAGAAGGATGGAACTACTGTCTTGAAACCTGAGGAAGAATGGAACAAAGAAGAAGATGAGTTAGCACTGGGGAACTCTAAAGCATTGAGTGCCTTATTCAATGGAATTGACAGAAATATCTTCAGACTAGTTCATCAATGTGAGCTGGCCAAGGATGTTTGGGACACTCTCAAAACTACTCATGAGGGGACATCCAAGATGAAGATGTCAAGACTTCAGATGCTCACTACCAAATTTGAGAATTTGAAGATGAGACCATTCATGAGTTTCACATGAATATCTTGGAGATTGCCAACACCTCAGGAGCACTTGGTGAAAAGATGTCAGAAGAAAAGCTGGTGAGAAAGATTCTCATATCATTGCCTAAAAGGTTTGCAATGAAAGTGACTGCTATAGAGGAAGCTCAGGACATCAGCACCTTGAAGGTGGAATAACTTGTTGGATCTCTCCAGACTTTTGAGATGGGAATCGGTGAAACCGTGAGAAGAACAAGAGCATAACACTTGTATCCAATCAAGAAGGATGCAAGGAGGATGATGAAGAGAAGATATCAAGCTATAGCTATGCTTGGAAGGCGTTCAACAAACTCATCAAGAGAATTGATCCAAAGTCAAGGTCCAATGTCAAGAACATTTCATCGACATTAGCGGATCTTATGACTCAAAGAAGATCCAAGTCGAAGAAAGGGAAGTCAAAGCAGAGAAATCCAGTGTCATGGTTGTGAAGGATATGGGCATATTAGAGCTGAATGCCCTACCTTTCTGAAGAAACAACAGAAAGGGATGGCTGTCACTTGGTCTGATGGTGACTCAAGAAGTGAATCTGAGGAAGAAGCGGCCAAACTTGTCACTGCTCTCTTTGGAGTGTGCAATTCTGATATGGATTCTAGTGATGAGGAAGTGACATTTGAAGAGCTTGCCGAAACCTACAAGAAGCTGTGTATAAAAAGTTGTGAAGTATGTCAGCAAAATGAGAAACAGAAAAAGCTGATTGAGAAGTTGGAGGTTGAGAATGCAAAATTGGAGGTTGAGAAGAAGGAAAACACAGCTACTATAAGTCACTTCAACAGTGAAATTATAGTGTTGAACTCCAAACTTGATCAGATGTCTAAGTCAGTCAAAATATTAACATCCCGATAAGTTGGAGGAAATTCTTCACTTGACAACGTGAAATAAGCATGGTCCGATATGGTCGAAAGAAACCCGCAGTGACAAGAAGAACACCACGATGTCAATGAAGACAGGATAACAAAGAAGAAAAAACTGATTAAAACATGAAATGGAAACATCAAGATCAGATGAAAGTTCCTAAGGTCAATAAAGCCTCCTACACTATCATTGGTAAAGCCTAAGGTCAATAAAGTATCCTACACTCATCATTGAAGAAGCTCATACTTTCCTTAGAGTGTCCGCCATGGAAGATTGGTACTTTGACAGGATGTTCTAAGCATATATTGAATCAAAATCTTCGAATGATGTCAAACCTCACTCTACCGCTTTGTTACTTTTGGGATGGAGCTAAAGGAGAAAACAAAGGTGTTGGAAACTTGGACTGTTCAGGTGTTCCAAACCTAAATGGAGTGTTGCTGGTAAAAGGTTTGACTATTAATCTCATAAGCATAAGTCAGTTATGTGATATGGGATTCAAAGTCAACTTCACTAGGTCTGAATGTCTTGTAATCAATGATAAACAAGAAGTGGCTATGAGAGGAGTCAGATCAAAGGACAACTGCTACATGTGGGAATTTGAGAACACCAACCTGTCTTCTGTGTGCTCTACAGACAAAGATGAAAAGGAGGTAAAATTATGGCACCAAAAACTTGGTCATTTGCATCTCAGAGGAATGAAAAAGATCATTTCCATGGAGGCTGTTAGATGGATACCAAGACTCCATATTGATGAAGGGAGAGTCTGTGGTGAGTGTCAGGTTGGAAAGCAAACCAAAATGTTACACCCAATGTCTAGACATCTGACCACTTCTAAAGTGCTGAAGCAAGCTCCTAGGGCCTGGTATGAAAGGCTGACCAAGTTCCTTACTGACAAAGGATATAGGAAAGGAGCCTTGGATAAAACTCTCTTTGTCAAGAATGAAGGAGGAAAGATAATGATGGCTCAAATTTATGTTGATGACATAGTATTTGGAGGAATGTCAGACACAATGGTGATACATTTTGCCAACCAAATGCAAGCTGAGTTTGAAATGAGCCTTATGAGAGAGTTGACTTATTTTCTTGGACTGCAAGTCACACAGATGGAAGACTCAACATTCCTTTCACAGAGCAAGTATGCAAGGAATATTGTCAAGAAGTTTGGAATGGAGAATGCCAGCCATAAAAGAACTCCTGCTCCTACACATTTGAAGTTGTCCAAGGATACAAGTGGAGAAAATCTTGATCAAAGCTTGTATAAAAGCATGATGGGAAGCTTGCTATACTTAACAGCCAGCAGACCTGACATTGCATTTGTTGTTGGGGTGTGTGCAAGATACCAAGCTGAACCTAAAGTAAGTCACATCAATCAGGTAAAGAGAATTCTGAAGTATGTGAGTGGAACTTGCAATTATGGTATATTGTATTCTCATGGATGTGAACCAATTCTGTTTGGCTATTGTGATGCTGATGATAGAAAAAGCACTTCTGGAGGATGCTTCTTCTTGGGGAACAACCTTGTCTCTTGGTTCAGCAAGAAGCAAAACTATGTGTCTTTGTCCACTGTTGAGGCTGAATACATAGCAGCTGGTAGCAGTTGTTCTCAAATGGTCTGGATGAAGCAGATGCTGACTGAGTACAATGTCACACGGGATGTCATGACATTGTACTGTGACAACCTGAGTGCTATTAATATTTCAAAGAATCCTATACAACACAGTAGGACTAAGCACATTGACATTAGACATCACTTCATCAGAGACCTTGTGGAAGAGAAAGTGATTAAATTGGAACATGTGGCCACTGAACTTCAACTGGCTGACATTTTCACTAAAGCCCTTGATACTAGTCAATTTGAGAATTTAAGGGGCAAGTTGGGTATTTGTTAATATGAGGAATTGTAGCAATTAAAATTGCTTACAACAAGGAATGGAAGAGACCTTTTATTTTAATTAATTATAAGTGGGTCATTTAATTATTTTCATCTTATTTTTAAAAGGTCCAAGAATAGGAAGAGACTCCTTCTTATAATAGTTTCTTCATTTGAAAGTATCCTATTCTCTTCATCCAAAAGATACTCTTAAACTCTCTGTCATTCTCTCAAAATATTTCAGCAAAATATGTCTTCATCCTCTTCATCATCTCAAGAATCTGGTTCTTGATCTCCCACCGTGGCTGAGATTAGGGCAAATGCTGAAGCCATGCATGTTGAAGCTCTGAGGGTTACTCCACTGCGTGCAATGGCAACTAACCCTGAGAAGGTCAAGAAACTGTGCACAAGGAATGCACGAAGGTCACAAGCATCACCTTCTGGTAAGACCTCTGAACCATCTTCTTCTGCCAGAAATAGTAAGGAGAGGGTCTAGGTCTGTGCATGAAGCCATTGCTAGGATAGTAACTAGGATCCTAAATGAAAATCACTCAGTTCCTGGGGTTTCTGTCCCTTTAAACCAACAATCTGCTAGCCCCAGTTTAGCAGCTGATCCAGATGTCACTGAGAATGTCAAGACATCCGATGATCATGTCAAGAAAACCCTTTGGATCCACATCGAAACTCCTGTTGATTCTCCCAAGAATGTTGTTAATCCCTCTGCTCCATCCTCAAGTGTGTGAAGATGATACTTTTATTGAACCCCCTACTGTTAATGAAGATGAGATTTCTGATGGTATTCTTGAGGAATCCCCAGAAAAATGTACCTCTGTTAAATCACCTGTGAAACCTGCTGACTATATCTCTGATAGTATCTTAGAAGAGACTCCAAAGAAACCAATTGGTGATGATCTTGAAAAGTCTCCAGTTCAAGATTCTGAGGATTTAGCTGAACCCCCTGTCATTGATTTGGATGAAGTATTCTCAGACAATGACCTCATTGCCAATGTCAACCCAAGCATTGCAAAGAGGATGATGAGAAGGAAAGGTAAACAGGCTGCCTCACAGAGTCCTGTTAAAGAAAAGGGTGTTGAAGATGTGTATAAAGCTGAGAAGAACTCCAAAGCTGGACCCTCTATAAAGAAGAGTAGGGTAAAAACTGTTGGTGGTGGCTCTAGACCCAAGAGGACACCCATTGTGAAGAAGAGGAAGGTACCTGAGCCTTCAGAGTCTGATCAAGACTCTGATTTTGATGTTGAGGAGAATGTCACAGACATTCAATCCGAGGAAGAAGCCAGCTCTTGGAAAACTGTCCAAAGTGCCTGAAGTGGCTATTGACAACATCTCTTTCCACCATCCTGAGAATGCTGGGAGATGGAAGTATGTGTGCTTAAAGAGGATTGCCTTGGAAAGGGAGTTGAATAAGAGTGCTCTTGAGTGCAAAGAAATTGTTAATCTGATTAAGGAGGCTGGATTAATGAAGACAGTTGTGAGTTTCTCAAACTGTTATGATGTTTTGGTAAAAGAGTTTATAGTAAACCTGTCAAGTGGTTGTGGTGATGGGAGGTCTACAGACTACAAGACTGTGTATGTGAGGGGGAGGAAAGTAACGTTCTCTCCAAGTGTGGTCAACAGATTCCTGGGGAGATCAGATGATGCTCAGCCAGAGCTTGAGGAAACTGACAACCAAATCTGTCAAACTATCACTGCTAAGCAAGTGAAAGTCTGGCCTCTGAAGGGAAAACTCTCAGCAAGCAAGCTGAGTGTAAAATTTGTCATCCTGCGCAAAGTAGGTGCTGCTAACTGGGTCCCAACCAATCACAAGTCAACCATTTCTATTGGACTAGGCAGATTCATATATGCAGTAGGCACTCAAGCTAAATTTGACTATGGAACCTACATATTTGAGCAGACCCTCAAGCATGCTGAAAGCTATGCAATCAAAGGACCAATAGACTTTCCCTCCCTCCTGTGTGGCATAATAATGGATCAATATCCTGATATACTAGTTGACAGAGATGTAGTCTGCAAAAGAGCCCCTGCTCTTGGATTTCACTACAAGTTGTTTCAAGGAAGACATGTCCCAGACATTGTCATGACATCTGGTGAGACATCCAATGTCAAGGCAACTTCTCAGAAGGCAACAGTCTTAGTTGTGCTGAAAGTAACCTACGAAGAGCTTGAAGCAAGGAAGCAAAGCCTTGAAGAACTGATCTCTCAACTAGAGCAGGACACAGAGGTTGAGGATGAAGGGTTAAATGGTAATGCTGACAATGTTGATGTTCAGATGGCTGGAGCTGAAGGAAGTTCAGAAGATGCTTCCTTTCATAGTGTTTCTTCAGGAGAAGAGAGCACTTGAGATGGAAGCTTGTCAATTGTTATTTTATTGCCTTGATGTTTAAACTTTGTTCTGTTATTTCCCTATTTTGTTTTGGATGATTGTATTAAATTTGACAAAGTTGTAAACTTAATTGTGATGGTACTTTATATGATGAATGATTGGGGTATTTGTACTGGTTCCTTTGGCCCCTTTGAGGCTAAAAAGGGGGAGAAGTACTGTGTGACAATTGGGGAAACTGTATGGAGATTTATATGTGGGCAAATGTGGGCAATTGGGAAATTGTATGAAAAATCATGGGTAGAATTTATCTTCTCTAGGTTCTGGTTTTTTAAGCTTAGGATAGCTTAGAACTAGTCTGTTTTCTTCGGTTACATAGGTACTCTGGTGACTTAAGTTGTTTTAGCCAAAAATGTGCCAAAGGGGGAGTTTGCTAGTGTTTTAAGTTGGCATTACTTTTTGGCAAAAATAGACTATAGCAATGTCTTAATAAATGTCATGACATTCAGAGATTGAAGATAAATCCTACATGACAAGGATGCTTAAGTACAACTCAGATCTGGAAGCAAGTATTGTGCTGGAAATTCTGCAGAAGTTTGATTGATGTCATAACAGATGTCATGACATCCTGTGTGATATTCTGTTCTGCAGAATCTGTTTTTCCTAAGATTTTTTAGGAAGTTTGTTGAGTTGCTTTATTATGTTTTTCTGTTATTAGATTGCATGCTCATGAGGTTGTTAGGTTAATCTTAGTTTAACCTAAATTGGTTGTTGAAAATACCAAGTTTTTTAGGATTAATTAAGTGAACCCTAGCTATTATTATGGAAGCCCAAAACTGAAGTTTCAGGACTGCTTCTATAATAGGAATAGAACCCTTACTCTGCTGCTGCGCCTCTTGAACTGTATTGAAGATTTAGCAGGTTGTATTTTGTGTAATTCTAGTTACTCTTGTGAGCCAAGCAATTATCAATTGATAAGTGCCTTGGACTAGGATTTGGTTGTAAGGGTAGTTTATCACTCAAAGCTTTGAAGCACGAGTGTTGTGTCTCTTGATTAAAGCTTTAAAGCAAAATCAAGTTTGTTTATTGAAGAGTGTCTTCACAATTCAATTAATCAATAGGTGGATATCACTGCTGTGATTGAGGGGGAGTGAGTAGGAACTCAGGTCTAAGTAGGACTTAGATTGAAGTTGCATTGGGTAGGTTTTAAGTGAAGGAGATAAATTGGTTGGTTTATTCCTGAATTAATTCTACTAATAGTGAATTTCCTCCCTGGCTTGGTAGCTCCCAGATGTAGGTGTAGTTACACACTGAACTGGGTAAACAATTTATTGTGTTCTTTACTGCTCTTTGAATTTACTGTGTGAATTGTTAACAGAGTGTCAGATACTGTGTCATAACATTCTCTGTGACATCACGTATCTGCTGCCATGAATTTAACTCACCACCCAACAATTAAATCCAATTTACTTAAATAAAATAGTCCAATAAATAAATAAATAATATTATTCTTAATATTATTCTCCTGATTAAATTGACTACATAATCCAGTTTAAACTTAATAATTCAAATACGCTTCTTGAATAATACCGACAAAAATCCAATTATTCTGATTGATTCTCAAACTTCGTTTAAATCCAATAATTAAATCCTTCAGTAATTTAATTAACTAATTAATTAAATTCGGGGTGTTACAATGGGCACGCAGAAAGAGTCCGCAATTGACCCCCGCACTATTCAAGTCTGTGTCAGCTCAGCACACGCGAATCATGTTGCTTTCTTTATCGAGTTAATAGATAATAAAAGTGGAAAGAGTTTCCTATTCTGACTCTCCACGCTTTTTTGGGGTTCACATTTATTGTTGAACTCGCATCATTTGCTCTTCACACTTGACAATTCATCTCATGCAGTGATACCACTCACGGGAATCAGAATGTGTTGCTTCCTGGATGCTTCCGCCCCTCGGCTTGCTACTGTAGGCTATGTGACATCCTTATTTTCCTGCGCTTTTATGGCATTTATTTGTGCATTGCATTGCTTGTGTGCTTCTGCCAAAGCACTTGACTGCTTCATCCCTTTGCATTCCTTGGTTTTACAACCAAGACAGATATATGATAGTTTTCCTTTAAGATCGCTGGCTAGGATAGCTCTTGGGCCTAGACATTAGGATATACATCATTTACATGTCAACATAGGTAGAGATTCCCTTACATCCTAAACCATATGTCCAATCTTTGCATGACAACATTATGGCTTGTACTAGTTAGTCTCTCTTTTGTTTTGCTTGTTTCTTTTTGCATCCTTGCATGTAATTAAAACTTAAACTTGCTTTTTTGTTTCTTTTTGAAAACTAAAACACTTAATAATGGTTCAAACTCCTCTCTTAAAGGTAAAAGCAACCAACCAATACAAACTCTTTGTCGCCTACGGGCGCTTTCTTTTGTGTTTAAAACCTTTTTCATAAGTAAAAAACACAAAACCCACCAAAACAAGTGAGCCGAACTACGACGCTCTGAATTTCCCATTGCACGAGAGAATACATAGGCATCTTGTCATGGGGCTCGACCGATCACAACTTTGTAAATACTTCCTTTTTTTCATGTGGTTTCCTTATTTTCCTTTTCTTTTGCATGCATTGTAGAAATTAAGTGATAGATAGATACAACACACCCCTTAGTTAGAAAATAGAAGTGGATACCATAGAGTACTACGGGTGTGTGGGGTGCTAATCCCTTCCCCTCGCGTAACAGACTCCCTTACCCAGATCTCTCGATTGTCAGACCGTGATTTCTTCCCTTTCAAGTTTACTCAATGTTTTCCTTTCGCCTTCGCGAGATAAAAAATGTTCGATGGCGACTTCATTGATATATCCTATCAGTCACTGTTCAGCTGGGTGGTTTCAGCTGGAGAATTCACTAGGGACATTTGACCTATTGCTGGTCCTTCCAGGAGTCGATCCTAGCTTCCTTTTTCTTTTCTGTTGGGTGTTTATCTATTTACTCGCTTTACTGCACCATTCTTTGTATGCTTGCATTGCATTCTATATGGCATTTTATTGTTTTCATATATCTTATATATTGGTTGCTTCTGTACTGGTTGATCTCTTGATTAGGTGGAAGTTAGTTACATGAGGTAAAAGGCCCCCTACCTTGGCCAGAGACATATATGATAGATGGATGTTCATGTCGAATCCTACATCCCATGGTGCGTGTGAGGAGGCATGAAGTACCAAACTCAGCCAAGATTCAATTGACGATACTCTCGCCCTACACCCTGTTGTGTAGATAGGAAAGTACTCGATAAAGTATCATCGACTTCGTTTATCATTAGGGACCCCCGTTGTGTCTAGAATTACCCTATGAGGTGAGGAAGGATATCATTACTACAAGTACTGATGGTGATTGTTGGTGACTCGATACTGATGGTTACTTAGTATTTTATGGTATTTTCTATGGAGTTCTAGTTTGATGTCAAACCTTTGATCCCGTTACATTTGACCGATGATTTTGTTATCAATACAACATTGGTTTAACATACAGGAGATATCTAGGAAGTCGTAAACCCATGATCAATGCACTTTGCACCCTGCATCATAACATGTCTATTTTCTAAAAAGAAATGTCAGAAAAATACATGTGTATATATCTAACATGCACATTCATTCATTTCATGCATTCATAACGGGTACTCAATACTTGGGGAATTCTCTTATACTCAAACTTGGTATTTTCTTTTCAGAGTTGTGCATCTTGACTCTTCACCACTCTGCGATCATAATTAAGTGATGGAACAACTTTGTGGGGAATTGGATGAAATGAAAGAACAAATGGGATTTCTTATGCTAGACATGCAAGATTTGGTTCGTAATCAAGAACTCCTGAAGGAAGAGAATCATCAGTTGAAGGCTCAGCTGAGTTTGGTTATGAAAGTTTTAAGGACCATGTTAAGAAAGGGAGGTGATCTTGTATCTGCTACAACAACATGAGTTACCATTCCTCCTTGTACTTTGGGGAATTCATTGAGTCTTGAAGTAGGGTACGCATCTCCTCTGCCACTCTATGTTCTAGGGTCCTTGTTGTTGCGGTAAACCGACAAGCAAAGAGTTTGGTATTATTTTTACCAGGTGATATATACCGGTTAGGTTATATCGTATCGTGTCCACAGAGATTGATTATTGATTCGTCGTTCGCCAATTCTACCGTTAATGAGTTTGGGATTAAAAGAAATGAAAATAAAAGACAGAAAGAAAATGAACAAAAAGTATAAAGGATAGACAACTTATCCAGGACGAATGTAAACTACCCGTCACAGACTTAAATCTACCACCCAGTTATACTCGGCCTACGATACTCGTCCGTGTCATCACATACCTGTCACAACCTAAGCTATTTCTAACTCAAATTGAGAATCCTCCCGAATCACCTAGATATCATTTCTAGCCTATCTCAACAACACAAAAGTCAACTGCGTCACCTCCATACTCATCTCTAGCTTACTTCACCAACGCAGAGGCATTAAGATTTGATACTCTATAGTGAATGTCAGCTCTAAACCCATTTCTAGCATTCAGAAACTAACAAATAATTATCCTAGGTAAGAATCTAAGCAATCTATCTCTAGTAAAACTCAAATCCCTAACATAGAGTAAAAACCTAAGACAATCACCAACACAGATTCGTAAAGCAAACTTTATACAACGTCAAGGGCAACAAATATACATGAGCAAGAGTAGATATACATACATAACCCAACAAAAGAGATTACAAAGAGAAGATAAGAAGAGGAACCAAACATTTCTTGGTTTTTCAACACCAATCGACGAGGGATTCGATTTTGGATCATCCAAATGCAAGCTCCAATGTTGTTTTCTAAGCAAATCTATCAAAAAAAATAATGTTGATGGTGTTGGGACTCAAAAATACCCAACCCATAATCTAAAAATGTGTTTTTAGCCCCTTTTAAAGAATTCTGATATTGCAGGGCGCGCTAAGCGCGGTGTGTGATGTTCTGAAAAAAATCAGCATCTTATTTTTGCCATATCTTGAGAACCGTAACTCGGAATTGCGCCCGATTTGAAGCGTTAGAAAGCTTATTAAATTTCCTATATAACCATGACAAAATATCAATCAAATTGATGATTTTTTTAGCCTTATTCGTTGATGAGTTGCTCAAATCGCGCGTTTGAAGTCGTGTCTTTGACACTTTATTACTTTATTACTCAATGCTCCAACTATGAATGAATACCTATAAAAGAGATGAAAAACTATCAAATGATACAATATTTACACAAAAACTCAATCATTCTATTATGTACACATTTATACAAAAGCGGAGGATTTATTCGAAGAATATCAACAAAAGAACTGATAAGTGCCACTAAACATATATACAAAATAACTTAATTTTGGCACTTATCAGTCCTCTTGTCCACAACCAATTTCTGTTGCTCAGAAAGATCCAAAGGGTAAAGCTTATCAATCAGGGTCATCACAACCTGAAAGGCAATTTTATCCCATTCCAATGCTATATGCTCAGTTGCTTTCTCAATTGCTTAAGTTTCAGTTGGTTGAACTCCGAACTCTTGTTGATCTTGAAGAGTTTCCTTTCGTGTATACTGTGATTTCTAGGTGTGATTTTCATTTTGGGGCACCCTGCCATGATACGGAGAACTGTGTGGCGTTGAAACATAAAGTTTAGGATTTACTTGATGAAGGGATAATTATGTTTACTCCCACGGGTTTGAGCGTACAAATCAATCTTACTCTAGTTACTGATATGAACATTATGACTGTTGTTACACCTGGAAGGCAAACTTGTGCTCCCAAGAAGGGTAATCAATAGCGGCCAAAGTCGCCAAGGAAATTCGATCCTCTGCCAATGTCTTCTAATGCAGTGTTTTCCTGTTTGCGGTAGATGAAGTTGATTGAATTACATACTTTGAAAACTGATCCTAATAACCTAGAAAAGAGTTTTGATGCCAATGTTCAATGTGCTTTCCATTCTAATGGGCATGGGCATACCCTCGAGAATCGTATGGCTTTCTAGCATGTAGTGCAAGACTTGCTTGATTCAAAAGTTATTAGATTCACACCAGATGGTTGTATTCGGATCCTCCATTAACTCAGTGAATGACAAGACTAAAAAAGTGAATCGCCTGAAGCAACAAGTCTATAGAGTTAAGTCTCCTCAACGTGGCAATTTTAATTTTCATTTGCATTCTCATTTGTAATCTTTCTTACTCGTTCAGTACTTTCTTGTATGCAAAACTCTTTCATCTTTTGAATGTTAATTGTAATGCATTGAATATGCTTTATCTTGAATTAATCCATTCATATTCACTCTTAATTGTCTTTATATGATTTTGATACTCAACTCTTATTAATAAGGCAAACCCTTTGTAGGGAGGATGACGAACAATATACCAAGAATCTCAAACGGCATTGCTTTTGAATAAAAACCCTGTTGACAATGTACATGCTTTGTTTCAAATCCCCAAACACCGGAGAAATAAGGGAGTTATACCCTCTTCAACCCCTTTGAGCCTTGAAGTAGGAGTTTCTTTTCTATTTGAAGAAAACCTTATATTTAACTCGGGGCAGGTTAGTGTTCAGTTAATCAGATCGAACATTCAAAACTCATCAAGAGTGTGCAATCAAGGATATATCAATGGTTATCCTACAAAGGATTGAGAAACCGCAATGATCAAGCTTCGTATGTCAACGATGTGCATTAAAGGAAGGCGATACCCCAGTGGTGTCCCTCATCTGCAAAGGACTCAGGCGGTCACAATCACTTATTGCAAATTAAAGATGATGGGGGGATCGACGACTTGTTCAAAAGCGTGAATGTAAGAAGTGATAAAAAGCCCGCTAAGTTGAACTTGGTAATAAGTCGCTTAGGCAACAAAAATGAAAGGGAAAATGTTGGCAAAGCAAATTGGAAATCCATAAAGGCGAGGATAATCGAATAAGATCCTCAGTGAAGAACAAAGTCGTGCGATCCAACATCAAAGCAAAAGGGTGAGTGACTGTCATGTTCAAGAAGCCTCATTTTCCGCTGAAGTTGAAAGGTTGATGGTCTTTGTGTCCAAGAAATCTCATTGGTTCCTCAACCATCAAATTCCTCTTGTGAGGGATGTTTGCTCGTATCGAGTTAACTAAACTTAGGTTTAGAGAACATCATGAAGGGGGTGGTCACCAAATATTTTGAGCCTAAAAATCCTTTTTCTTAAAACCGTGAACCAGACAACGTTACAACCTTTAAAAGTCCTAACTGAAGTAGGGTTAATTTGAAAGTGAAAATGTAACGACAACACGATATCTTGACTCCTATGAGGTTCACTATAACCCTTGAGTTGGTATCACTCCATCTTTTACTATCTTTTGTACAAAAATGTGATGTTTCGACATATTTTCAATAAAAGCTCTTATTCCAAGACAAGCGTAATATTTGCATTAGAATTATCATTCTTAGGATAAAAAATTATTTGCATATGAACAGGTGCTTAAACATCAAGAAACTTTCATAACGAGCATCAGATGAAAATCTTGATTGTCTTGATTGGCAAGTTATTATGAGACTCTATTGAATGGACTTTTGAAAGAACCATCTTAATCTGGGGCATGTCGTCTAGTGACTCTGAAACACATTGTGTGGGGGTTTTGATAGCCTAGAAATATTTGTTGAGCAATGGTATTACTGCCAGTTGGTTTAAAGGGACCAATTACTTCAAGTGCTTGTTTGAAAACGAAGCACTCCAAGTTAAGCATCACGGCTGTGTGTTAACCTACTGACAGGACGTAGGTCATTTGCATTGTGAAGATGTTGTCATCCAATGACTCTGTTGATTTCTTATTCCCTAGTGGAACAAGTGATGATTAAACCGGGGCAGTTATGTCAAGATTCTGATAACCTCTCAAAGTGATGATTAGTCCGGTGAAGTTACGTTGAGATTCATAAAAATCTCTCAAGTAGTGAGTAATCTGGGGCATTCAAGTTGGGATTATATCCCTCAAAATTCAGTCTAACTGGGGGCAGTTGCGCCAAGGTTGACCAATCTCTCAAAGAATCTACGACCAGGGGAGAGTCTCTTAAGAATCCGAAAATACAGGGGCAAGTTGTCTCTCTGTATTTCACTTTGTGCTTGGAGATATGGTTGTGGTTGACAGTTTGCAGGCACTTGGTTGTTTATCTGTATGAGGCCCATTCTCCTCAAAGAGTGCTTCTCAATGTAGGTTCCTCCCTAGTAAGTCTGGTTCCAAAGCAGAATGTCTCTAAAAAAATCCTGTTGGGTTGATTTGTTCCCAGTGATTCATGCTTTGACGTACTGATGTTTCCTTTTCCACAGTGAGTCACACGCTTTCCTTGCTCGTGTAAGCCATCAGTTTTTTTGCCCGTGTCTGTCTCATCTTTTCAAGTATTTGACTATCCATACTTGGTGTGTCGTAATTCAGATATTTGCCACTCTTGAAGAATTATACCCCGCCATTGGCTTGAGGGATATTGTAGTTCTTCTGATTTTGCAGAGATCTTCTTAAAAGACCAGTATCCTAGTAATCTTTGATAGAGTCCCTCTGATCGGTCTCTTTCCCTTATAAGTTCACCTTTGTATAGATGTTCATTTTCCATACTTGGTGTGTGGTATGAAATCGCCCGACTGATAGGATGTATCAATGGAGTCGCCATCGAACGTTTTTTATCTCACGAAGGAGAAAGGAAAACATCGAGTAAACCTGAGGGGGGAAGAAATCACGGTCTCACGACCGAGAGATTTGGGTAAGGGAGTATGTTACACGAGGGAAAGGGATTAGCACCCCACACACCCGTAGTACTCTACGGTATCCACTTCTATTTTCTAGCTAAGGGGCGTGTTATATCTATTTATCACTTAATCACTTCAATATATGAGAAAGAAAAGGAAAATAAAGAAATCATGGGGAAAAGAAGGAATTTTTTACAAAGTCTTGCTCGATCGAGCCCCGTGACAAGATACCTACGTATTCCCTCGTGCAATGGGAAAGTCAGAGCATCATAGTTCAGCTCACTTATTTTGGTGGGTTTTGTGTTTTTTACTTCTGAAAAAGGTTTTAAACACAAAAAGAAAATGCGTCTGTAAGCGAAAAAAGAGTTTGTCTTGGTTGGTTGCTTTTACCTTTAAGAAAGGAGTTTGAGCCATTATTAGGTGTTTTAGTTTTCTAAAGAAAAAGAAAGCAAGTTTTAGTTTTATTACATGTAAGGATGCAAAAAGAGAGAAGCAAAATAAAAGGGAGACTAACTAGTACTAGACTTAATGTTGTCATGCAAAGATTGGACCTATGGTTGAGGATGTAAGGGAATCTCTACCTATGTTAACATGTCAAGGATGTAAATCCTAATGTCTAGGCTCGAGAGCTATCCTAACTGAGCGGTCCTAAGGGAAAATTATTCTATATTCGTCTTGGTTGTGAAACCAAGGGATGTAGAGGGATGAAACAATCAAGTGCTTTGGCAGAAGCACACAAACAATGCAATATACAAATAAATGTCACACAAGCGCAGGAAAATGAGGACGTCCCAAAGCCTACAACAGCAAGCCGATGGTCGGAAGCAACCAGGAACCAACACATTCCTGTGAGTGGTATCACCGCATGACATGAATTGTCAAGTGTGAACAGTAAATGCGAACCCCAGGAAAGCGTGGAGAGTCAGAATAGGGAAATCTTGCCACTTTTATTATTGACTCGATAAAGGAAGCAACACTATTCGTGTGTGCTAAGCTGACACGAACTAGAACTGTGCGGGGGTCGATTGTGGATCCTTTCTGCATGCCCATCATATCATCATCATATATCAATAAGTATCAAAGCAGGACTTTTCTTGGTGGTGCCACTCTGGGTTGCCTAACCACTCTGACCTATGTAAGCACAAATGTAAACACTTATTGAGAATCACCTCCCTATGCATGGAAGAGGATTTTAAATAAACTAAACACAGTTAGCACATAACTTGTGGAATGCCTAGCTACATGTCTTTAAACATCGACTTTGAGCCCGACGCTCCTGTCCTAATAATGGAAAAGAAAGCGGTAAACTCCTAATTCTCATGATATCTAGGAAAGCTGTAAAATGATACGATAAACAAGGGATAACTAGTATCAAACGGATAACCAATCCAAGGAGCACTGCGAGCTAAAAATACACTGAAAAACTTTAAGTATTGCATCCAAGCAATACGAGTAAACCAGTGAGAAATGCACGGAGGCATCAAAGCATATGCGGAGTGCGCGTTCGTACGCATCTGAAACAATAAACCTGCAAGAGATAACAATCCAGAAAAAACAGCCAAAGCGTTGCGTGTTCATATGCAAAACAAGTATCAATTTGTGCGTTCATACACAAATGATACACAGGGACCTATATGAAAGGGTTAAAACCGAACAAATAAATGATAGGATGCGTGTTCGTACGCAAACAGGGATAAGAATACGCGTTCATATGCATTCGAACAAAGTACCTGCAAGAAACCCACAGTAACCAGACAATAGACTATACGCGCATGTGTACAAGCGATAGAATGCGCGTTCGTACGCATTCAGATAAGAGTACCTGCAAGAATAAAGTAAAACCACACAAGCAGACAATAGAATGTATACACATGTGTACAAGTGAAGGAATGCGTGTTCGTACGCATTCAGATAAGAGTGCCTACAAGAACGGAGTAAAACCACACAAGCAGGCAATAGAATGTATACGCATGTGTATAAGTGAAGGAATGCACGTTCGTATGCATTCGAACAAAAGTATCTGCAAGAAAAGAGTAAAACCAAAAAAGTAGACAATAGAATGTACACGGATGTGTACAAGCGCAAAAATCGAAAGGTTGTGTCATATGCATCTACAAAACAAGCACCTGCATCAAATACATCTCAAACAAGGTTAAAAAATGTAAGAACATGTGAGATTTCGTGTTTAAAACTCAGAAAAATAAAGTTTTCAACTTCAGGTCGCGCTAAGCCTGGTATATGGCGCTAAGCGCGGCCTCCTACACAAACAAACCCAAAAGTCAGAGAGTTTGGCGATCAGAGGCCAAGGACACGGATGCTGCATCAAAGAACCCTAAAAGATTTCTCCGAAATTTTCAAGAATTAGGGCAATTTGCAAAACCTATTTGCATCATCTCTCAATCCGTTCCAAGCATCAAATCATACTCTTGAGGTTCCCAGGAGTTCATCCACACCCTTTGCCAAGCCAGATTGTGCCCAAAACTCCATCCCTTAAGTTGCACCGTTTGGTAAAAGTTTTGGAAATTTAAACTTTTAAGTCATGCAATTTAAATGACTTTGATGCTTATATACATGTTCATACTGATATTTGTGATCGTTTAGAACCATCATTTTCGAGATTTGATACATAAATCCATCTACACCATTATTAAGGCTCACAAACTGTTGAGCTTCGTATTCTTATTTGCAGGCATTTTCAGGCCAAACGCCCATCACCATTGGACTCGCAGGGGTCGATTTAGAGGGATAGGGTATTTGGTTTCCATTAATTTGCGCTATTTTGCATGTTTGAAATTCCAGCTTGTCGGAGAAGATTACCGGACTTAGGTTTCCGGTGCCTCTCCAGCCCTTTGACTTGTTGACCAGGGTGTGGCAACATCTGATTCGTCCATTCAAATATTTGGGTCCCACTTTGGCACTTTTATTTAATTCTGATTTTCTGAATTTAATTGATAATATATATTTATGGAAGTAAATAATAAACAGATGAAACAACCACCCCAATGGCAAGGCATGCACGTTAAGGCTTTGGTCTCTCAGGTCATGGGTTCAAGCCAGGCCTTTTGCACTTTTTTTCTTAATATTTTCAGGTTTTTTTGCAGGTTTACTATATAATTGTCCACGCCTCTCATATTAACGCCACATGCATATGGCCTAGTGGCAACGTTTTGAACCTACCATCCAAGGGTCATGAGTTCAACACCTCCAGCCACCAAACCTAATTTTTATCACTTGTCACCATTCTTTTTGTTCTTTTTCTTTCAATTTTCTTCAATTTTAATTTCTTTTCAATAATTTATTTAACCTTTTTTTTAAAAGATAAAATATTTTAAGTTTAGTTTTAAGTTAATAATTAATTAATTTAATTATTGAATAAAAATTTAATTTAATTATATTTTTATTATAATTAAATTAATTTAATTTAATTATATCCGGAACGCGATTTTGCTAGAGAAAGTCAAAATTTTGGCTCGATCAGGCAAACGGTCCAGGCGATATGAATTTTTGAAGTTTCAGCACAATTTTCAAGCGTCTGACACATGCAAAATTTTCAATGCACTCTTCAGAGAGATTGCCTGCAACGAGGGCCTTCTGATCAAAATTTGAACTTGAATATCTGTAAGACAAATGAATCCAACAAAATTTGTGAAATTTTGGCACTAGTCCCACCTCGTTTCAAAAAAATCGAGCGATATATGATTTTTCGAACTTCGCGTATCAGATGAAAATTGCTCGGTTGAACCCAAAATTCACTCTGAAGCATAAATTTTGGTATTGATTGGTGAGGAATTGGCTCTGGAATTGAAAATGAAAGTTGTAAAGGATTTTGATATGAAATTTTAGACACCGGCCTCGCTCAGTTTCGATTCTCCAGATAGAAATTACGAAGGTTGCAGTGCACTGAGCGCACTGTACAACACAAAAATTCAATTTAATCCACTTAAGCAATCAAATTCTTTGGAGACCTTATTCACGTGATTTACTCCTGGATTTCAAACAAAAGTTGTAAATAATAATGTGAGGGACTTGCCTATCAAAAATCATCAGAAAATACTCGACGAGATGAGAGATACGCCTTCTAGAATGCTCGAAACGCACCAAGAATCCAAAATCTACTTTATTGAGAAATAAACAAATTAATTCTTTTTCTTGACGAACGGCCTCTGATCCGAACAGATTAACTGGAGAATAAATTGATATGACCCCAATTCTCATGGAATCAAACCAAAATAGCTTTCTGACCAGAAAATCTTGCGATAACCACACGAACCGAAAAATATCGACTTTTGACCCAAAAATGATCTGAGATAGCCGAAACGCATAGTCTCTTCCACAATTTGAAACACTCTGAACAAGGTAAACTCATGATCAATGTTGTGCATGTATATGCATGTATATTTATGATAATTCCATTATAAGCCATAAACTTCAAAATGAAGAGGGTAAATTTTGGGGTACAACATGGCAATTAGATATTTGTCACTCTTGAAGAATTATACCCCGCCTTTGGCCTGAGGGATATTATAGTTTTTTTGCTTGTGCAAGCACTCTCTTAAAGTCCAACGTTTTGGTAACACTTGTTAGAGTCCCTCTGATTGGTGTCTCCCACCCTTGTGAGTTCATCTTTGTACAAATGATTCTTTCCCCGTTGAGTTCGTCTTCGACCGACATCCTCTCCCTCTGTGAGTCCACCGTTGTTAGGTGTCTTCTCACTATTTAGAGAAGTTAACAAGCTCTCTGTGCCAAATATCTAGGTATGTTAATTCCTTATTTTCTCACTATAGATAGATCTATGTAATACTTATATTTAACTTATATGTCTGCTTATTATTCTTGTCATAAGTCTTACTCTTTTAAAATTAAACTCTTTGATATGAAGTAAATCTCTGTCCCACTTATCTCAACACGCCAGACCCAAAGATTTTTCAAAATTTTTAAATTTCTGTGACCAATTGGATTTTTTCAAATCTCTGTGGCGATATTGTAAATTTCGAGACGACATTGGAAATTTAGTGAGACAGTGAGGAATTTATGATATTTTTGCAAAATATCTGGTATTTCGTACCGAATTTTTATAATTTCTAGTATTTTAGTATTGAAAATTTTGAAATTTCCGGTGGAAACATTTTCTTTTCGTATCGGAAATTTTGAAATTCGCGGTACCTTACAGGATATCGGAAATTATGAAATTTCTGGTAGTTCAATTTTTTTTAAAAATTACCGAAAATTTCTAAATTTTCGGTAGTTCATATTTTCCTGTTTTTTTTTCTTATTTTACAATGAGGACCAGGGGAAAAGGCGGTACTGTTACAGACAGACAAATTAATAAAGCGGAAGCTGAGGGTCGGGCGATGAAGGACAAACTTTCAAGCTACGGGTTTGCCGACGTCCTCCGATAATTTCTCATCAAAAATAGTTGGCTGGACAGCAGACTAAGTTACGCGCACCCCACCGTCGATGATCGAGAATTTCCGCTGTTGAGGAGCCAACTACAAAGCATATTGTGGAGCCAGATGGTGCGGAGGTACATGCTTCTATTTCTGTTGTTGAGCCGACAATTGCGGAGGTTATTGAGGAGGTACATGTGCATGTTCCTTGCTAGTTACCCTAGCCTTTTACATCCACACTAGATTTTATTTGATTGTTTTTATTAGTTATTTGAGTGTATTTATTTGATGGTTCTTATTTATGCAGTGTTGAATATATAAGCATTTCTCTCTCATCTGTGAGCGGAAGATCCAACGTGTACCAGCTATTCAATGTTTCTTTCAAGGTGGCAAGGGATTCAGAGCCATTTGAATTCTTGAATTCATCATCAAGGTTGCATCCGTTGTAATATACTTCTGCATTAATCAGATGCTCCAAAAGAAACATTATTTGAGATGTCTTACTCTATAACATGAAATTCCTATTTATACAAATGGTGGTGCATTCTAGACCACACAAATGTGTCGGTGCAATCAGGACTCTCCAAATATGTCGGCAAAATCTCAATCATTAAAAAACCTGAATACATAATCTATTGGAAATTTCAGTATAACTCAAATTTTCGGTACTGACACGAAAATTTGAAAATTTCAGTTTATTTGAAATTTCAAATGTACCACCGAAAATTTACTCTTACCGAAAATTTGATGAGGGTGTATTAAAAATTTATTCTGCACTAGAAATTTTATCTCTTGTGTTAAAAATTTCGTCGAAAAATTTATTTCTATCTCATCAAAGACAAAAATAAAATAAAGGAGTGAGATGTTTAATTTAGAGGGTGAGATATTAATTTTTCCAAGTAACCCTAACTAGTTACATAGAGGATTGAAAGGAACAAACTAAAAGCTCTTATGTTCAAAAATGTATTTGTTTTGGTCCCCTATGGAGTAGGTATAATTTAAAGTTGAAAAGCACAGTCCCATGTAGATCTAACAAACTTATTGGTATTTTATAGTGTCCACATCAATATTATTTTGTAAAAGTTTTTAGAACACTTATCCATGATAAAAAAACTCTTATAATAAATACACATACTATTGAAAAAGTTCAAATTCTACAATATGCATTTTTAGTTCGATTTATTAAATGGGAATAAGATATACGCACCAATCAAACTTTAATTTATTAAGTGTAAATTTTTGTCTTTGTAATTGATTTTAATTTTATTTATATTTTTGGTTTTTGTCTTTGTAATTGGTTTTTCTTGCATAAATATTTTATTCATAAAAGGTCATTATTTGATTTAGGGTTTAGAAAATATATCCATGTTCAGTAACATAAAATGTGTATTGGACTTCTAAAATTCAAACTTATTAGTTATTTTCTAATACTCCCACTAACTTGATTATCTGCTTGCTAATGTTTGAATTTTTTTTTTTTATCATACTATAATTCAATTGTTGCATCTACTAAATTAGTTAATATGTTGAATTTCTAAAATGTAATGTTGTAAAAGTCTAAGTTTCTATAAACAGCCAAACATGTGTTTTATTTCATTAGGAAGGAAAAGAAAGAAAACCAAAATGAGAGGGAAAAAAAACTTGTGTAATAAATATTTCTTGACTTGCAAAATTTAATTCAATTTCATTAGTTTAGAAATATCATGTAGAATTACTTATGTTGCATTTGTTTTACACTCTGGTTACTAAGAAAATGATGCTTTAATAGTTCAGAATTCGTGACAAAAGATTGTAATATTGAGTTCGTTTATCATTAGAGTCAAAATATTTAGTTAAAAAAATTATAATTTAGATTTAACCAACCTCACAAGTTCCAATTCATAATTTTTGTTTCCTTTCTTGCCGATGCTATAGTGGTTACTCCATGTTGATGAAATATATCCTTTTAAACTTTTGTGGATTGTTATGCAAGAAACTTTCACCCAATTGGTAATTTTGATTTCCAACACTTTTCAATCTTCAACTTCAATCATATAGATAAAAATAAGCACGTTTATAAATGCATTGAAAAACCTTCTATCAAGCAGGACCCATTTGCATGTTTCATAGAAATTCAATCAAACACCGACCCCATTCAAGAGTACATGTCAAACCATGATCATTGATTGAAGAGTAACTTCCATGAAACAATGAAAAAAAAATGTTTTTCTCAATCATTCAAAATGTGAACCATATTATCACAATCTAATGACATTGAATGTTTGATTTCGCGCTTCAATTGCTAATTTGAATAGCAACTATGTGCGCATCTCCTTATTTTAACCCTAAGTGTCTTCGGTCGAAAATCAAGAATTAATCTTAATAGATAACCCTAATTGTCTTCGATCGAAAATCAAGAATTACCCTTTCAATAGACTAAATGTATGTTTATTTTTCAATTGGATAGAACACCACCACATTTTCATCTCTATGCTACAATGTGAATCTTCTCTAACACCGCGATCCAAACGTCAACTATGTGAGTGTTTTATTTGGCGTTTAGGCCTTCAAGCTCATACGTAACTATGTGAGTGTTTTATTTGGCGTTTAGGCCTTCAAGCTCATACGTCCAGCTGCGCTAGCATGGAAAAATTACCTTTAACTCAAACATACACTAAGATGACGCAGAATCTTATATCTTCATTATATTATTATCCTTCCATGAAAAAACACCTCTTATCATCTATACCAATAATTTTAGCATTTTATTATCATTATATGTTACTCTCATAAAAACGTATATATATTGAAAGGATGTTTTGTAGCAGTTGAATCCATAATGTGCACATGGTCGTGTTAGGCACGGCATTGGCCACTATATCACATGTATATCATAATAAAGCTTCACCATTCCAAAATGGTTGGTTCTCAATATTAATTATTAAAAATATACCAACACATTACAGTTGATAAACTAGCATCACATGTAGTGCATATGTTCAACTATCACTATACCTTAGTCAGAAGAATTGAGGCAGATTCAGAAAATGAACGTGACATCAACTTCTTCATTCAGAAACATCTAACAAATTCATGAAAAGATTGATAACTTCTTCTGTCACATTTTGAACTTGAATTTGATGGAGAGTTGTGTAAAATTGAGTTTCTTACATAACTTAACTTGCTTGGTTTACAATCAATTTATATCCTAATCTAACTAAGATCACATATGGGAAAAAGTAATTGATAACATGTAAGTTCCAAATATAGTAACTCAATCTATCAAAGGAAACTATCAGAAAAACAGTTAATACTGAATGCTTGAAGTTAGCATCTCAAACCAACACAACAATTATTCGAATCGGTTCTTTCACACCAGGGAAAGAACCGATTAAAAAATGTTGGCAATAGCGAAAAAGATAGTAATACAAGAGTCCATTTATAGATGAAAAATTACATATGCAAATAAAATACATGTCTTATTGATTCATTCAGTTCGAAAACTGGAAATCAAACTATTGTATGATGATTTTACTCATTTTCCTTAACAAATTATACACTGCCACGAATCAGCATATGCTCTATCGTCGTACATGAATGCTACATTTCTAAAACTACAACAATTACATTCAGAGGATGGATAAAAAAAGAAAGAATATAAGAGAATATGAGATGATGTATCTTGTTTTCTCCGACACTGGAAAATAGGGTGCCCGGGCGAATAATCTCGAGTCTCCACACCAACAACAAAACTTCCTCAGTGCAGGTAACAAGAGGTTCCTTCGTAAAAAGGCGCGTCTTTGACAAAGTGTATGAAACATGGTGATTCGAGCAACACAGGCAGATAAAATGCTAAGATAAGAACAATCACAAGAATCCAAGAATCGTAATGAACAAGAATTCATAGATCCTATATAAAAAAAGAATCCATCATCATCATCACTCGACGGCTTTCTTCCCACCGGAATAGTAATTCATGTACCACCTCACGAATTTCTTCAAACCAGTCTGCAGATCTGTCACCGGCTTATAACCAAGCTCTCCCTGCGCGTAGCTAATATTCGCGTGAGTAAACTGGACGTCCCCGTTCCTCGGCAACTTCACAATGTTCCTCTTCGCCTTAGTCTTCAACAGCCTCTCCAAAATACTCACGAGATCGGTAACAGGAACAGGCGAGGTGTTCCCCAAATTGAAAACCCTCAACTGAGCCGGCGCCCTCTTCTTCCCACCACTTCCGGTACTCTTCTCGGCAGTATCCAAAGCACCTAAACACCCTCTCACGATATCATCTATATAAGTAAAATCCCTAGCAACGGTACCGTGATTCGCTGCCTCAAAAATAGGAATGGTCTTCCCCTTCAAGATATCTCTAGTGAAAAAGAAGTAAGCCATATCAGGTCTACCCCAAGGACCATAAACAGTGAAGAAACGCAACCCGGTTAACGAAAGACCGTATATATGATTATAAGTATGCGCGATTTCTTCACCGGCTTTCTTAGTAGCGGCATACAAACTAGCAGGTTGATCTGTTCTATCCTTCTCAGAAAAAGGTACCTTAGTGTTCAATCCATAAACAGAACTAGAACTAGCCCAAACAATTGAAGGTTGAGGATTAACAGTTTTACAAACCTCAAGCAAATTAACAAAACCAGCAATGTTACTATGAACATAAGAACCAGGATTCTCCATAGCATACCTCACACCAGCTTGAGCAGCCAAATGCATGACATGAGTAAAAGGAACAACCTCAAAAAGCTTCCTTAACAGAGCAGCATCATTGATATCACCTTCCACAATGTAAACACCGGTTCTCTCCAAAAGAGCTTGCCGTGCACGCTTCAAAGAAGGGTCATAATAGTCATTGAAGTTATCAATTCCCAGAACACCGTCTCCGCGACGCTTAAGCGCCGCTGAGACATGTGTTCCGACGAAACCAGCGGCTCCGGTCACAAGAACGGAGAACCCGTTTCTCGACCGGACCCTCGCGGAGGAACGGACGCGTTTCTCCCAAACCGGACCACCCCAGTTGGAAGGGCTTCTCAGAGAACGCCGTGAAGGATCCGCCGGAAGAGATGTCGTCGCCGGAGATCGGAAAAAGAAGATCAAGATTGCAGCTGAGAAAACAAAGGTCCAAAGAGCAAGCTTGGCCGGAGAAGTGTGCCACCGTACACGGTTGAAGTAAGAAGCTTTCTCCATCTTGAACTTTCCCGGCGTCGACGGAGCACTGTTGTCGGCGTGCGACATTTGCTTCAGCTGAGACATTTTCTCATAAAAATGTCAGATTTTGGAAGGAAAATCCGTAGGTAATTGATTGGTAGTATACCCAGAAAGATAGAGAGAGAAATTTCAGATTTTGAAATGAACCCAAGATTTCTCTTGCTTGATTTCTTCGAATCTCGATGCCGATTGAAGCTTCTGGATTTGTTCAATGGTTTCCCCCAAATGTGAGTTTCTCAGAAATTTCAGATTAGGGTTTCTTTTTATGAAAATTCTATGGTGTTGTGTTTGTGAGATTGAGGGAGAGTGATGGAAAAAACCAAAAATAATACTAATAATAATGAAAATGAAATTTTTTATTTTTTTTTGGAGTTGGTGAGTTGGCTTTCTTTTTCTATTTTGATATATTTTTTAATTTTTTTAGGTTTTTTTTTTTCTTTCTAATATCTTTATTGGGAATCTTGTTTCTTGTAGGAATAGGTTAGAGGTGGTGGTGGGCACACTTCTGTTTTTCAATAGGTTCACGGATTAAAAAAAGTGATTCCAAGAACAAAATTGATTATTAAGAATAGAAGAAGTTGAAAGTTCTTGAGAACATGTGAATCAAGAAGGTGAAAATTAGTATTCAATGAATTAGGGTGATTTAGATTTTGGGTTTGTGTTGTTAAGAGAGTTTTTTCTCTATGTCTCATAGAAAAACAACCAATACAAGTGGAGGATGGGTTGTAAAAAAAGATGTCTATTTTTTCATCTATCTCTTAAAATAATAAAGATGATTTTGGTTGGTTGGAGATCCTTAAATTTGGGAGTTTTCTTTTTAATAAATACACACTTTATTTAAGGATATTGTTCTGTGGAGGAAAGTTCTCATCTTTTTAATTGGGTTTCAAGCTTTGAGAATTAAGGAACATATAATGATGGTTGGTTGGTTGAATATGCAAATGCAAATACATTTGATGCAATTTTGAGGCTTTTTTTTTATTTGCTATAAAGGGACTCCTCAAATTTAGACCTTAGCAAGCATGTGAGATTCTTAGGAGTTTGGATTTTCATAACCTTAAATACAATGAATTTAGAGTCAAACTATAACTTATTTTTACTAATTTTGTATTTGTCATGCTAATAATGTTCTTTTTAATTATTAAATAAAATGGTCATAATTAGTAAAAGCTCGCATACACAACCATAAAAATTAGGGTTCAAATTTTTGTGTTAATATTTAAACTAGTAATATCGATTTTTTGTAGTCAGGATTTGTGGAATGATATGCATCACAAAGTTGACAATTTAGATTAATTACATTAAACATGGTATACACTAGAAGTTGAAATGTGACGACTTGAAATTAAACAAATATGGGTAGATTCAATAAATAGGTTTTTACTTTCAACAAGAAGCTTAATTGTTTTGGAAGAAAATTAATTGCACGTAGTAGGTTTCAAATAATTGTGTTGCTTATAAATTATTACTACATGCATTACTTATAATCAAAGTAAACTATGGGCACAAAGTGTGTATGATACCTTGACGTAACTTTTTCATCAACTGACTTCTTGGTTTTACAAATTACATTGAATACAATTACACCAATGGATCATTTAGAAATCTCAAACTGTATTGAAAGACCTTTTATTTGACTTATCTTTTCTTGGAAGTTAAAATTCAATTCAAGATTTCCATGAAATCACTAAAACAAATCTATTGGAAATTTTTATTTTGCAAAAGTATATATGTATATATATATATATATATATATATATATATATATATATATATATATATATATATATATATATATATATATATATATATATATATATATATATATATATATATATATATATATATATATATATATATATATATATATATATATATATATATATATATATATATATATATATAGACTTTTAGCTCTTATCAATTCAGCATATTAAATCTTCAACATCTCATAGATATAACATGTTTATAGATAATAAATTTCACTTGAACTTTGTAACATACCTCTATTTTGAAGAAGAAGCTCACAATCATCTAATATTTTAAGATTGTTCGTCCAGTATCATGAACCTTCCAAGTCTTATTTTCATAAAGGTGAACTACCTCATCTTCCACCTACATCAAATTCTCAAAATATTATTTTCTTTGACACATGTGCAACTTGGGCCCATGAACCATCTCTCTCCGGTCTCAAGAATCGACATCACTAGTGCATTAATACTCTTATAACTATTTTTAACAGAGGCAACACCAATCAAAATTGAATCTTCATTGTCTTCACTCTCATGACAATCCTTCTTGAAGTGGCTGGTTTTTTATAAACAAAATATTACATCAAACTATACATAAGTAGATATATCAAATAAGGGAAACAAATATATGAAAAGACAAGTAGATATAATCATTCAACTGCTCGAGGAATTAAAGAACCAATAATGAGAAAACTTGACATGCGTGAATTTTTTTGACTTTTAGACTTTCAAGGATCAAGGAAGAGAAAATATCAAAAGAAACAATATAAAATTGGAATTTCTCTTTGAACCAAAACACAAAAAAAATATTTCATCCAAAGAAATCAAAGAAGAAAAACCAAAATGGATACTTCTGCTGAAGCTTCCTATAATGCCAAGAGAGTTTCCAACAATGCTGAAGATGATTTGTCTCCTCAAGAGGGCTCTCGGGAATATGAGAACAAAAAGAAGATGATGAAGAAGAAGAAGAAGAAGGGTGAGGATTTAAATATGATTATTAACGCCTTTTGTAATGAAAGTTTATGTAATGACAATTTAATCTTTCTGCTTAACTCTAGGGATTTCTCACTCTCTTAAGGTTATCAACTTAAACTATCAACTTAAACCACCAGCTTAAACAATCAGCTGCAAAATCTATCAACTTAAACTATCAAATTAAACTACTTGTAAGAAACAGTTTGCGATGAACTTACTCATAAGAAATCATTTGATAATTGAAATCCTATAAAGTTTATTGGGTTTGTAGTTTCAACAATGCAATTCAAACCCTACTTCAACTATTACATTTCATAACAAAGTAAACATTAAACATAAATGAGATAACAATACATAACATCTTCAAATTTCCATAAGATCTCTTTGATTTCAATTTGTTCTTCAAATTCTTGTTCATCTTCTTTGAATCGTTATACATAACCTTCAAATAGCCCATAACTTCAACAACCTCCAATTCCAACTTCATAACTCTGACTTTATTTCCATAATTTTCTCCAATGTCTTCATCCATATGAATAAAATACATGTCTCATCACTACCCCAAAATTGACATCTCCAAAAAAGTCTTTCTTTATTTTATCCCTTCTTGCATTGGTACGAAACCATACGACCATCACAACCACAAAAATTTCCAGATTGAGATTTTACATAAAGAAAAATAAATAGAAACATCTTTGGATGAGTTTGTCTTCAAGTGCGACATTGAAACTAAACTAAACAACAACAATGTCCAAAAAAATTTACGTACCGTAAAGTAGAACACTGTGTTAGTGTTGTTGTCTTCCTTCCCAATGATGACAATGACGTTGGTGTTAGGGTTGTTTCGTCTTGTTTCTTTTTTCAGTGAAAAATGGACATTGATTTTTTAATATATCTATAAATTTATCATCACATTCATTATTGTGAACCATAATGATATAGTTTTTGCATAATAAAATTTCAAAAAGAAGCGCCAGTGTGTAACAACGATTTTACAAAACAACCGTAGTGATATCCCTATTATATTTTATTTAAATATGAATAAAAATGAAAAGGTGTGCATTAAAGTAAAAGGAATAAACTATTTGAGGGCGATGAGTTTCGAACCCATGAAAGCTTGAAGATATCACCATGATGTTCTCATCAACCATTACTATGCCCTTAAAAATTTTAATTAAAAAAAAAATTAGCGCATGAGTTTAGAAGTGTCACTACGGTGTTTGGAAGACTGTGGTGACTTGTCTAGTGAAATTATATCAATTATTTCTCTATGGATATGTTCTCTACCAATCAGACACAAACTGCGAGTCAAAGATGTACTCATATACAATGATTCAAGTTTTTTCCACATCAAAATTGAGGTCTTCTCCTGGTGATTTCCCTTTTAACTTTATCCCCATGGCACTAGAAAATGCCACTTTTGGCCTAATCTACTATCTTGATCTCCTTTGCTTTTGTTAGGCATGCATGTATTGATACCTCACCCTTCAATGCTTCAATACACTTTTTTAGTAAGATAACTCGCATTTTCCCACTCCATAACTCAACATTATTATCTTTGGAAAACTTCTCAAACTACCAGTTAGAAGCCATGGTGCTCACTTGTAAACAAAATCCCTTTGCCCCCATGATGGGCACCATTTTTAATGAAATTGAAAGATTCAATCACAATAAAATTTTGATGTACGAGGAAAAAGAACAATGATAAATAAAATAAATGGTCTTAAGAAAAAATAAATTGTTTATCCAGTTGTTAGACAATAATTTAACTTAGGAGAAGAAGATAGAAAGAAACAAAATAATTTGTTTATCCAGTTCGATCAAATGATCTACTGGGGGGGGGGGAGCTCTCTGATTTACTATACTTCCAAAAAGTTATTGCAAAAACTTACAAATGAGTTACAAGAAAATAGTCAATCAAGTTCTCAAGAACCAACTCTATTTTCTACCCTCATGTTTTCTGATTTCTCACACACACACACACACACACACACACACACACACACACACACACACACACATATATATATATATATATATATATATATATATATATATATATATATATATATATATATATATATATATATATATATATATATATATATATATATGTGAATCAAACAATCTCAAGGTATTTAGAAGTGTTTTCCAATCCCCAAGCCCAAAAATTTCCATTAACCCTTGACTCTCTAAGGGTTCCCTTACTAAGATTGCCACCTTTTCCCCTCTATCTTTAGATGTACACTTCTAAATTTTTTTCATATAAGAATGAGGAGATACATATTTATAACTCTTGAAACCCAATAAATATATAACAAGCTCAAACCCCCACCAATTAACAAATGGATGCACACACCATAAAACAATAAACCTCTGTGTACACATGGACCGAGAAAACTAGACCCAAGCTCCAAGGTACCGACCCCCACGCCATTTCCAATGTTGTGCTTCTGCCACGGGCTATGCCTGTGTAACACAAAATATTAGTTATTTAGAAATTAGTATATGATATATCCAACATAGTTCTCAAAGTTGGCGCTCTAGAATGTTAACTTGGTTAGAAACCAACTCAGAGCCATATTTATAACCCAAAGTGAAAATGATACTTTGGTAGAGTTACAAGTACTTAATCCCATCCAAAATACGAAACATAAATTGCTCCTAACTCATTCCTTTTTTAATATCTTCTTGCTACATATGTGGTTTCTTACCTAATAATAAATGTACATGAGATGAGAAACTACTTTTTCTCAATGGGTTACTCATATAAAATAAAACGTAACAACTTTAGCTACATGTCTCGACCTCATGAATGTGAGAATGATTTTGAGGCTCTGACTTAAAGAAACCTCAAGTTTGTGATGTTTAATCACCACATTATTATCTAACATATTCCATTTGGTAAGAGTGAAGATTAATTAGCTCCGTAAGCGGTTCCCCACTTACCATGACTTACTAGTCCCATCATATAAAGAAATCGCTTAGCAAGAGTGCGTCCATTTATTCTTACATAACCATGGCAAGTATTAAGTCATACTAAAACTTCAACCTTATGAATTCTCATATAAATGATTAGGTAAGTACAACTATATCACATACTAGTTTTCAAGTGTAAACAATATTTCATAATGAGATAGATATGATTATAGGACAATCATAATATGAATGATTAATCTTCACTTATATGAGTTCCTTAAATTCAATGAGATGATAACCCATGATGTACACCCGATTATAACTAGTTAAAGACTAAAGGAGATCCTTTAAGGGCCGTAATAGTAGTAGTAGTAGTAGTAGTACAAGTCCATTAACACTACAATCGAGGTTAGGACATGATACAAGCATAATGGTATTTTAATTATGGATGTAATAATATCGGGCCCTGATTCCATCAAATGGATTTCCATGGCATGCAACCAGAGAGGATTACGGGTAGGCCATAATTTTAATTACATCCATAAAAGACCCTCTTCCTCCTTGTTTTTCCTATAGGAAAGCATGTTCATACCTAAACCATCTTATATTCCTCACGTGTCTAGTAATTCCTATCATATTACACATGATCTTAAGTTTATCAAAATATCAAATAGCATAATGATTACCTTTCACGTAATAAAATTTAACCTATGACTTATGTTATGAGACATGAGATAAGGGGAATGAGGATAACCAATGTTAACATTGACTATGAACAAACAATAAGAGTGATGGATGGAAAAGGTTGAAAGAGGTGGGTATGATGCCTCTACTTCTTGCACTTAAGGATTATGGAAATCATCTATTTCAAGGGTGAGACTCCATTTCGGGTCCTCCTTTTTTCTCCCTCTCCTTAATTGTGTCGCTCCCTCTTTTTAGCTTGCACACTCTTCTCTCTCTTAGGTTGTGAGAATGAAAGTTCAAAATTTCATTTCCTTATTTCTCAAGGGTCTAAATACCACTACTGGAAGAATACTCTTTACCTCATCGACTTAACCCTTAATTCCCTTTTTATCCTCCAATATTCCTATTCTTAACTAATCTTCATAATCCTAGCAAAAGTTGTACTTAATAAAAAGATTAGTTTATGTGCAATAAAATAAAAGAGCATAAGCATGGAAATACAAGGAATCTTTAATAATAGTCATTTTTAATAATCTAAGGTTAATGAAATACGAGGTGTTACAACCTCTAGGTTGCTTTATGGTTTATGCAATCTCAAAACATGTTTCTTTTCTCTTCTTCACTTAAGGTTTAAAAGTATACTTCAAACACTCAATTTTATTTACGTGTTTCTTTTCTCTTTATTACTTTTGTTGATCTTTTCTTTAGTGCGTAACTTATTTAGATCATGGTTCCATAACCCTCTCTCTCTTTGGTTTGTTGTGCTATCATTACAAAACACTATCATAATGTCTAAATATTTAGTCAAATTACATTTTGACTAAGTTTAAAGTCTTAACAACCATAATATACTCTAGTAGACTTGAAAAATACTCAATTTAATAATGTTCAGATGTTTTCATATTCTTGTAACTTGTTATTGGATGAGAGGGTTTCACATATTTACTTATAGCGTGTCTTTCTAATTTTGGATGACAATATACAAACAAGTTCTTATCCAAAAGCACAAGCAAACAAATTTAGGGTCATGTGAATTCCCCTTTATCCAAATGAAGGTTAGTCGAATCAAATATGAGACATACAAGTTTTTCTCAAGTTCGCTAGGGGTCATAATAGTTTTGAATATATTAGAAAAATCAAAGTAGAGTGAAACTTTAAAATTTGACATTTTACCATGTTCCATGTTTATAGTAAAATCGCTGGAAAAATTGACTATTTATATGTAGTCTTATTCTAAGGGAAATATGTGAACGTAGTGAAAAGCAAAAAAAAAAAAAAAAAAAAGAGATCCATTTGGGGTAATATATTTTCTATATATTATTTTGAAATTTATTTAATAAAATAAAAGGAAATAAAAACACAATTTGAGTATTAATCACTTGAGTGAAAAGTTGTTTTATGTGAGATTTTCTAAAATTTCATCTTCTACCTCAAACTCTAAAACACCATTGAAGAATATGAGTATTTCTCAACTTTAGGAGAGTGTGAGTTCTTGTTGTAGGGTAATTCATTAAATTTTATATTATTTTTGTGAAGATTTTCAAATAGAAAAATCATGTTTGTGAATTTATGGTGATTGTATTCAATTAAAAAAAGAAGAAGTCTTCTTTAAGAGGTTATCAAGTTTCTAGTATATGTCAATAATTTATAACTTATACAAGGGATATCTGTAGAATCAAATGATGATTATTATGGAACAGTATCTTAGAGTTCTTGAAGATCTGTGAAGGGATATATGTTCAAAATCGTGGATCTTGGAGTTTTTTGCAGTATTGTGAGCTGCGTGCAGTTGAAGGAAAATAAAGAAATATAACAGTTTAGCTTGATATTTAATTCTTAGTATTTTATCTTTGATCTATGATAATAATATGTAAAATATGGTAGTTTATTAGTTTTCTATAATGCAAGACTACAACAATTTATGATGGTTTAGCATCAGAGATTAGATTAAGTGCAAGCGAAGACGATGCATCAAATCAGTATAAATTTCGGCGTACTATCTCCCTAACCCAATCTATTTACTTTTTGTAGAGATTATGAATGCTTAAGGTTTATTCTACTTTCTAGTTTATATTTTGTTAAATTTTTTTGTTCATAATAATTTATTGTTTGAGTGTATGTATATGTTAGATCCAGACTTCCGAGTAACTCTTTCTATTGACTATACTGAAAATTTGTAATTTTAGACTGTTCTTTTAGTTAATCAAGTTAATTTTAAATCTATTTGTTTGAATCTAATTAGATTAACTCTCACATTGTTGTTTAGTTAATTCATCATTGTTTGGTAATTCCTTAAGATTTCTCGATTGACATATATCCATGTATTTTCTATGATCGCTTTTCAAACTTTGCTTCCGCTCTCAAACTCTATTCATCAAAATATTTTTTAAGGGAAAGATCCATTCAATACATCATGTTATACCATTATGCATCCATATTAAACCATCACTCATGAGTAACTTGATAGATGTCTCACTTTTTTTTGCAGTGCTACAATGTCATACATGATAGAAATTAATAATATCCAAAGGGGTAGTGATAATATTCTTAACTTTCAATCGTGTTTCACTTTTTTCTTTTCATATTTGTTCTAATGGTTTCTAAGTTTTTTCAGGATTGCATAATTAATAATACAACTGAGAACAAATAAATTAATAATATCACAATTAAACCCTTTAATAATAATTTTTATTTCCTCTTTTCAACAACCTGCATTCTTCACTATTCAAAGATGCAAGTTTGCTTAATAAAATGTTTAAAGTTATCCTTCTCGTTGAGATAATTAGTCTTTGCACAAGAGTTAAACCTCGAATACCACTTGTTTGACAAGTGGCTCCAAACATAAGAAGGGTAGGGATGAAATGTATTGAGAACTAAATGTGAGTTGTGTAAGTCCCACATTACTTGAAAAAATGGAAATTGAACACTTTATAAATGAGTGAACTCTTACACTCATTACTTTAAGATTTTGGATGAATATGCGGTGTCTCTCTTATTTGTTGAGGCGAGTCTTTGACCCTTAAGTGGGTCTTTGACTCGATGTGAATGTTTCTCTCCCATGATAACCCATCAAATTTGTAGATATAAAAAATAGTTTTAAATCTTTTAGGAAAAAATAATTTTAAGTAAAAAAGGCTTAGTGATAATTTTGGTCCTCACATTTTGACAAACTCTCGAAATTGGTCATCCTTTTTAAAACTGAACAAAACAGTCTTATACTCTATTGTTTGTTGCAATTTATTTTGGCTTTGAATGAGTTATGCTTATGGCAATTAACACAGTTCTTTCATGTAATGCTCAATTATGCTTATTTTGGTTCAATCAATATTCTGAAAATATGAAACACAGATCTTTGATTATAAATTCTTTTTCATTCAATCATCATTTAAAAATTACATTTAATCAGTACTATACCAGACCATGTTACAACAAACATCAGTAAAGAAGACCATGTTATAACAAACATCATAAACAAAACCACCCAAACACAAACAACTAAACATTTTCAGGACTACAACTCTTCAATCCTTCAACCCTTCAAGCCTTCAACCAAACAATAAAGAGCAATCACATGATGAACACACCAGTTAGAACAACCAATCTTTGACAAAACTTAAGCTTATTTTTCAAATCCTCATCTTGTTTCATCTTCAAATTATCCTTCTTCTAAACTTCACCAATTCTCTTCATTAGTGACAAAACCATCTCCTTTGCACGCACAAACATTTCATCATCGTACCAGTTGAAGGAATTACATCCCTTTTGTCTCTATAATTGCATTCATAAATAAATAACACATTTTTAAACTTCTGAGTTCAAGCTAATACTGGTACATTCATTTGGAGGGGAAAATGAACTTTAGAACTAAATTGCAACAAACAACCAAATATATGGACTGCTTTGTTCAGTTTTAAAAATTAAGGACCAATTTCGTGACTTGGTAAAAATGTGAGGACCAAAATTGACAATAAACCTAAAAAAATAATTAAAAATGAATAAAATAAAATAAAAGACTAGAAGTAAAGTCACTGAACAATAAAAGATAAAAATAAGAAAGTTCGCATAAGAATTTATCTTGTTGTGGTTTAAAACCAATAAGATATATACTCCGACCTTTAAGCATCTTTATCTCGTTTTGATTCGATCTAGAAACTTTATAAATTTCTAGCATTCGGCATAATGACAAAAGAGCGGGGTGGGGGTGATTTTTCTCTTTCTCATATCAAACGCCAAATCCCAAATCTAAGTTTCTTGCTCCAAACACAAATAAATAATTAAACTCAAAATTTATCTCAAACGAGTGTGAATATCTCTGTCTTGCTCTCATCTTCACATCAAAATCATTTTTTTACAAAATTGAAATAGTCTATTTATTCATAGATTTGTTTATTTAGATGAAGTCTATAATAAGAATGTACAAGTATTTTAAATCCTTGATTAGAACCTCTTAGAATCATATATCTATGAGAACGATGCCTAACATTTACATATGTTTGAATTGAAAATCGAATATGATAGTTTTAACCGGTGTTTTAAAAACCGGACCGGACCGGTCGGTCGAATCGGTCGAATCGGGAATCGGTCAGGTAATCGGCCTGGTTCAATAGTTGGATCGAAAATGTCGTTGAACCGGTAAGAACTGGCAAGAACCGGCGAAAATTGAAAAAACCGGAAAAATCGACGGTTTTCTAAAACCGGTGGTTCAACTGTATTTTTTAATTTCTTTTAATTTTTTTATTCAAAACTTTTAAATTTTAAAAAAAATATGCAATTTAAAATTTTTATTTATTTGGATTATTTTATTAAAATATTATATTTAAATAAAAAATAAAATTAATTAATTATATTATTGACAAAGAAAATGTTGTTAATGCGGTTGATTTTGTAGATAATTTTGATATTGAAGAAAGATATCTTAATATTAAAATAATTTTTACTCCTTGAAACTAAATAGTAGATAATAAAATTATTTTGTTATAAATTATTCAATTATACTATGTTGCAATTATACTTTGTAATTTTGTACTATTTTATTATATATGATATTTATATTTAAAATTTAAATTTAAATTATTAAATTGTAAATTTATTTATGATATGATATTTTTAAAATATTTAAAATATTTAAAATTTAAATTTAAATTATCAAATTATGAATTTATTTATGAAATGATATTTTAAAAAAAATTAATTTTAATTATATTTTGTAGAGATTGAGTCATCTGGTTCGACAAGTTTTATACCTATATCGTTTTGTTATAAAGGCCGGTTTAATCAACTGAATTATCCGATTTAATCCGATTTAATTCGGTTTAGTCATGCGGTTCGACCAGTGACCCAGTAGTTCAACCAATAAACCAGTGACCCAGTACCTTCACCGGTTTGATCTCCGATCCGATTTTTAAAACAAAGGTTTCAACTAATAACCTAAACATAAGTGAAGACGAATTTAATGGTTATCATGAATCTCATGAAGATTCAAAATTAAATAGTGGATTCACAAATTAAATAGTGGTCAATAAAAAAATCTAATCTAATCATTGTTACACCGCATATATAGAGTGCATACATCAAATATTATAGTAATTTTAAAATGATTATATTTAGTAATTTAAGATGAATCACTCCGCTTAATAGTTAATTATACACAATAGTATTGTTAATTCAATTGTTAATTATTTTCATGGCATATATTATTGATCAAACACATCAAGTTTCATATAACCATTGATATTTACTTCTTTTTTTTAATTTATTTTTAAGTTTAGTATATGTGATTTGAAATTATTTAACGAAGTTTCAATTAATTTTAAATATTTATAAACCTTTATAAAGTTAATCTATTTAATAAATACTTTTACTTTTACATTGAATTAATAAAAAACATTGTTTAAAGTAACTTATCTCAAAGTATTTTTAAGAGTTAAAGGACATTTTTGTTTTTTATTAGTTGAGTGAGAGAGGTGCATTGAATGCAAACAACCTTGAAAATGAAGGCAAAAGCATCTGGCAAATTTATGTTAGGAGCAGAAAAATTCCATGTGCAAAGTACACGTATGGAATAGTGCAAAATAATCAAAAGATCAAGACAAGATGGCCTCCATCACTAATATAATTATACATATTGTCACATTCTAACCGGTGGGTCTTAAATTCAATTCAATCAAGCTTTCATAATTTTTTATTTCTGGTCTTATATCACAAAACTAATCGCTTGATCGATGGATTCTATATACATGCATATTCAAGAAACAAAGATTAAAATTTAAATAAAAAATGATTGTAAAAGGATTTATCAATATTAATTTATGATTTAAAAAGATTAGTTTATTTGATTGAATTGATTTTTAGATTAAATTTTTTCTATTTCAAATATTTAACGGAGTGAATGTTCACTTAAAATTTTAAGACATTAAATTTATGAGTCATCTCTCTTATAAATCAAATATTTTATTTATTTATATGTGATATAAGACTCAATCACTTACACTTAAACTTAACAATCTCTCTTGCAGATGTGTATTTTACCCTCCTAACATAATTTGACTCTAGCTATTTCACCAAACCGAACGCAATATCATTTGTTAGAAAAATTAGATATAAATAAAATAAAGGAACATAATATAATATAAACACAAGCATGTAATGTGCAAACTCTAAATCGGAGAAAAATCATACTCGATGTCAAACGGCAATCATATAATAATATGAAAATTGTAACAAGACATAGATACTCTCAACCGCCTCAAATCCTTAATACATCCACACTCATAACAACACATATTTAACTATCCTCCACAACACTCTAATAAAAGAGAAAAAAGAATAATACAAGTTTAAAGTGTTTTTTACTGATACATTTTAGAATGAATAACTTCAGTATATTATAGAGTCTCAAACTCTCTTTTTTTAATACAAAACTGTTAGAACAACATAAAACATAAAACCAGAGCTTTGAAGGTAGTAACAATGGTGAAAGAAAACTTGATAAAGATGAAAATGAGAGAGAGGGAGAGAGAATTAGGGTAGAGAGTAATATTGGTGAATCAAAAAATGACATTAACATTGAATTGGGATTACAACAATGTATATATACACACGAGAGAATAGTACAATTAATAACCAAAACCAACTAAAGTGTCATGTCATAAATTACTTTTGAAAAATGATTTTTTTAACACCACAACACACCACCACTTTAGTTCATCATGCAAGCTCTTCAGCTCTTCACTTCATTTGTCAACCCTTGGTCAACGCCTCGCAATAGCTCAATCTAAGCTTTCCATCACCAACCAATTCTCTCAAGTAATGAAACCGATCTCAATATGCTTGCTCCTTCCGTGCAATCGGATTCTTCGCAAGATTTATCGCGAAACATTATCCACAAACAAAGGTGGCGATCATCACCACATCCCAATTCCTTCATAAGATTCACTAACCACATAGCTAAGCACTCAATGATGCCGCAATGTACTCGGCCTCACAAGAAGAGAGTGCTACGACCGTTCCTTCTTCGAACACCATGAGATTGGTGTACTACCGAACATAAAGATGTAACCCAGATTTCCGATCATCTTTATCTCCGCACCAATTAGAATCGGTGTAGCCAAATAAAGTACATTTCATGACCCATATCCGATGTGGAAACAAAATACCACAACCAAGAGTACCTTTCACATATCTAAGGATTCTCTTGATCACGCCAAGTGAGACACCTTAGGTCTCTCCATGAATCTACTCGCAATACCGACACTAAAAGCCAAATCCGGTCGAGTATTGCACAAGTACCGAACGACCCAATCAAACTCCGAAAGTGTTGGATCCACATCATCCTCATCATCACTTTTGGACAGCTGTACTTAGCCTCACAAGGTGTAATAGAAGCATTACAATGCTCCATCTCACACTTTTTCAAGATATCTAGAGCATACCTCTTTTGATGCATAAGCAGACTTTTGACTTGTGAAATTCTATGCCAAGAAAGTAACTCATGACACCAAGGTCCATCTCAAACTCACTCATGAGCTCTACTTTGAACCTTGAAATACTCATTGTCATTGCCCGTAATTAAGAGATCATCAACATACAAGCAAAGTATAATAACACCATCAATAGTATTCGATCTCACATAAACACCATGTTCGGATACACACCGCTTGAAACCGATGTCAATAAGAAAGTATCGCTTGTTCCAAGCTCTGAGCTTGTTTCAAACCATACAACGCCTGTAGCTTGTAGTACTTCTTCTCTTGATTTTTGATCACGAAACCGGTGGTTGTCCCACATAAACCTCCTCATCAAGAGGACCATTCAAAACGCAGATTTCACATCCATTTGGTAAATCACCCAATCGTTACTATGCGATTCCAACAACCAAACGAATAGTCTCCAATCTAGCCACCGTGGAATACCTCCTCGTAGTCTATGCCTTCACGTTGTAAGAACCCTTTCGCCACTAATCGAGCTTTGTGCTTGATTACTTCACCTTTAGGATTTGCTTTAACTTTATAGACCCATCGCACACCTATCGGTTTTTTCCAAGTGGTAAATCGACCAACCCCAAGTACCATTTTTCTCAATAGATTCCAGCTCCTCTTTCATTGCACATATCCATTTAGGATCACTTAAGGCTTCCTCCTCATTTACGGTTCAGATTCGACCATAAGCGAAATGAACAAGATCACCATCATTATTCACTTCGTTATCTTGGAACCTTTCGCATCTCGTAGTCTATGAGGCAAGGCTCTTTGCCTCACCGGTCTACCATTATTCACAACATCATTTTCCGCCATCGTAGGTGCGGTACATCGAATTCTCCGGATCAAACAAATCAACAAATTGTTCAGAGGATGTAATGATTAGCAACAAACTGCATTGCTCAACTATCGTTTAGCTTTTATTTCATCAAACTGCACATCCCGGGTTATCACGATTTTCCGATTCCTCTCATCAAATAGCTTGTAACCTCCCGTAGAGTGATATCCAACAAATATCAATTTCTCACCTTTATCATCCAATTTCTTTCTAAGTTGATTCGGTACATGACGATATGCAATCGATCCAAAAATGCGCAAATGATTCACACTCGGTTTGAAACCACTCCAAACCTCTTCTGGTGTAATTTTCTTCAGCTTCTTAGTAGGACACCTATTTAACAAGTAGATGGCTGTAGACACGGCCTCACCCCACAATTCTTTAGGTAACTTCTTCCCACAAAGCATACTACGCACCGTGTTCATTATTGTACGATTTTCCTCTCGGCAGCTCCGTTTTGTTGAGGCGATATGGAGGCACCACCTCGCACAATACCTCAAGATCACAAACTTCCCAAACTCACTAGAGGTATATTCACCTCCACCATCCGTTTTGAGAATTTTGAGCTTCCGACCGCTTTGACGCTCCACCATGGATTTGAAACTTTTGAACATTCCAAACACCTCATCCTTTCTCTTGATAAGATATGTCCAAAGCTTCCTACTAAAATCGTCAATGAACGTAACAAAATATCGATTGCCGCCATAAGTCTCTACTTGCATCGGTCCACAAACATCGGAATACACCACCTCAAGTAAGCCTTTGGTTCTTCGACCCGCATCCTTGCTAAACACATTCTTGTGTTGCTTACTCTTCACGCATTCCTCACATAACTCGCGAGCACTAATATGTGGCAGCCCTGTTACCATTTCACTTTGTTGCAACATTTTAAGATCCCTAAAGTTTAGGTGACCAAGACGGTAATGCCATAACCATTCATCTCTACTTGCCGCGGTAGCTAAACAACGATGCTCCATAACCTTTAACTCAACCTTAAAAGTTCTATTGGTATCGGCGCTTTTAGAATCAACACACCGTGAATCTAAACGTAATATCTTGTTCTCCAACCGAATTAAGTACCCTCTTTCAAGTAATTGGCCAATGCTTAAAAGATTGCACTTAATTCCCGGTATGTACAGGACATCTTTGATCCTAGAGTGTCCACCATTTTTTCTTCCGATCAAAACATCTCCTACCCCTTCGGCTCTTAAAGTGGTGTCGTCGGCAAACTTGACTTTACTCTTTGCCGCTTGATTGATTTGCACAAACCAATCCTTTCGACCCGTCATATGTGTTGAACAACCGGAATCCAAGTACCACTCATCTTTAATTTGAACTTCATCACGCATGGTAAGTAATGCATTTCGATCCGAATGCATTTTTCCACCACTTTCCGAAACTGTACAGCTGCTGTCCCGCAGACTGTCACCACAGTAGCTGCTGCCCGGAACATCAACAATGCCATAATTCTCTGAATCATCACAAGAAGGGTATCTTCATCATCTACCTCTTCCCTAGCAACCTTAGCCTCATCCGCATCCTTTTCCTTGCTTTGAGCGACATTCTTTCAAAATGCCCAAGCTTTTGACAATTATAACACTTCACGTAACTTTTGTCAAACGGTTTGTGGGCGCTTTGATTACCATCTTTGAGCTTCTTCACCCTTTGAATTTTGTGGATATTTTCCACCAAAATTCTTCTTATTTTTAGAAGTCCACTTCCCTTTCGATCTATTGTTCTTCTCATGTAAACGCGCTTGCAAAGCGATCTCCACTTTGGCTTTGTCGGCACTTCTCTCATCCATCCTTTGTTCATGCGCCTCTAACGAACTTTGCAACTCATTTTTGCTCAAAGTTGTTAGGTCCTTTGACTCCTCAATAGCCACAACAATGTTATCGAAACGTGATGTTAACGAACGCAACACTTTCGATACAATATTCTGCTCAAGGATCGTTTCGCCACATGACTTGATTTGGTTGACTAACCGGGTAATGCGCGTGATGTAATCGTTGATCGTTTCTTTGTCCTCCATTTGCGTTAACTCGAATTGACGTTTGTAAGTTTGTAACCTTACCACCTTCGCTTTGACGGCACCGACATATGCTTTCTCCAAGATTTCCCATGCTTGCTTCGCGGATTCACAATCACCAACCTTCTCGAAATTGTCGCTATCAACACAAGAGTGAATCAAGAAAAGGGCTTTGTAATCCTTTTTCTTTCTACCTTGTGTGTAGCCCTACGAGCATCGGTAGCATCTGCCCTAACGGTAACTCCATTGGTGACGATCTCAAGCACCTCTTGATAACCAAACAAAACCTTCATTTGTTTCGCCCATTTGTCGTAGTTCTTTGAATCAAGAATTGGAAGATTGGTGGGAATTCGATCATTGGAAAAGGTAGCCATTGTTGCAGCGGATTAGGATCAATAACCGGGGCTCTTGATGCCAAATGTTAGAACAACATAAAACATAAAACCAGAGCTTTGAAGGTAGTAACAATGGTGAAAGAAAACTTGATAAAGATGAAAATGAGAGAGAGGGAGAGAGAATTAGGGTAGAGAGTAATATTGGTGAATCAAAAAATGACATTAACATTGAATTGGGATTACAACAATGTATATATACACACGAGAGAATAGTACAATTAATAACCAAAACCAACTAAAGTGTCATGCTGTTAAATTCTGTTACTTTTGAAAAAACAGATTTTTTTTAACAGCTCACAACAAAAACTAAGGAACATATTACTATTTCAACATGTATCTTTTCAATCAACACTAATAATTTACACAATGATTAAAAATGATACATCAATTTCTATTGTCTATACATATAATCATGATTCAAACGAAATATCATATTTTACTATAAAGAATAGGGTCATGCTCACGAGTATCCCTCTGACACTGTTTAAGGATTCAAAATAACAAAAATTATTGTTTAGAAAATTTACTTACTTCAATTTCTAATGTATTGATTACATACATTTTCAAAAACACTTACTTTTTAAAGTCTTTAAAGAGTGTTCATAAGGCACTCGTTAACATTTCTCTAAAGAGTATAATCACTTGAAGACACGTTACTCCAAGATTTTTCACATTGTCTTCAATGTGAATTACAGTTTAAGTTAAGTGGAGGTTGTATGTGGAAGAAAAAACATGCCACGGGCAACATCACACTTTTGACATGATATTTCTGCATCACTTTGTGTCATTTTCATAATACTTAAAATACACGTCCATTGTTGCATATTTGATTAATTATTTAAACTTATCATTTCCAGGTTTGGATTCTCTCATTTTCCACACATATCTGGATGGTCAAATTTTTCGACCTACATTGAGGATATGCCACGTGCTATGGCATTTTATCCACTCCGAAGGAACCAGACGACGCACCCATACAAAGTGTGTCTTGACCGCATTGTAGCAGAGGATATACAATTCAACGTGTATATCCTTCACCGTGAGACACGTCCATTATATGACATTTCCTTCTACTCTGGTTGGTTAGCTTACAATTCATGTTTGACGTATCCTCATCTACCTGAGCGCATCATTAGACAGTTCGGCTACATGCAACTTATTCCCAGAAACCTTTTAGAGTCTGCTTCCCCGTCTATGAAACGTTGTGATATGGATACACTATTTCATGATTATTTTGCATATGGTACTGTATGAGGTACTGAGTATCCCATATCTTAGTGACTGGAGTATTGTACACAGCTAGATCCGGTGGTTCTTTAGGGTGTCACATATTGATATGGAACCTGAGGTCCTGGAAGGTCCACCTCAGTTAGCTCATCAGAAGATATTAGAGGAGAAAGAGGATATGGGTGATCATGATGTTGATGTGTTGTTTAGATGACTTCGTATCATGGAGATCGAACATACATGTATAAAACAACATACTATTTCTAGATGGCTCTGCAGTGAGAAACATTATAGATGCCATGATGGGGGAGGCATGTGATGTAACACCCCATATTTTGAATTATTACTAAATTGGAATTTAATTATTTAATTAATTAAAATTTGATTTTTTTTGGAAATTATTGGAATATTAGAATTATTGTAAAATAAATAAAGAAAAAGAATTGGGCTTATGTGGTGATTAGTAGAGGAGAGGGGTGTATGGAGTAAAAGCCTCTAATTATTTTGTTATTATTATTATTATAATACAATTATAAGAAAGAAAAAGGAACTGGAAACCAAATTGGGAGAAACAAAGGAATCGTACGAGAAGTGAGAAGAGCAAAGGAAGAGGAAAACCTAAAGTTTGAGGAATTCAAGAAATTGGCTAAGGTAAGGGGTGATTGCTCTAATTATAATGTATTATGAGTTTTGAGAATGATAGAATAGAGTATGAGATTAGGAATTCCAATTTAGGATTTTTAGGTTTATGAGTTTTGACCCTAAATGCATGATTTTTGACATTCATGATGCAATTGATGTTATAGAGTTGTTGTATGATGTTGTGGTGTGTTGTTATGGAATTGGAATCATGTATTGGGATGTATTTTGGTTTTATTTGTGTGTGGGTTTATAATTGGAACTATTGGATGGATTGAGAATGAAGAATGCTGTCAAAATAGTGATTTTCTACTACAGGGATCGTGGAACCCGATTACCCTGTGGGGGAACCGGTTACCACTGTGTATTTTACTTGAAAAACTGATTTTTGGGTCTGGGAACCGGTTCCCCTATAGGAGAACCCGGGTTCTCAGTATATTTTCCAGCAACGTGTTTTCACATGAGTGTGGGAACCGGTTACCCCCTGGAGGAACCCGTTCCCACGGTTACTTTTTAGAAAATACTAAACTTTAAAAATTCATAACTTTCAAACCGTAAGTCCGTTTTATTCGCCTCTTTGGACGTTGTTTCTTAAATGAAATACTCTATTTTATAAAATGAAGAAAATAATAGTAACTTGATTTTATTTTGAATAGTATTGATTTTCCGACTTGTGGTTATTCGTATTTTGTACACTTGATGGGTAGGCAATGGTATATTGTTTTATGATGATGTATGTGTGTATATCGATGGTTGTATATTTACGTTGGTGATAGCATTCTTAATTGATGAGTAATTGTTTTGCATGTTATGCTATTGGTGACGTACAAGATAAATGATTGCATTATGTTTTGGTTGATGATATTGCATGCTTGATGATGTGCATGTTTATGTGATTGGATGTGTTCATGATAAATGATTGCATCATGTTTTTGATTGGTGAATTTGGTGTTGTTATAAATACATGAGATGGTTGTATTTGTATAATGATGATAGTGATTACAGATTGATTATGTAATTGCTTGTGCATATTGTATGCTTGGTGATGGTTCATGATTGTTGTTGGTATCATGTGTTGTAGTTGATGTTGCATGCTTGTTGATGTGCATGCATATACATTTGGTGGTAGCTAATTCTCATTGTGTGGAATTAGTGAGTATTGCCAATAACCGTTCCCGGGTGATTATGAGTGGTGAGGCTAGATTCATGTCCGGGTGAGTATGGACAAATTGATGTAACTGTATTTGGGTGATTATGAATCAGTGTGTGACTTAGTTCACTTTTGGTACCACATGCATAGAGTCTTGCATTACATTTTGTATGGATTATAACATGATAGGATGGCTTTCAGTGTTATAATTTGGTTGTTGTGTTTGATGCATGTTCATGACTTGTGCTTTTGTGGAATGAAGGATTGAATCTATTATGCTAAATAGGGTGAAGTAATAGCTATGAAGTTCTATTTATTTTATGAATTTATAATGCATGTTAATTATGATGTAGTCTCACCCCTTACTTTGATGGTTTTAGATTGAAGCTTTAGCGGCTTAGGCGTTGGTGAGGATGGCTCGTAGAGCTATGCTATTTATTTTATCGCGTGTCGATGTCATGCTCTGGTCTTGTAACACTGGGGAACGTTTGTTTTAGAGTTATCATTAAACTCTGTTGTTTTAATTGATGTTGATTTGGATAATTGTTTATGAACTAAGACATTGACCTTATGATATTTATTTGGTATCTTGAATTATCCAAGTTTGAATAAATTCTGCTGTGTTAAACATGTATTTCTTTTTAATTGGAATAATGTTTCCCATAAAAGCATGACGTTGTATTGAAATTTTATTTTTAAATCAATTGTGACGCCCTTGATGACATGTTAACTCTGAGTTATTTGTATTATATTTGGAGAATTTAAAATGTGTTACATGTGAGACACTGCAGTACTAGAGATAACGTAGGAACAAGATATTATTTTGGCACTATTTTCTATTATATTATTTTTGTATTTTGGATTTGACTATATTGCGTCCTACAAATTTATTAACTTATATATGCCATTTTAATATTATTTTGAAAGTGGCTGGTTTAAATTATATAAAATAGTCATGTATAGTCAAATTTATGAGAGTATCTTTAAGTAAAATGCATAAGGTTGCTAATGTTTTTGTAAAGACTACTCAATTTTACTGTGTTTAAGAGATACATATAATGTGTTCAAAAATACATTTCTGAAATCATCTAATATATAGGATGAAATTAACAATTCCGTGTAATTATTATATCAACAACCTATATTTAATCTAGCAATTAATTCAATTCTAATTAATAAAAAATAATATAATCAATTTATACCATACGAATTTAAACTTACTTTAATACATAATATCATTTAAATATGATGGAAAATATTATTTTGTATTAAATTTATATAAATAGTATCATTTTATGATGATTTATTATTCAACTTCTTCTTTCTTTTTACTTCTATCCTTACCTAGGGATCAAATAAACCTATAGAAGATTGCTTATTTTTATACTTTCTGCTAAACTAGTAATAGATTCGTACTCCCGTACGGGTATATCTATTAAGTTGTTGAACGAATCGTAATGAATTGAAAATAATGAAAAATAGGGTGAATATTTGATTGTAAAGTAGATAGATAGATAGATTTGTTTTGATATTTATAATATTGAATGTTAAATATAATTATATAAAAAATTAATGATATTCATTATATAAAAAATTAATGATATTCTTTGTATAGATTAAAATAATTTTGTATAGTAAATTTTTATTCAAATGCATATTAAAAGTAATATTTATCAAAAATAATTTTGCGTGAATTTAACTGGTCGTGTCCCGTTATAAATTTATTTAATACGATAAAGATTTTATCTAAATATACATGTACATTTGAAATGAGTTATTTAATTATAAAATAAATAATAATAATTTAAATTTAATTTAAATATTTGAAAAAAAAGTAGATTTTGTGTCTCAAATAAAAAAAAAATTAATTAAAATAAAATTATAGTGCCCCGTGAAAAAAATAAAAAAATTTGAATCTTGTATCTCAATTAAGTATAATGTTAACTAAAATTTGAAGAGGAGTCAGAAGTTGCAACTTCTGAAGAGGAGTCAGAAGTCTCAACTTCTGAAGAGGAGTAAGAAGTTGAGACTTCTGAAGAGGAGTCAGAAGTTGAGACTTCTGAAGAGGAGTCAGAAGTTGCAATGTCTGAAGAGGAGTTAGAAGTTGCAACTTCTGAAGAGGAGTCAGAAGTTGCAACTTCTGAAGAGAAGTCAAAAGTTGCAACGTCTGAAAAGGAGTTAGAAGTTGCAACTTCTGAAGAGGAGTCAGAAGTTGCAACGTCTGAAGGGAAGATGAAAGATTTGAAAAATAGATGCACACGTGTTTTTGATTGTGGAAGGAGTGAATAAAATGTTTGTGAAGTGTGTGTTTGTATAGAGATCATGATAATGAAAAGTGAAGGACACATGTGTTGTTTTGAGTTGCTAAGAAGTGAAAATAATATGTGGCTTTATGAGTAGACAAATTAACCATTTTGACATGTAATTTTCAAAATAGAAAAAGATATTTTTAATGTAACGGTGGTATCTTTCTTTAATGACTAGATAGTAGACTTTCTCCATTTGGATGCTCGAGCAACAAAGAAGCTGGTTCTCTTAAGTGAATTATGTAAATTTTCCAAAAAAGCAATACTGTCTATAAAAAATAAAAAATAATTTAATTTTAAAAAAAATAAACAATACTTACAACAAATTTAATTTAACAAATATCCCAGTCACTATAATTTAACACCTATTGACAAAACATTATCATCATACTAATCACTATCAGAGAAGGCAAAACCACATGAACAATAAATATAAAGTTAGCAGAACAAAATTTTATAAAGAAAAAGGTAGTGATGGTACTCTCTAATAATTCATTGATATTCTCTCTTTCTTTTTAGGTAAGGGACAAAAAATAGCATCCCTCATGAACACTCTTTCCATGTGCAATGTGATTATGTGAGATTTATTGATAGAGAAAGATACAAGTTCGTTAAGGTTGCCTTTCTTTTAATCCATGTATCATCATTTTTTAAGACGGACTTTTTACATTATTTATTATCAATCATAATGTTTATTGTGAAATGTTTAGTGCACTATCACATGCATCTATTAAAAATAACCATACTTTTGTGCTGCTAATAAGTGCTGCCAACATGCTTTATATTTATGATACTTTAATTTGGATATGATTTATCAAGTTGAAATGTAGGTCATCCAATCGATTTGATGACTTAGATTGTGTCATTGTAAGTTATTTTCTAATTGTAGAGAATTCAATTTCAAAAATGTTATATATATATATATATATATATATATATATATATATATATAGAGAGAGAGAGAGATATCAAATTACACCTGAAGAGTTACACCATGAGTTACACTCGCTCAAAAACGTCACTTCGGGTTAATATTTTTTAAAATCAACTGTCAGATTGAAGGATAACTTCTAGTTCGACCGGATTAGATGTCGTTGAAGTCTGTTCACATGCTGGTGTCAAAGACCTATATAATGTAGTCGAAGTGTGTTCTAGTATGTGGGTGCCGAAATGTTAGGGTTGTTAGTATTTTGAATTGGGCCTATTTGTTATGTACAATTGTTTAAGTTATTTTGTACCCTAAGTTAGTTTGTAATGAGTATTTGTGATAAAAACTCATTAATTTAGTATGTTTGGTTTATTATAAATAACATACTAGTCTCTCATTGCCTACTGCAAATCCTAATTTAGGGTGAGAGGGTTATTCATTATTCTTATATACTTGTAATCTTGATTTGAAGATAAAGGAAAGAATAGCAGTTAATAACCAATTTCTTGTGTTCATCGTGTTTCTCATATTTTTCTACACTTGTTTGTCTCTTGATCATTAAGAAACAAGTTTATACTTTGTACCTAAGGCATCTGATTCACAATAAATTGGCGCGGTGAGCGTGGATAAGATGCCTTCAATAAAGTATGAGATTGAAAAGTTCATCGGAGTGAACAATTTTGGTCTGTGGCGTTTGAAGATGAAAGCCCTATTGGTTCAGCAGGGTTGTTTGGAAGCGTTGAATGGAGAATCAACCATGAACGAAGCGTTAACGGTAGCTGAGAAGACGACAATGATAGAGAAAGCCCACAAACCTATGAAAAGACCATATTGTCCAACCATTTTTCATTATCACATTTTACAAAACTCACAGTATAAATCAAATTTTTTAAATATTCAAACGATATCGGAAATTTCGAGGCGATACCGAAAATTTGGCGAAATCAAGTAAGTTTTACAGTATATTTTGGGAAATTTTTGATATATTATACTGGATATTTCATAATTTTCGGTATCGCCTATCAGAAATTATGAAATACCTGGTATTTTCGTACAAAAAATTTCAAAATGTTCGGTATTATCATTTGTCAATAATACCGATTTTTTTTTGAAATTTCCAGTACAATATCCATACCGGAAATTTCAAAATTTGTGGTATTTTCTATATTTTTAAATTTCTATGTTTCTTATATTTTTAAATTTTGCTTACAGTGAGGACGAGAGGCAGAGATGGTTCTATTGTCGGCGGGACTACAGATAGAGTCAATGTTGTGGCTCGAGCTGTTGATGTAGCGCGGGTCTCAGAGTTGTGTGTAGAACACCATCGCCTGACCGATTCTCACCGGAAACGGATGGTTGATCAAACAGTGACGGGGTTCCGTGCACCTCGCCGACAAACTACTAGAGCTTCTACAGTAGGCAAGGATCAACCTCCTACGATGGAGGATTAGGCTCCTGTTCCTACAGTGGAGCAGATAGTTGAGGAGCAATTAGTGGTTCAGGAGCCAATTGTTTAGGAGTCGGTGGTACAGGAGCCGATTTTACAGGATAAGATAGTTTAGGAGTCGGTTCAGGTGCTGGATCAGGAGGGAGTTGACGTGGTGTCCTATGCTGATACAGACACCAAAATTGTTGCATCTACTGAGTCACCAATGTGTATTGATGGAGGTTTCCCCGGAGGACCTTCTGTTAGATCTGTGTTGACTAGATATGCTGACCATGTCGTTTATGGGATATGGCAGGGAGAGGTATGTAATATTGGTTTCGTTTAAATGCTTGATTTTTATTTGTATTACACGATTTGGTGTATACTAAATTGTTTTAATTATGTTGTTTTATTATAGGAGCGTCCAGTGTTGAAGGTTGCTTCTCACGGCTCATTGCCCTCATCGTCCTTTTGAGGTATCTACTTTATATTCAGGGCATGTCAGATGGAAGAGCTATGTGGCTAGACACTTGCCTGAGAGGTGTCTACTCTAGTATGGTTATGTACAAGGCATCTCATGCCCGGTCCCAGAGGCCCCAACTGATGGCTTTGATTGATGGTTTCAAAGTCACATCATCATCTCCTTTGTGAAATCATTGATGCAACCGTCGGGGTTCAGGAGCCTGGGCAGTGTGAGGATGGATACCTTGAGTGGTTCCTTAGTGTGTAACACTCGCGAGTCATACCACCGGCTTTAGCATCTGACGTCCCAGGGCCTTCAGGTACCGTAGATTCTTCTGATCCACCACCACCTCTTCCTGCAGGTGATCAGGACAGTCGACTAGAGCTCATCGTTGTTACCTTAGATAACATCATGGGGTTGGTGAACCCTGAAGGTGAAGTTTATATTGGGTTATCTAGGTTGACCGACATTGCCCGTGGAGGGCCTATGTATATTTTTATTTTTATGATTGTATTATATGTATATGTTGTGACAAACAGACTTCTACTTTATTGCGTAATTTTTTTGGGCTAGTACATGTTTCGGTTGCATAAAGAAATCAAAATAAAAAAAATAACAAACTCGAATAAGTTAACAAACATCAAATGACAAACAACAAACATAAACAGTACTTCGATACATGAATACCTAGGAACTCTCAGATCTATATGGATGCTTCAGACACTTCATTATGTCGTCAACAGATCTCTGGATCTCCATGTCTAACTTGATCAGACCTTTGGTTATCCTACGACGGAATGATTTCCACACGGCCTTCACATCTTCATCATTCTTCAACTCGATTAGATTGTATTTCACCCAACCATTTGTACCAATATAATCCTCCCGAAACTCGATCTTTGTCACCCTTCTATTCTCGAAATCAGGCAGCACACTGTTCAACGTTTCTTTCAAGGTGGCAAAGGACTCAGATCCATCTGGGAGCTTGAATTCAACATGAGGTTTGTCGTTGTTGTAATACACTTCTGTCTTAATCAGAAATTGAGGAAGAGACATTTTGTTGAGATGTGGTATCCAATAACCTTGTTAAGTGTCAATTTTTGGGTATTTTTCATATCATTTATTGACATTTTAAAGATCTTTTATTGTTTTTAATCTTTTATTGTTTTTAATTAAGTTAAGCACTTATTTTAAGTAATTTTGAATGGTTTAATATGTTTGTTAGTTTTTCAGCATTTTTTGTTCAGGGATCGAAGCTTGAATCGGTCAAAAAAGGGGCATTAAATTTGCAAAGCTTAGGTGTCTAAGCTTGGGAAGCACCGCATGGTGGTGGCTCGACGATGGAATGGTGTTGGGCAAGCTGATCACCCGACGTCATGCTCGCGACGTGCCGGCGGTGAAGATTTAAGAAATTCCAGTAGCTACTGAAATTTGGGATTTCAGGGGCGCCTGAAGACCGCTTAGCGGTGAAGGCAGCGCTGCGAGCGTCAGGCGGTGTGTGCAGGGCGCCGCGGTGGAAGATATTTTGTTTGGCCAAGGACAGCCACGTGCGCATATGTGGGAGGAAAAAGAAGCATCGCCCGATGGTGTAAAGTAGCGCCCCGCGGTGAAGCCTGGGCAGGTGTTGGTGTTTCTACCAAACTTTGTAGATATTTTAGAGAATCTCAACATTCCTCCGTACTTAGCAACTTTTGTAACCTATAAACACTATCTTTTGGTAGAGAAAACCCTTTTCTCTATTTTTAGTCAAAATCAAAGCTTTACAACATCAATCTTTGAGACGTCAAGATTGATGTTCATAAATCTTTGTAGTTTACTTGATCATCAAGTTACCATGGAAATGGATAGCTAAATCTCACTTTGTGTTAAGATTAGAGGTAGATAATCTAAACTTTTGTATGTATTTCTCTTGATCTTTTGTATGTGAACATGGTGATGATAATTATATGGTGAAAACTCTTGTTTTATGATATATCTTTGATTTGAGCACTATTGGGAAATGTGTTCATGTCTACACCTAGGTGTTTATCTATCAATAAATAAATTCTAGACACAGCTTTATGAGTTGATATTCACTTATATTGAACTTTTGAAGTTATCATATTAATAGTTAGGTTGAGATATCATCTAAAGATTAATATGATAAATCTCACAATATGTTTTAGACATGAAACTTATTGAGAGGATATTTGATTATATTTATGGTTAACAAGTTCACATGCTTGATTGAAAAAATGCATATGAAATAGATTATTGAACTCTAGTCTTGACATGCTTTTACCAATTCAAAACAAACCAAAACTCTCTTTAATCCAAACAACTCTCTTTGAAAAGAATATTAGTCTTGTTTGCATGACATTTACTATTTTTGTGACTAAGACCAAAACCCTTTTGTAACAAAATCTTAAATACACTTGAACTATAGAACGAGAGTGATATCACACCAATCCATGTCAAAAATAATAATTTAAAAATTTAAAAATATTTGTGTTAGAAAATACGTACCACAAACCCTAAGACCCCTATTTTTATAAATGATGATGCGTTCTAGACCACACATAAGTGTCGGTGTAATCAGAACCTCCAAAAGTGTCGGCAAAATCTCACCAAAAATTTTAGTTATAAAGGAAATTTTTGGTATACCGAAAAAGCGTAATTTCTGATATATCAGAAACTTGTATTTTTCGGTATACCAGATTTTTTAAAATCACTTCTGAAAATTTCATTGTACCAGATATTATATAATTTCTGATATACCGAATATTTAAATAGACTTCCGAAAATTTGAGTGTATCCGAATTTTATGGGTGTACTGGAAATTTTGTCCAGAGATTCCTTTGTATTGCATCAGAGATAAAGTTAAAATAAAAAAATAGGAGGTGATAGGTTGAATTAGGGGGTGGCAAGAAAAGTTCTCCTGCTAAACAATCCATATAATTGTAGAAGCCCAAAAAAGAGAACAAGCTATTTTATTGTTTCTGCTACTGTTATTGTTATTTGCACTCGCTCATCTCTAGATTTCTGAAGTTCCTTACACTACTCCCCTAATGTCAGAATTGACAACAGCCAAGTGAATCAAGAAGAATATAAACAGAAAATGAATAGTTGTCAAAAATAAGAAATTATAAATATCTCTCAAAATAAAATTTCAAAATAAAAATTGGGACAAATTTGCATACATTTAAAATTTATAGGAACCAATTTGTAAAATTTTGAAATAATATAGGACCGATTTATATATTGGACCAATTTGCAAAATTATAAGAATAAAAAGGACCAATTTGCAAATTCAAATTATATAGTTGCAAATAAGTTGTTTATTCAAACATAAACTTTGTCATTATGGATAATTAAGTTACATTGATACAATAAAACCACTACCTCATTTCAACAACAATACAAATCATCTCAAGTCCTTGGAACATTCAGAAACAAAATCATATCTCAATCAAATACTCAAAACTTTGTGAGCATTTTACCTCTCTTGCCTAAATAATGTACAAGAATGCTTAATGCTTTGTATACCTCTCAAGGACTTGAAAGTAGTCAGGGAAGGTTTTTCTTGTGCAACCAGGATCATTGATTGTGACTGGAACATCGCCACAAGCAGCGAGAGAAAATGCCATAGCCATTCTATGATCGTCGTATGTGTCTATCGATGTGACATTCAATTTCTCAGGCGGTGTTATCACGCAGTAATCAGAACCTTCTTCGACTGTTGCACCGAGCTGAAATACCAACAAAGGTAAATATATCAGTGACATGAGAAAAATCGACGAGTTTGAAACTACTAGGGAAGCATCAGCGGCAGCGTGTGATTTAAGATTTACCTTTCTGAGTTCTGTGCAGATTGCTATCATTCTTTCTGTTTCTTTAACTCTCCAACTTGCCACTGAAAATCGAGGGAATGGGAATACAGAATAAATGAGTTTATGTGCAAAAAGCAAGTTCGATAAATAGTTTGACAAACGGATAAACCGTACCGTCTCTAATAGTAGTGGGACCATTAGCAAATAGCGCAACAACAGCAAGTGTCATGGCAACATCTGGCATCTTGTTCATATTAACATCAATGCCTTGCAACACTTTCCGACCAGAGGAATCTCGTGGAGGCCCGGTAACTGTGACACTGTTTTCTGTCCATGTAACTTTAGCTCCCATCTTTTCAAGAACTTCAGCGAATTTTACATCTCCCTTTAAAATAAAACGGCAAAGTTAAACAGAAGCATTAAGATGTAAGAAAATTTAAAATGAATGCTTCATTTTCCGAGCATAAATACCTGTAAACTGCTTGTCCCGCAGCCTATAACCGTGATAGTTCCACCGGTAACTGCTGCACCAGCTAGGAAGTAACTCGCGCTAGAAGCATCACCTTCAACGAAAGCATTTCCAGGAGACCTTGAAGGAATTCCGGTTATTAATCTCATTGCATTAAGATATTTAAATTCACGTGTCTCTCAAAAGAATAGAAACCTACTTGTACTTTTGACCTCCATGGACCAAAAACCTATCCCAATTATCACTGTGTTCGACAGAGACTCCAAAGCGCTCCATCAACTTCAAAGTCATTTCAACATATGGAACAGAAATCAGCTTATCAATAATCTCGATCTCAACATCGCCTAGAGCCAACGGTGCTGCCATAAGCAAAGCAGTTAAGTACTGGCTGCTAATAGATCCAGACAGCTTCACCTGCATGCAAGACGGGATAGTACGATTAAAAATGGATCCAATGACAACAATTATAGATGCGAGTGTGACATCAAATCAAATGAAAAATAATGCGAGGCTTACTTTTCCCCCTGGAAGCCCTCCCTTCCCAATGATACGAACAGGTGGACAGTTTGTGCCAAGAAAACAATCAACATCTGCACCAAGTTGCTTAAGACCGGAAACCAAATCCCCAATTGGTCTTTCTCTCATTCGAGGAACTCCATCAAGTATGTATCTGAAATATGTCGAACATGAAGTGGATCTATTAAGGGACTCGAACCAGAAATCACGCTAGAACACACTGTTCCCACCAAAGAAAGTAGTGAGATTTTTGCGGATACATGTGTTCCTCATAAAACATACCTTGTATTTCCACCTGCAGCAACCAAGGCTGCCGTCAAAGGACGCATTGCCGTACCGGCATTTCCAAGGAATAAATTAACTTCATCTTTAGATTCTCTACCGGTGGGAAATAATCCCCCACTGCCTTCCACAATTGCTTGTTTGGTTGTCTTGTCATCTTCTACTCGAAGTCCAAGGACCTTCAATGCCTCAAGCATGTAATGAATATCCTCACTATCTAACAAGTTCTCTACAACAGTTGTTCCCTGAATAAACATAGAACAGTTTCTACTCAACACAACATCTCTTAAGGAATTAAAAGCAATAAAAAATCCTAGGATATAAATGTTTCAAAATCAAATTCAATACTCAACTCAATCAACTGCACATCAAATTGCAACTCCTAATCACATAATCACAAAATGTATAAAAAAGTAATTTTTTTTATAAAAATCAAAACTTTACCTCAGAGAGAGCAGCTAGAAGCAGAATCCGATTGGATAGAGACTTTGATCCAGGCAAAGTAATGGTACCAGAAATTTCACTAATGGGTTCCAACACAATCTCCGGCGCCGTCGACGGCTTCTCAGCGGCGGCAACCGAAGCAGAAGCCTTCAACACAAAGGAATTCCCCCTACCCACATCACAATTTCCAATAAAGACTCCATTTTTAGCCTTCAAGCTCCATGATTTAGAGGAGCCCAAAAGACCTAACTTCAATGAAACTGATTTTGCTGATTTGGGATTTTGGGAAATGGAAGAATGGTGAAAATTTTGGGTAGTTTGAACAAGATTGTTGATTCTACTCAACTGGGCCATTTCAATTTTGCTTAAAGTTTCAAACTTTAATTTTAATTTTCTCTAATTTGGTGTTTCAATGTATTGTTGTTGTTCTCTCTAGCCCTCTTTTGGTTTAGGGTTTTTGTGTTTGGGGGTTGGTGTAAAATGTGGTTGTTGGATTGAGATGAAATTGTTGAGTGAAAAAGATGAAGTTTTGATTCATGAACTTCACCTACCAACAAGGAAAAGGGACTCAAAATCAAATGCTTGGCTATGGGTCATGTTTTGATTGACCTATTTTGGATTGGATTCATGCATTACTTTGATTTTAATTTTTTGTCTAAGTACAAGTTAAATGAAATATTGAGTAAAAGATGGTTAAATTAAATTAAATAAAATGGAATTTGAAATAAAATATTCATAGATAAAAAGAATACTTCACTATTTTTTGGTCAAATAATTAGTTTATTGAATGAAATTTAACTCAACTATCAATTAAAATGATTTAACAGTTTTTCTCATGAAAATGAAATCACATATCAAAAGTCAAAAGTTATTTATTTTCTGTAATATTTGATTTAAATTTCAACAAATGATTTATTTTTAAGTAGAATTTATTAATTACTTAAGTTGAATTACTTGATTATATATTATACTATTTTTGTAAGTTATTATGATGTTTTATTTTTATTATATAAGTATTTAATATAAAAAAATTACAAAAGATACTTCTTGTCAAGTTATTTCAAATAAATAGACAAAAATTATTACCAAATTATTTTATTTATAGCCTCCCGTAGTATAGTTTTATCAGAATTATGCAATTGTTTTTAAAAGTAATTATAGCAATTTTGTCAAAAAAATAAATAATGATTATAATTAGGTAGATTAATAAATACTAAAAATGAATAATTAAAATTGAAATATAGAGGGGTTAACGAAGTAGGTTGGTCAGTGAGAGGGGAATGGGGTTGGTGGAATCAGCAGCCAACTAGTGAGGTAGACACTATCTCATTCTCACCAACTACGTGGGACCCTTTATTAACGTATTTATCATTTTTAAACCAGAAAAAAAAATATTGAAGACAATTTCAATACCACTGAATTTTTTTCTTTTCAGCATTTTCAGCATATCTTGAAAGGTGTGGATTATGTATTGCATGATAAAAAAATGATGTCGCTAGAAGAAAGTTGCCATCTGAATTTTTGAAGATGTTTGATATAAAAGATATTTGGCAACTATAAATTAATTTTCTCAATACCTTATTAATTCTTGATGCAAAAATCTTAGCTACTATTATCTTGTAAACACAATCAATATGAGAACCATATATCCTTCTTAAGGTCTTTCTAGTTAAATGTTGTCCTCTTCTTCAAGGCTTATCTGTGTTAGGATATTTCATGAGATTGTGGTGTATTTAATTGCGTCTGATAAAAAATAACTAATTTGTTGGGTCTATGATCTATTTTGTGTTTAATCGGTGTTTTAAATTACTCAAAATTTCTTGTTGATATTTGACTTGTAACATGTGAAATTTGATATGATTTAATAAAGTGCTTATGTACAATATATTTTTGTTCATGGATTAAACAATTTCAAATTATAGAATTTGAATATTTCAAAAGGGAGATACTTTGATGTACTTAAAGAAGACGGCGATATAGGAGAGATTTAAGAAGATAAAAAACAAAATCTTAAGTGAGAGAGAGAAAATTGTTTGTAATCGTAAGACTAACGCGATTTAGTTTCGATTTGAGTTGCATGTGAGTTGAGTGAAATTTGAGTCCTTACATAAAGCGGTTTGATTCGATTTGAAAAATAAAAATCGCAAACTAATTTTGTTAAAATATGACAATCACATCCAAATCAAATGCGTTTTTGATAAGTTTTTAATCAGATACGATTTTTTATAATTCGATTTATAATTTTCTATTAGACTAACATTCAAATCAAATGCATTTTTTAATTTAATATTTTAATTTAATTTGTAATTTTTTATTGGACTAGTTCGGTTTTTGAACACCTCACATATACACTTTTCCTCACATATACACTTTTCATAAGGATGTTACTGAAATGCATAAAACGTGTTCTGGAAATTAAACTCTCAAGTCTCAAATTTTTGAACTTAATTTCCAACAAAACTCTCAAGTCTCAATTTTTTATAAACTTTTTGAACTTAATTTCCAACAGGTAGTTATTTGCATTCCAAAATTAAATTTATAAATTGCAATTTCATTTTAAAACTTTCAAGAAAACATGTATGCATGTACATTCTAAGAATTTGACTTACCACGTAAAAATAGTCAAATTGTTAATCCGGCACTACAATTAGCATAAGATAACATTCATCAACATCATTGAACAGTGCAGCAGTAATACAAACTCAATTGATTAAAAAGTTCACAAATTCATAAAACTTTATTATTGTACTCTTCTTCACAATCCTAATCGAAGTAAATCTAACCTTTTTCTTATTCAAGCAAACAACACAATGCTATTGAAACTTCCTTCTCAGTGTAAAGATAAAACCAAAACCAGAAGAAAAAAATGAAAGAGAAAGTTCTTAAATGAGCAAAAACTATTAGTTCTAAAGAACCTCTTTTGCTGCAGCAATAACAGCTTCCTTAGTGATACCAAACTCTTTGTATATTCTTCCCGCGGGAGCACTAGCTCCGAAACGGTCAATCCCGATCGCTTTTCCTTTGCTTCCAACTATTTTCTCCCATCCGAATGTTGTTCCGGCTTCAATGCTGACCCTAGCCGTGACAGCAGCAGGGAGGACGCTCTCCTTGTAAGCATCGGATTGCTCGTCGAAAAGTTCCCAAGAAACAAAGGAAACAACTCTGACTGCCTTTCCTTCCTTTCTTAGATCCTCGCCAGCTTTGTAAGCAATTTCCAATTCGGAACCGGTTCCGATCAAAATGAGATCGGGTTTGTTTCCTGTTGAGTTGTCGGAGACAATGTATCCACCCTTTTCGACTCCTTTGATGGAAGTTCCGGCAAGGTTAGGCAGTTTTTGTCTAGAAAGGGCGAGAATAGATGGTCTCTTCCGGTTGAGCACGGCAACTCTGTATGCTCCTGCTGTTTCGTTACCGTCAGCGGGACGAAGCATCAAGATATTTGGCATTGCCCGGAAACTTGCCAGGTGCTCTATAGGCTGATGGGTTGGGCCGTCCTCTCCGAGTCCTATTGAGTCATGAGTCATGACATATATAACACCTGCTTCGGATAGGGCAGAAAGCCTTATGGCACCGCGCATGTAGTCGGTGAAAACAAAGAAGGTTGCACAATATGGAATCAGTCCAGGGCTGTGAAGAGCAATGCCGTTACAGATTGCTCCCATTCCATGTTCTCTAACACCGAATCTAACGTTACGCTCTGCTGGAGAATCACTTTGGAAGTTTCCAAATGCTTTCAGCAAGGTCATATTGGAAGAAGCGAGATCTGCACTTCCACCGAGCAGACCGGGAAGAACCTTTGCTAGGGCATTAAGGTTTTGCTGGGATAGATTTCGGGTCGCATCGGCTGGGATCTCTGGAGTGTATGTCTGAAATCAAATTGAAAGGTCATTCACTATCGTTATTCCAGAAATAAATCCTTAGAAAATCAAGTTTTGTTATAGATCATAGATGATATCAATTAACATTAGATTCGTGATCGATTATTAAAAACTTGGAATTTACTCACCGGAAGTGCTTTCTCCCAGCCAGAAGGTAAATCACCAGTGATGATAGATTTCAATACTTCAGCTTCCTCCTTGTACTTCTTTTCGTAATTGGCAAACTTGGCATTCCACTCAGATTCAACTGCAGCACCCTCGGGAATGTGGCGACTCCAGTGTCTGCAAACGAAAAGCAATTCTTATTAAGTATCGTCTTTATCACAACAGTGTGACGAAAAACGGAGAAATCAATAACTTCATCATCCTTACTTTTTGACATCCTCGGGCACGTGGAAAGGCTCGTATGGCCATCCAAGATTGTTTCTTGTGGCATCAACTTCTTTGGCACCAAGTGCACTTCCGTGCACACTGTAGGAGTTGGATTTATTCGGAGAACCATAACCTATGGTTGTCGTGAACTGTGACATAGTAGATGAACATCGGTAAATACCAACAGAAAACAATTATTTAATTGATAGGCACAAAACTTGTGACTTGAATTGATTTTCAGTTTCTCAAGGGATATTATGGAAACAAACCTTGATCAATGTGGGTCTGTCTGTGACAGCTTTTGCTTCCTTAATGGCAGCGCGAATTTCATCAAAGCCGGTGTTTCCATTCTTGACCCAAATAACATGCCACCCGAGTGCTTCAAAACGTTTGTCAACACCCTCGGTGAACGCGATTTCCGTGTCACCGTCAATAGAAATGTGATTGTCATCATAAAACGCTATCAACTTCCCTAATCCCCAGTGTCCTGCAAGCGAGCAAGCTTCATTTGCTATTCCCTCCATTTGACAACCATCTCCCAATATACAATACCTATAGAATACAAGTACCGTAAGCAAAAACAAGCATACAACTAAACCGATGCCATTAGATTAGAGAAGATGAAAAGGAGAAACGCGGGATTTAGTCATCTTACGTGTAATGATCAATAATCTCATTGTCGGGCTTGTTAAATCTGGCAGCTAAGTGCTTCTCAGCAAGGGCTAAACCAACGGCATTGGCAATACCCTGACCAAGGGGACCTGTAAAATTTTCAAACAAAGACAAAATAAATAATCACAAGCAACACAACAACGAAATCAACTAAATGAAATTACAATAACTTATCATGAAATAAACCAAATACAAACTTCAAGTCATAACCAAAACCTGTTGTAACTTCAATTCCAGGAGTCTCGAAATTCTCAGGGTGGCCTGGGGTTCTGCTCCCCCATTGACGAAACTCCTTCAAATCCTCTTCCTAAAAATCAAACCCAAACTTAATAACACTTGAGTCTGTAGCAACAAGACCAAAACACCAACACACCGAACACGACCCAGACACTCACACGACAACCACAAAATCCCAAGTGTCGGTATCGGTACAGACGTACAAACAAACACAAACACACATTTGTCATAGGTGTCGGTGCCACCGAGCAAATAAATCAAAGATAAAACCATTGGAATCCTAATAACACACTCTTTTCATATTCAACACACATTAGCCTTTTAGCTTAGAAGTTAAAAGGTCCACACTCTCCAAAAAACATTAATCTAACAAGCAACTACATTAACCAAAGTGTTAAAAGAACAATACAAAAAAAAAAACTAATATTGCAAAATTGATTAAACAGCAATAAACAGAACTCACAAGTTACAATCACAATCACAAGACCAAAACAAAAATCACTTTTTTGAACTTTTTCAAAACAAAAGAGCAATTTCATTCTATTTTTTCAAAACAAAAAAAGCTAATAATGCAAAATCGCTTAATCAGCAATAAACAGAAATCACAAGTCACAATCACAAGACCAAAACAAAAATCACTTTTTACAAAACTGGGATAGTTACAAGATCCATATATAAATAACACAGCAGATCAAAACATACCCAATCAACCCAAATAACAAAATCCTCACACCCATATAAAAAAATTCAAACTTTGAAAAAACCAACCCGACCCAGATAGTTATTTTTGTTGGGTTACCTTAACACTGTCGTATCCAGCAAGATGAAGCAAAGCGTACTGAAGCATACACCCATGTCCAGCAGACAAAACAAACCGATCACGGTTAAACCAGAAAGGATTCTTGGGGTTATACCTCAGAACCTCATCGTAAAGCACATGACCCACCGGAGCACAGCCCATGGGTAAACCCGGGTGACCCGAATTGGCCTTTTCGACGGAATCAACGGCTAGAAAGCGGATCGTGTTGACTGATTTTTCAACGAGTGATGATTCGGCGGTTGGGGTGTTGGTGGAAAGGGTTGAGGCGGCAGAGGGTTTGATGATGGTGCGGCGGTTGGTTTGAGATTGGGATTGGGAGAGAGAGAGGCGAGTGGGGGTTGGTGAGCGGGTGAGGGAGAGGGTGGAAGGGAGAGAGGAGAGACGTTTGGTGGTGGGGGAGGTGGTGAGATGGGGGGTGGTGAGAGAGAGGGAGGAAGTGGAAGAAGAAGCCATTGTTGTTGGAAGAGAGAGAAAGAGAAAGAGAGAGAAAGAGAGAAGATGAATGTGAATTTGATGAGTTCATTTTGGTTTTGTAGAGAGAGAGAGAGAGGAAGGAGGTTGTTGAGGTTGTCGCCCATTGAGGAATGGTGCAGTGTACATCGGAAGAGAGAGAAAGGGAAATATTTTTAAAAAATGGAAATTATTAAAAATGACAAAGATTCTTATTTTTTTTAAATATTTATACTTGCATTGTTTTAACTTTGTTTTGTTGTTTTATGTATAAAGCAGTGGTTGGGGAGAAAATAAAAATGGAGAGAAAGGGACTTTTTGTTATAAAATACTTTATTTGTTTTAATTTATTAAAGTTTTTACAAATAAATTAAAAAAATATAATAATATTGTTATAAAATATTGTATTTTTGTAAATTGAGAATAATATTATTTGTTTTGAATTTTATATTTATTAAAACCACATTCATTTTAAAATGAGAGAGTATTTTTTTATTAGCATAGCTTAGAATTCAAAGAAGCATAAAAAAGACATGGATGTTTATCCTATTATAATTTTAAAAAACACAAGACAATAAACAACATCAACAAAAATTATGTATTGAGGATCAAAATAAAATGTCAATAATATGTGATTGTAATGTAATTTGGTGGTGTTTAGGGACACTCGTTTTATTTGGATTTATTGTCTAAAAATAGGTATGGCAATGGCGTAGAAAAAGATGAGTTTAAATATTATCATCTTTGCCTCTGTTTTTCATAACTAATTTTTCGCATTGGTTTTCATTCTTATTTTTTAATTATAAATCAGGTGACTTTTAAAGTGAGGTAGCTATTAAGTTCCTCAATAGTGGATCATTAAAAAATAGTCATTAGATTCATTAAAATAATTAAAGGATTGAGATATACTAAAATATAAAAAGAAATAAGTATATCTTTCTATACCCTATTCCTCCTCTTCTTTGATATGTAGATGAAGTATTCCACTCACATATTGCAACACAACCATGAAACCAAATTCAATACTTGGAACAAAAAACTCCAATTATTAATATAAATAAAGAATTAAATCTAGGTGCAAAATGTGTTGATTAATTGATAAATTTTCATTCAGAGTGTTTTATCAAAATTCCAATAAAAATGAATCAGATTTATATATGAATCTTCAAATCCATCATATTTGAATTGTGTTTTTATAAAATGTCAAGCTCCAACCAATAATTTTTAAATATTTTATTGATCTGTGTATTTAGATGTTACGTATGAGGTTTGTAGGACAAAAACAACTTTATTTGCCGTAGAAAATCAATTACTTTGTAGTATTAGATATGTGGAATCTCTAATGAAGGTGGTTCATGATAGAGAAAAAAGAATTAGTTGGAAAACATTAGATCTCATTGATTAAAATCTAAGATTTACTTAATTGTGTTACTATCAATTAAATGTTCTACAATTTAAATTTAGCGTATAGAGCACTATAAAATCTAAGACATATATATATATATATATATATATATATATATATATATATATATATATATATATATATATATATATATATATATATATATATATATATATATATATATATATATATATATATATATATATATATATATATATATATATATATATATGTATTTATCAAATCTCAAATTTATAGATTTATTTTTTTGAAAAATAGGAGCTTATAAATTATTCATACAGAAATCTTGTATTTTCTCTTTGTCTTTTTATCTTCGAATGTGGTTTGCAACAAATAATTATTTCTCACTCAAAAGTAAAATAAAAAAAAGGTAAATGCAAAGAGAAGAGGTCAAAACAGTTGCAATGCAAAGTAGCGGTTTCTTTTAGGAAGAAAAGGAGAAGCGGGAATTAAGTGGAATATGGCTTATGTGTTGCTCTTTTTTTTTAATGAATCACAACCCTTAAATTACTTTTGATATATCAAAGGGTATATTATTGATGGTACACTTGTGAGGGACTTAATAGATCCTTCACCTTAGACATCACCTATAAATCAGGTTTGTTTTGTTCCCACCTTAATTTAATCGATTTTTTTGTTAAATTTTAAGTAGGGGTGGTTAGGTTGCGTTGAGGGACATCTGTCATTTTGTGCAAATATATATCTTTATTGCATATTATCATTGCTTCTCAATATCTTTGACATTTTAAGTTTTAACCAAATCTCTAGTTGATATCCAATGGGTTCCACCAACATTAGGGAGTCTCATAACATTAATCGAAATCACTTTTTGGATCGACTCTTAATTCTCAAGTGCCAAAATTCTCCGCTAAGGATGGTCTAGAAAATATCTCTCACAGAAGAAGGAGAAAGTTTAACCAAAAAAATGTATTTTAGGTTCTTAGACTAATAAGATAAATTATTTACTCAAACATGACTCATTTCTTAAGATTTAGTCATGTGAGGATGAGTTTACCAACAAATAAAACATTTTTGAGGCAGGATCAAATATGATTATGACATTTACTCCAAACAACTTATAGAGAGAGAATGGTCGGTCCTCAAATTCCAATGGCATTTGTTGAAAAGTAATGTCAAGGATTTTGCGACAACTATAAATTGATTGTTGCAAACATGAAATATAAATATCTGGGACTAATGTCATGGATGATATACATAAGTTTTTCTACACTTACATTAACAATGTTTTATATTGGGGCACATGTGTTAATTATTAAAGTGTAAACTTAAATAGAAAGAGTAAGTAGTAAATAACTCTTCAAAGAAATAAAAAACATCATCCACTAAGACATACTCATCAACCTTAGTCTATAAAATTCTAATTCAGGGTCGGCCCAGTCCCGAGGCGAGTGAGGCTATCGCCTTAGACCTCAAAATTTTGAGCTTTAAAATATGTCTCAAATGCGGAATAATAAGGCCTCAGATTTTATATATTTAATAAACTTTTTCATACAATGTTACATAAAACAAAATGGTTAATTGGTGAAAGTTCAATGCAGTTATCTTTTGGCTCACAAAGCTGAATCTTACTGTGATTATTTTGTATAACAACAATGCTATATAACAAACAATTAACTAATGAATTTCGACATGCTCAATACATGAGAGAGAAAATATAAAAGTTGTTCTTGCATATTTCATTCTACATTTATTAATTGTTCATAAAAAAATATTAGTTTAAATTTTAATTAAATAATATCTTGTATATTATTTTTAAAATAATTTAATCAAATTTTGCCTTAGACTTCAGAACACGTTGGACTGACCCTGTTCTAATATTTATATTATAATTACTTAAATTTAATTTTTCAAACATTGCACCTATTATAATGTGATAATTTAATATATCAATGAACTTTTCACTGTTTTTTTTCCCCAAATGCTTACCCTAGCCATCTCAAACTCATAACATACTTATGAATCCATTAAATAAATTTTGAAATTTAATATTTATACATTTAATTTTTTTTATAAAATTTAATATGTTATAAAGTTTAGTTTCTTCTGAATATTGGATATTGCATCATTTGTTTTTTGTTTTGTTGTTGTATGCATAAAGGAGTGGTAGAGGTTTAAATTTGGAAACAAAATGACATTTTGTTTAGAAAAAATGAATAGAGGAACAAAATAAAATTATAGGTATTTATAATTCGGTGGTGTTTACACTACTAAAAATATGATATTTGAGAAAAGGTCTTTACATCAGGTATAAAAATATATGATGTAAAAAAGAATTGTCAAAAGATTTTACATCAAACCTTTATTTCTAATATATGGAAAATATTTGATTTAGGAAAAAATATAGTACGGTGGCAATTTGGTAAATAAGAAGAAAAATATTTCACATCGGGCCTAGATTTCCCCGATGTTAAAAGTCCAATGATAAAAAGAATAAAAATACGGTGGCAATTTTGCAAATAACTTGAATTTTTGTTATAAAAAAAAATAAACACGGTGGCGCTTACATCGAGCCTAGGTTTCTCCCGATGTAAAAAGTCCAATGATAAAAAAAATAAAAATGCAATGCAATTTTGTGAGAAAGTTGAATTTTTTTATAAAAAAAAAACGGTGGCACTTACATCGGGTAAACTCCTCAACCGATATAAAAACATATGACATTTCTATGATGTAAAGGCACCTTTCAAAATAACCCTAATAATCTCAAGTTTTTCTTCCCAAACACAAAATAATTCTCTCACGCCGCTGCTACTTCATAAATCATACGCTGTTGTTTCTCACGTCGCTGCCGCTGCCCCTTCTTCTCACGCGACAGTCATCCTCTCACGTCAGTGCTTCCTCTCATTCGACGATCGTTCATCCTCTCACGCCGTTGCTTCCTCTCATTCGACATTCGTTCTTCTCCGAGACAACTACGTCTTCTCCGCGGCATCATTCGAGCCAATACTGGAGAGTTCAACATCGACGATAATTTTAATTTGTGGTTGGAGACTTGTGTTGAATCTTCCTGGAACCGGTATGTTCTAGTTAATTTTTCTGATCTGTTGACTTTAAACACGACTTTTCAGCCCATTTAATTGGCGGGAAAATCACAATGTTGTTCTAGAAACTATAGTTTTGTTGCAATTTTCTCTTTGTTTTGAGGTTTCATTAAACTTGTATTTGCAGAGAGCGTTAAAAAATGGACAAATATCTGGTTTCAAAAAATCCTTGTAGAGAATGAATTAAGCTTCCTCTTAGGTAAATTTTTGTTTAATTTGTATTTTGTTGATGAAAATTGCAATGATGTTGAGATTTGTGTATGTTGCAACTAGAGGTTTTGTTGGAAGAAGAGTTTGGTTGAATTGAATGGGAAATTCGAGGCGAATTATCGTCATGAGATGATGAACTTGCTAATGAATTCCTAATTTGAGGTTTGTGTGGTTTTGGTTTTTATGGTAGTTTGGATTTGATTGAGTTATTGTGATTTTGATGGTATTATAAAGTTATGTGCAGGTTGGATCGTTTCAGTATTTGTATACCAGGGAAAATGGGACAATTTGCTACTCTAATGTTAACATTTTAGATTTTGAAACATATGTTTTATTTATAAATGATTTATTTTTATCTTATATTCTTAGGATTCATTTACGCAAGCTAAAAAGTGGATTCAAGAGCTTCAAAAGCAAGGTATTAACTTGTTGATTCTAAAACTTTTTTATGTTCTTATTTTTTTCCCGAGAGAGAATAGACTTGGTGTATTGCAAAAAAAGATTAAGATATGTTTACCACCATTTGCAAACTTTTGGATGCTGCTTACTTGTTAAGCATTTTTGCTGCATTTGTCAATCTCAATGTTCCTTATGTCATATATTATGTTTTATTAGCTAACAACTTTTGGACTAACAAATATGAATGAGTTGCACATGAAATGATATCAGAAGGATGATGTGCATGAAAATATTGTGAACACTTAAAATCATTCTAACTTCCATTTACAGAGTGCCCGAGACACACATTGAACTTTTGAGTGCAACAAGTTACCTATGATATTAAATTATTGGAATGAATGTCTAGTTATTTTTTGTACCGTTACCATACATGTTACTATAAGAACTCAGCTAACACCGATGTATATTCTTGATAAGCTTAGAATTGGTACTAATGCTTGTGCAGTTGTGTTGAAAAATTAAAAGTTTGATTTGAGAGTTTGTGCTTATGTATCTCATCAAACATGGACGACTTTTGATTTCCCTCTCTTTAGTAATAATACTGGGTTTATGATAGCTTTACTAATTGTATAACTAGATTGTCAAATAATGTTGTAATTACGTTATGTTGCATGTAATCCAAACATGGTCATGGCTCTTACTGGTAACAAATCTGACTTGGAAGACAAAAGAAAAGTGACAGCCGAAGTGTTAAGTGTCCTCCAATATTTCTTTTTTGTCATTTTATTTATCAAGAGTTACAATCTCAACAATATTTGTGTGATGTGCACAAAGTATATTTAAGAACAACGTCACATGTTTTTCATAGTTCTAAATAACGAATGACAAAGCAGCAGGGGTTGATAAGTAAGTCTGATGTAAATTATAATTCTATATTTAATTTTATGATAAGCGTGATAAAGGACTTATAATTCTATATTTAATTTTATGTGAGCGTGATAAATATTCACTAATTATGTCATTCATTTGTAGACAAGGCAACAACATAACTCTAATAATTGTGGGTACGATGTCATGAAAAATATGTTGGATATTGTTTCTGCCAATATAACCGAGAATTGGATGCAGGTAATAAAAAATAACTTTACTTTGTTATTTACTTTGCGTTTTGCAACTTAATGTGAATTTTTAAAGAATAACTCTATATTGTTATTTACGTATCCAACAGAATTAACACAAAATGATTTGCAACTTCGTTGGACAAAATGTTTCTTTGAGTTATATAAAAATTAAGCTTTATCCGTGAGTCATATATATATATATATATATATATATATATATATATATATATATATATATATATATATATATATATATATATATATATATATATATATATATATATATATATATATATATAATTCGAGTTTCTTGAATTGTCGGCCGATGTTATTTGGTGTTATTATTTATTGTCTGCCAATGTGATTTTGGTGTTGTCTACCGAAGCTGCAACTCATCTATTTGTAGATTTCATATTGTTAATTAAAGCGTGAGAAATGAATTATAAATGGTTGGATATTTTTGTATGTTTTGTTATTGTAGTGAAACGTGTAAACTTCCTTATAATTTTGTAATACAATTGTTTATTTTATCAATTGTTTATTTTGAAGAATATATATGTAGGGGTGTGCAAAATACCTGGTTGTGAGGACCAAATCCATAACCAAATCCAAATCCGTTTAAAATATCCGGATATAATTGAATGGTTATTAACCGGTTTAGTGTTTAATAGTTTTGAATATCCATTTATATAATTCGGATATAATTAAATGGTTATTAACCGGTTAAATTTTTTTGGATCCAGTTATAATCCGATTATTATCCAAAATTCAAATTTTTTAATATTGAAAATTAAAAACATATATATTTTCTTAATTTTTTTTCATAAAATTGGATTTTTTTTAAAATCCGGTTATATAACCATAACCAAATTTATAACCGGTTTTATAACCAGTTTTGATTAAAATGTGGTTTTGGTTATAAACCTAAACCATTTAAATGGTTTAAAAATAGTTATGGTTTGGTTATTAAAAATAACCAACCATGAACACCCCTATATATATATATATGTGCATCATAGATAGCGACCTAATTGTGATCTATGTGATGTTGGAAAACTATGAGATATAGCGACCTAAATATAGTCTGTGTGATGTTAGAAAAATATGAAAAATTAGGTACCAAAAAATTACAGGGAATCTGCTAATAAAATAGTAAATTTAATCCTAAATTACAAACATTTTACATCGGTCTATTAAAACAACCGATGTAAAAACACATCTTTTACATCAGGCCAATAAGTCCACCGATGTAAAATATTGAGTTTATTTTATTAAAAAAAGGTGTATTTTTTCACATCAGACCTAACGTACAACCGATGTAAAAACACATTTTTTTACATCGGGCTACGGATGTAAAATGTATTTGATTTATTACAATCACTTGACTTTACATCGGCTCTAGAACCGATGTAAAAAGTACTTTCTGCACTAGTGTTAAGAATCTTTGTGTGTGTTTGAATTGAACGTAGATATAATTGAATTTGATATATTTTAGTTTATTATAATTGATTTTAATACTATTAAATTTAGTAAAATTGATTTATATTTAGATATACTTAATATTTAAGTAAAAGAGGAATAAAACACATTTAAATTCATAAGCTATAAATTCTAATTCTAAATATAGTCAATTTGTATTTCAACAAATAACTATCACAACCACTCTATAAAGCCTTCCATATTTCCAACACTTTATATTTCAATTACCACCATCGCATATCATTATTGGTTCTCAATATCTTTGACCTTTTAAGTTTTAACCACCATCACCACAAACGACATCAGTAAGTGTGATAGACATCCAATGGATTCCACCAATATTATAGAGTTTCTTGATGCTAAATCGAAATCATCCATTGAATCCATTATTGATTCTTAAGAGTTAGAATTATCTGCTTAGGTTCTAAAAAATATCCCCATCAAATAAGGAGAATGTTTTCCCTCAAAAAAATTGGTCATTGCAAACATGAAAAATGAGGACTAACATCGTGGATGATGCACATAAACTTTTTGTACAATTACATCAATAACATTTAAAATTTGAGCATATGTGTCGGTTGTCGAAGGACAAACCTAATGGAAAGGACTAACAACGAGCAACTCTTAAAAAAAAAAAAGACAAAAACATCATCCATTAAGACATGATCATCGAATCCATAAAATTTTAATCTCTATATTATAATTACTTAAATTTAGTTTCCTAAATTTTCAAACAGTTCAATGTGAAGTTGTTCTTTAATTATGATGCGATAATTTGATCTATCAATTAACTTATCATTAAAAAAAAATCAAAATGCTTACTTTAGCAACCTCCATTTCTTATAGTCAATCTCTCTCCTCAAAATTAGGGATAATGATTTTATTAAGAAATATTAAATACCTACAAAAATCTACAATAAATAGAATAAAATTTGGAGGGAGACAAAACCAACTACTTAAGACTAGCATTTAACTGAGCCTCATGTTTGGTGAATCAATCATCACATATATATATTTTTTTTAAAGTTATGTTTAGAGTCGGAGAGAGGAGAAGGGAGGGCTTCCAAAAATAATTTTTTTTTTTAAATATAATTTCTGAAAATAAGATTTTATTTAGGATGATAAAATAATATTTATAATTAATGTATTTTTAGTTTTTGAAATATTATAATAACGAAAATTATATTTGAACAAATTGATTAAGTTCTCCAAAATTCTCCTTTAATACAAATTTTAAATTCCTTCGAGTTAGGGAGATTTGGATGTTATAAAGAAAAATAAATCCGGTAAAACTCTCTCAAACAAAATCTTTTTATTCTTTTCACTCAATACTTTCTATTTTTTAAAATTCTTCCCTCCTTTTTTCTCCAAACTCTCAAACATAGTCTAAGAATGGGAGGGAATGAAAATTAACAGTCACATGTCTTATAGAAAGAATATAGCTAAGAGCGATATATGTATATGGTAAATATTATCCTTTTTCAAGATGAGACTACTAACTTATTTGGAATCAAACTCAAAGGTGATGGTACGATATTCCAAGTCCCTTGCAAACTAAGATATTTGAGGATAACATAGAGCTCAACCAAAATATTTGAAGCATTGTCACAAGAGAAGCCAGGAATTCACTCACCAAAGTTGTTGCGGACAAGATCTCCAAAACAACTCGACTAAATTATTGAACTCTCTTTGTATCGAGATCACATATTCCTACTTTCATGTTGCATTTCTCTATCAAACAATAAATTAAAAATGGATTAGAGGCCACTTCATATTGAGCCACATTAGTTAATACTCTCTAATCTTTATTAAGTTATAAAAATATCAAAATCAAGGCAACTATTAATCGATGTTTTTTTAAATTTTTTTTTTTGGAAACCTTTATGAAAAATTGTGAGATACAAGATGCATTAGATAAAGATTAAAAAATTGATTTTTTAATTAAAATTTAATCTCTTAAAGTTTAATAAATGATTAAAAAATTGATTTTTTAATTAAAATTTAATAAATGAGATGACACGAGTTTAAACTCATGTCTTACATCTGATATTGTTACACAATTATCAATAAAAAAATTACAATAAACATTCAAGAATATTATTTAATCTCTATATAATAAAACACAAAATGTTATAACAATTAATCGTATATTTGATTCTATTTTTGGAAGATTCAAAATCAATTATATATATTATAATTGATTATGAGTGATTTTGAAGTATTTGATTTATTAAATGTAGAATTTATTGTGTCTCCTTAATTGATTATATTCTACGCTATAATTTGTATTTTTTACCTTCAAAATTGATTCAAGATGATTTTTCACTAAAATTTATTGTTCAATTCACTTTTATATAAATGTATACAAATATAAATCAATTATGTTAAACTCAATTATTTTAAAATCAATTTTACCAAACTCAATTCTATTATAACCAATTTTATTTACTGTTAATCCAAACACACCCTGAAAACTTATTTAGTGCATATAATATGGGGTTAAATATCTTTTATCCTCTGCAATAGTAGCGATATTTGGTTTATTCCTCTTTTAATTTTTTTTTGTCTTCGCTCCTTAAAAAAAAGATTATGTTTCCAGACACCCCTATTTCATGTTTAGCTGATTGAGCGTAGAGAATCTTCTTAGGTTGCAATGAAATCTTCGTATGTGTCACTATTGTAAATCCACGTGGAATTTCTTTAGTTTTTTATTATTTATTACTGTTTTTTATATTATATTTATTTATTAATATTTGTTTATATTTTTTTAAATTATTTTCACCAATATTTTTTATGAATTAATTATTTAAATTTTAAAAATATTTCGTTTGGGCCTAATCCCATTTCTGTTGAATTAGAAGCTCATTCTCTTAATCAGTTTTCAATTCATTAGTATGTGTAAATGTTAGTTTTATAAACACTTAATTTTTCTTTGTAAAAAACGACGTGGGACTCATTTTCTCTCAAATACACTGCTATCATGTTTCTCAAATATAGAGCTTATTCAACTTTAACTTTCACCACACTTCTGATAATTCACCTTCCCACACTTCTGTACAGCCAATATATAACAGTAACTCACCTTGCCACATGCACACTAGATAGTTATGGTGTAATATCATTTTGAAGTATGCATTGGAACATAGTTATTTACTGTTATAAAAAAAATCAAAATATAAGATGTTCTTGCTAGTCATCACTTTTGCTCCCTCTAATCTCATGCTCCACGTAACTGATGCTTCTCTCATAAAAGATTCAAAAGCAATAGAAAACAGAGTGTGCATTTCTGTGTTTTTGAAGTCGCTCGTGTTATGTTTGGTGAAAATTCTCAAAGAAATTTAGTTGAGAAATATTGCTACTAGGTTTGAGAATCAGTTTCAGAAATTGAGTTTATGCATCCTCTGTTTCTATGTTCATACCGCACTGATTGATGTTTTAGTATTAGTTTCAAAAATTTTACTTAGCAATTTCTGTTCATTTTTGTACCTGCCAGGTACGTCTTTATGTCGACAGGGTAGTATTACGTTTCACAACATTAATCTTAAACTAAGTTCCATGCAGTGTTGATTTGAGTTTTACATCAATCTTGACTGCATGTTTCAGTACCTATAGAATAATGTTGGAAATGGAAGTAGTTCTAGACCATGTTTCAGTTATGTAACTATAGAATCATTTAATTGAGTTACCTGTTGTGGTTCGAGGTATGCAAGAAGATACTATTGTGTGTTGCTGCAGGAAGAAATATAGAACTGAACATGAAACAAGCTACATGTCTGGTGGACATTGCTTACTCAAGAGTCCCACATCGAGATCTCAATAAAAGGTGGAAGTGTTTATAAATCTGTTTCAAACTAAGGATATCAAGTAAACAAATAATGGGTTGCGGTGTAAGGTAAACTGGGCCTTAAGCCCAATGAATATTTTGATAACTTATAAAAATAATTTCCAAAAATTAATAGAAATTAATTTAGAAAAAACAAAAAACAAAAGACATAAAAATAAATAACTTATAGTTTAAAAATGTCACCTTTACAAAAATTCGCTAACATTACAAAGAAATTTATTTTTTTAGCCCTATAAAATATAATAAATTAATTATGACTATTTCTATATATGTTATTATTTTGAATTTGAGCCCGCAAGATGTAAACAAGAATATAAATGATTGATTTATCTCTATAAAATATATTTTAAAATATTAAGTTAATAATTAATTCATTAAAATTACACTATATATTATTAAAATTAAAATCAAATAAAAGTATTTAATAGTTTTATCACACACACATTATTTTTTACTGAATAAATTAATTAATTATTTGGTTGGGTTGATATTTTTTATAAATTATTTTGATTTACTTTATTATTTAGAAAAAAGTAATTACAATTTGAAATTGATAAGTTAAATAATAATGTCACGTTTTTTTATATTATGTGCACACCAAATGTATCTATGATATTGCCATTATGCTAATATGCTACTATCATTGTGTAGTTATTAATATACTTGTTTTTATTTATTTATTTATTTATCCTATTGTATACATCAATCAAAACCATGAGTGAATAATTTTATTATAGTTAGAATTAGTAATATTTAAAAGCACATAGTTCATTTTTGTAAACAGTATTTTCAAATTAATTGAATAATTGACATACAGAATAAATTTTCTTTAATTACTTATTTACTTTTTACAACCTTACTGTCTAATCAAAATACTCCCTACAGTTTCGAATATAAACAACAATAAATTTTTTAATGGTTTTAAATGTTAGCAAATATATATAATATATATATATATATATATATATATATATATATATATATATATATATATATATATATATATATATATATATATATATATATATATATATATATATATATATATCAATTATTTCACATTCCTATGTTTTATAATTTCTAAAACAAAAAGTATAAGTAAAATTAAAATAATGTAAAACTAAATACATTTAGACATTTTTTTTTAAAAAGTGAGTTTTTTTTCTAAAATTACTTATCCATATTGTCAAAAGCCAAACAATGCAATGCACATGGTAACCATATAATTAATTGCTAAGGAGGTTGGTGATAAATAAAATCAATATGAGTAATAATATATTAGCTTTGATTTTAAGTCATGCATGCATATAATTGGTTTAGTAGCGGAAAAGCGATGTTCAAAAGTACTAGCAATTTTTTGTACTTAATATATAGATTGCTGTAACCGAAAAAGATAGTCAATGTCCATCTGAATTTGGAAAACTTTTATCCATCCTATGGAGAAATTAAACCCGATATATTTTCTAAAATATTTCAGTAAAATTGAAAGTATATTTTTTGTGTGCATTATATTTTAAAAAATCAAAAATATATTTTTAATTTCAAATAAGCAGAAAAATAAACTAAATTAAGATATACAATTTAGCACACAAAAATTGAGGTTGACTAATTTTTGTATATAATTTAATACTTTATCTAAACTTCCAACAAGCGAGAGTAAGATTTGACAGACATAATATAAAAATAACTAGAAAATATTTATGAACACTCATGGTGACAACATGTTCTGCATCTAAAATCTGTCTAATTTCTAACCAATATTTAAACAAAATAAGACCTCTTCATCCATGGTAGCAAATATGTAAGCAAAAGATTGTCTAGTAATTCTAACTTATATTCAAACAAAATAAGGTCCAACAAAAAAAAACACCATAAGTTATATGTCCAAAAAAGCATAGCGAATATCTGAATTTCCAAACATATCCTCGAAGCTTGTACGACAAATCAAGATCAACAGTAAAACATAACATTTTTTATGCTATCCAAGATAGATGGCAGGGTCACCACAAAGTTGGTGGTACTCCTATTACCACTTACATAACCAGAATTAGAATTTTCAACTTTGCTGGTGTAGTATCTAGCAGAGAAAGCTAACAAATATGCATAATAAGCAAGAGGAACTGCATACAAGATAACATTGCACAAATCGAGTAACAAACCTATTGACACAGATTGAGTATACCTCACATAACTGAATGAAAAAATAGTATTAAAAGACTTTTAATTAACAAAACATTGAGAAATTATTCTCTCACATACACACTTTATTCTATCTGCAAAACAAAATAATTTGATTTAACAAAATTATGATCAATAATTGCAGTCTTCCCTCCTGCTTTGTTCACCATGTTCTTCATTGAGGGATTTAGACAAACTAATCTTTCCTTCTAGACACATGTGATGAGCATCCTGAATCCAAGTACCATTGATCCTTAAATTTTTCTTCATCTCTTGTTGTGACCATCAAAATCATCTCTTCTTCTTCATACTTAGCGATTTTTGCATCACTTTCTTGATTCCTTCGCTTTTATGGACAATCACTAAAATAGTGACCATATTTCTGACAATTGTAATATTGAATGTGACTCTTATCAGGATTTCGACCACCACTTCTTCCTCTATTTGCAACACCACCTCTTTGGTTGCCTTGGTATGGTCTTCTCTAATTCGACACATTTCCTTCGTTTTGATTTCCTCTGCCAGTCGAATTGTTGTAGCCACCTCTACCTTTATCGAACCACTTTCCTTTGCCTTTATTGCTGATTGAGCCTACAGAGCCACATCACTCTTCAATTTTCCTGCAGCTCTTTCATTCATCCTTTGTTCATGAGATTCAAGTGTCCCTTGAAGCTCTTCCTTTGTCAATTTCGAAAAATATTTCTCTTCATCGATAGCCACCACCACATGGTCGAACTTGGGAGCCAAAGATCTCAAAATCTTTGAAACAACAGCTCTTGTTGTTAATGGTTCTCCACATATCTTGATTTGATTCACTAGTTTTGTAACTCTAGTGAAGAAATCATATATACTTTCATTATCTTCCATCTGAAGAAATTCATACGTTCTCTTGTGAGTTTGTAACCTCACCTCTTTCACCTTTCTGCGCCTCCAAAAGATTTCTCAAGAATATCTCAAGCTTCTTTTGCAGATTCTGTATCACTGACCTTTTCGAAGTTGTCTGGACTCAGATATTGATGAATTATAAAGAGAGCTTTATAACTATTCTTCTCTGATTCTATGTGTTCTTTCTTTTCTTCTTCTAAAGCATCTTCTTCAAGCTCTTATACTCCATCCTTTACAAGATCCCAAAGACATTGACAACAGAATAAAACCTTCATCTGCTTGCACTAATTCTCGTAGTTATCTACTTTTTAAATTGGTAGACTTGCTGGATAGTTTGCATTCCCATAACTCCATGTCATCGTGAATTCTTCTTCCACGGTCGTTCTTGATCGTTCTTGATTGTTCTTCCCTTGAATCGATTAACAAGAGATCTTGATACCAGATGTTGGAAATCCACCAATATCTATGATGAATTTCTACCAATCTTGATGAACAAGATTGATATCACCATACAATGACAATGAAAATTATGGAGAAAAAAAGAAGAAGAAGCAAGACAATATTTTCTACAGAGTAACTCTCTGCCCACAAGCTCTGAAAAACTTCTTATTCACTTTGCAACTGCAAAATTATGTGAATACAACTTCAATTACAAAAATAGGGGTTACTCCCTCTATTTATAGATTTAGGTTAGCTTGCTCCATAAGCCAAATCAAATATATTTGATTTGTTCCCTAAGTCAAATAAAATATATTCTATTTTAGATTTAAATCAAATCTATCTAAATCTAAAATCAAATATGTGTGTAACAAACTGTTTCCACACTCTTAAATCAAATCAAATCAAATATTTTCTGACACAAGAAATTACTTTCAATAGTTTCCAATTAACAAACCCTTTCACTCATCATTTGTTTCTTATATTAAAATTTTCAACAACTCCACTATCATACTCAAAGACATGGAGTTGCGACCAGGGACGGAGCTATGTATGAGCTCAACCCCTATTTTTTTTGTATTTCTCCTAATTTAATAGCCGATTTTTAGATAAAATTATGGACAAAATTAATTAAAAAAAAAGGGCAAAATTAATAAAAACAGATAAAAATTTAGTAAAAATACGGACAAAATTATACATTATGTCATATGTAATTCACAGTTTAAATTTTTGTCTAAACTATCTAAAATTTCTGGCTCCAACACTGATTGCAACATGATTGAGTTCAAGTTTTTAATATTATACCTTTGATGTATATTGTTAAATCACTAAATTAACTAAGTTATTACCACTCTTTTGTAAGAACAAGTGACCGTGAATACTATTAATCGTGTTAAAAGACTATATTATAAAAGCTAAACGCAGTTTGAAGGCCTAAACTTCACAACAATTTAAAATATAGATTTGTATTCAATAATTTTTTTTTAATTCAAAAGAAAGTTAATATAATATTTTTAAGATCATGTTTCTAATAATTTTTATTATAATATTATATATTATGAAAAGCATAAGTAGTTGGTACTTTTATGCCTTTATATTCGTTTCACTTAATTAAATATATTTTTTAATCTTGATGACCGTGGTCAAACAAGGAATCTTGACCCCACCAAGCAATACGGTCTAATAAAATAGAAAAAAAAAATCATTTTCTATTTGTACAAAAGAGAAGAATAGACCAAATTCTAAGTCAGCTTAATACTACTATCATAAATAATTAGGTCTCTTTTTTGCCCGGGAAAATATTTTTTATAGAAATAAAAAATAATATAAAGAAAAGCGACGTGTCATTCATGGCATCATTTGTTATTTTTCATTCTCAAGAATTGAATTATTTGTTCAATTAAGCCAATTAAATGATAGCTGTAGAGAGATCTTAGATACACAGTAGTTTAAACTCATGACATTATAGTTATTCATCTATAAAATTCACATTTGAATTTTAATAGTAGGCTATATGATCCAATTTTTTTTAATGATTTACCAAGTACTATTTTAGCATTTTTCCAAAAAAGAATTCGAGTAGGGTGACAAAACGAGTTTGAATAGTTGATTACAGTTCATGTTATCTGAATCATTTAGTATCTAAAGCTAACTCTCTCATGGACATCTTAGAATCTAAAATATATTTACAAAATATTAGTTCACAAAATACTAGCAAAAATGTACGTAACATTCAAAATATATATATATATACACACTTATCTATAAGTAACATTCACAAACTATTTATTTCAATATCTATAAGTAATATACTACCTCTGTTTCAATATATGAAAAACAATTTATTTTTTAAGTTCATTGAATAATTAATATATTTGGTTTATAAATTAGATACATTCATTATTCCATGAACTTAAAAAATGAATTGTCTTTTATATATAAGAACGAAGGTAGTATACACTATTAATAAAATACAACAACCACCGAGAACTATAAAATCAGTTTAGAACAGTCAATATTAAAAAATTTCTTGATTTAGAGTTAGAAAAATCAACATGTCATGAACAATATTTTGGATAATACCTTGCAGCGATTTCATGTTCTTCGATTTTGATTTCGTGTTCTTTTGAGTTCGATTTCGTGTTCTTCGCTTTTGATTTCATATTCTTCTGGATTTGTTTTCTAAAAGTTGTGTTAAGAGTGAAGAAGAACATAACTTGATGAGTGAAGAAACATTTGGATCATATTAAAAAAAACATAAACATTTTTTCTGCTTTTAATTTTATTACTTGTATCTTAATTAATCAATTTAAATTTTTATTAATGAATAAAATTTATTTATTTCTTGCTAGGAAAATTAATGCCGCGTATTAAAAAAAGTGACAACTCGATGTTTTTGGAGAAAAATTAAAGATTGAAACTAAAACTGTTTAAAAATGAAATAGAGGATTTTTTTTTTTTTTGTAAATTAGACAAAATAGAGGGATCAAAACTGTAATTTTACTTATAAAATATCACTTGTGAATAGTTGTGATGCACTAAACGTATAAAATATTTTATATTGACCGTGCATATCAATTAATCTCTAATAAAAAAACATTTTTTTACTAATTAGTCAATACTAATAATTTTTTTATTATCAATTAATTTTAGTAAAAAAACAAAAAAAAAAAACTTTTTCTTCTATTTCAAAAACATAAATTATGTAAAAGTTTTTTTTAATTGAATAAAGCATTCTCTTTCTCTCTCAATCAAACATACAATTCATATTTATTTGTGATCGTGTTAATTCATTGGAAAACATAAAAAATTCTTTAAACAAAAATGATGTTGGTTTTTTATCTTACCGATGATCAAAAAGAGGAGTGTTTAGTCCAAACGTTACTTGATTCAAGTGTTTCACTAAGAGAGAAGTTGTACTTGTAAGACACTCTAATATTGAAGTCAGAAAGAGTGGAAAGATAAGTGAGAGAGTTGGAGATATGAATAAAATTAGAATACCTGACCCTCCAATAATGGAGGGTATTTATAGAGGCCCCAGCATAGTGTTGGACCATTGTCTCCATTATGGGCCAAAAGTTCAGGTTTATAATGGATGACGACAAGGATTTCCAAGTGTACATGGGATGAGCAGCACATGCCCACAATCATGGGTCAACTGCTCTGAACTTCACGGACAGTGGATTAACCACGTCCGCTGTGAAGGAAAAAATGGTTCCTTCAGCTATGCGAAGCGTGCGAAACAAGTTGATGATGTGTCCTCGGATGAGGGAAACATACATAATGTGTCTTTGGGTTGAGCCACAATGGGTTGAGTCATCATTAAGCCGTCCTCAACACATGTTGAGTTGGGTCATGGCTGACAATGGGTCAACTACAGGCCCAATCCAAAACAATTTTGATACAAATTTAAAAAAGATGTTATGATACTTTTAATGTATGTTTGATTTTACGGTGATAAAAATTGATTATGATATAATTGATTATGATATAATTGAGTTTGATAGAATTGATTTTGTTAGAAGTGAGTTGAAAAATATTAATTTATATTTAGATATATTAATGTAAAAAACAATTATTTTTTGTTAATGTTGTTCGGATAGTTTATATCAAAATAGATTTTAAATGTATAATTATTGGAATGGGTTTTAATGATTATTTTAAAATTTAAATTTAATTACACTTAGATTTTATATTTAAATTTAATTGTTTCTAAATAAATTTAAAAAAACTAAACTAAAATAAATATTATATTAATTTTTTCAATGACAAATACATATTAAGAAGAAAAATAGAATCATTACATAAACATAAAATATATATACTATAATTAAGTTAGTGGACTGATTTTGTAAGAAATAAATTAATGGGCTTTCACGTGTTACAACCTCGTTTTTCCATCATCCTTAACCTTTAAACATTCACTATTGCCGCAGAAATAGAATCCATAAAAAAAAAAAAAAATACAAATATGCAAATAACATGTTGAAATGGTAAAATTGATAAATCAAATTACGTTGTAGAATTGATTAAGGGTAAAAGAAAAAGCTAGGAAATGTTCTTTCAATTGGAATCACTTTTAGTCAATTTAATTGATTTTGAGAATGGAATCCAAACATCTATATAACTTTCTGAATCACATTTGAACCACTCAAACGTGTGTTTGATGATACTCTACGTGAAATCAAACAAATATTTAAATTTTTGTTAAAACAAAAATGTGATTGGTTCTGAAATAAAATATCGTGAACACCCTTTAAACTTATATACTATCAAAATATTGTTAACACTAATTTTATATTTAGTTCTATTTGATTAATTATTAAGGTTAATTATGACAAAGTACATTAGGCTAATTAATACAAATATTTTTCCTTTTTTATCCAAACAAGGCAATTTAGAAAAACATCAAAGCAAACATAGACAAATAGAAAAAGACTCATAATTTATTATTTGATGATAAGAAAAGATTTTTTATATATGATTCTTTTTCTCATCAAATACATGTGTGTCATTATTTTTATAAAAAAAAGTTGTTAAAACTAAATTGGTTTAAAAAGTGTGACTATTGAATGATAACATAGTGTATATATCTTTGTTTTGGAGTTTAAAAATAAACCGAGAAAGTTTTAGATTAAAGTGTGTAAATGGTGAGTGAATTATTGATTTGTTTATTATTTATTAATTAATAATATTTATTTTTATTTAAAGAGAGTTAATGAGGTAATGAAAATGTGCCATGGTAAACTGTTTTTTTTATTTGGTAATTTAATTAATTAATTAATTAATTAGTTAATTAAATATGTTTGAAGTTTGTAGTGTCCTATTTTTGAGTTTTTTTTTTAAAATTTGGAAAACCGTTTTTATTGGGAATTCAAGTGTATTAATTAAATATGTGTCTAATTTATTTCATTTTAAAATTTTGGAAAATTGGTAGTGTCCTATGAAAAAGTATTATTTATTTAATTGTTATCATTTAAGTGATTTGTTTTGGGTTTATTCTTTAGATATTTGTGTAAAACCGTATCTTTGAAAATATTGAGTTGTTTTTTAAAGTTTTAATTTTAAATCAAATTTCATGGCAATTTTTATTTATAAAAGATAAAGTATCAAAAAATATTTCATATAAAATAATTTAAAATAATTTTAATTTTATATATGCCCTTTTGAGAAACATGTTGTGAGATTTAACCTAACTCAGTTGATTTTAAGGATTTTGTTTATATAAGAAAAAATGATAAAAATATATTAGAGATCTTTTAAATTATTTGTTTGTAATTGATTGGTCTTTTAAAAAAATTTTCTTTACGATATAAATTATGAGTATAATATTTTGAGTGATTGAAAAAAAGAAAAAAAAAGAAATGGATAAGCAAGAAGTTGGTAAAAAAGAGTTGGGAAAGGAGGAGTTAGGCAAGTCTGGTTAAATGGGCAAAGAGGAGTTGGGGGTTAAATGATGGAGGAAGCTCGTATAGGACTTGGTGTTGAGGAAGAATTTCAAGGTGTGTTTTCTGCTTAGATGAAAAAACAGAAAGTATATTTGGTTTTATTTATAATCTTGGCAAATCCCATTTACCAATCAATCAAGGAAGAGCATCGAGGGCAGGTTGAGGCAAGAGAATCAAGGCAACTTAAGTTCAATCCAAGAGTCATATAATCACGACTAAGTAGGAGATATTATTTATTCTATTTAAAAGCCGTCTAAAATATGATTAATTGAATTATATATTTAAATTGAATTTAACTATAAATAAAAAATAGACCATTTGAATGGTTATTAATCTGAATCATTCGACCAAAACAATTTAAATTTAATTTTGGATCAGTGCAAAATCAATTTTTATTATAAATTAGTTTTATTATATAAATTATTTTTAAAAATATCAAATAAACATTTTTTCCAAAAATATAAAAAAATTATTTAAAAAAACTGAAGAATAAAAAATTTTGGAAAAAAAATTAGAATAATTTTTAAATAAAAAACAAATTATTTCCAAAATTTTTAAAAAACTGGAAAAAAAACTGAAAAACTTTTATTTTGAAAAATAAAAAAAAAAATTGGAAATTATATTTTTCAGAAAAATATTTAAAACTGTAAAATTAAACTGAAATAAAAAAAATTCTTCCGTAAATTAAATTAAATTGGTAAAATAATTTTTTTTGAAAAATAAAAAAAACTATAATTATAATTTTTTTATCCGATAAAGAAAAAAAATTTAAAAAATTTAAAAAAAAAATTCCTGAAATTTCTTTTTTCAAAAATTTGAAAAAAAAAACAACATTTTTTCTGTAAAAAATATTTCCTAAAAATTTTAAAAAAATATTCTAAAGATAAAAAATGTTTCAAAACCAATTTAAAATTTAAATTTTTCAATAAAACTAATTTTATATTAGTTAAAATATATTAAACTAGTTTGAAACTATAAATTAGTTTAAAGTAGTTATAAGCTGAATTGTAATTGATTTAATAGATTAACTACTTTTTATTAAAGTGATTTTTAATAATTGAATTAAACTATTAATATGGTTCAATTAAATTCAGTTTATAAACGACGAACACTCCTAACTTCATTTCATTGGATAATACTTGTCTGTTTGTCCCATTCCATGACTAAATATGTGATCTTGTTTGTTACATTTCATTGGATAATGGTTGTATGTTCGTTCCATTTGTTTGTTCCATTCCATTGTATAAAATACTGGCCGTTTGTTTTTAGGGTTAAATAGTTTTTACCTCCTGCCAAATAGGCGTGTTTTGATTTTGCCCCCCATAAAATTGTTTGGCAGACTTTATCAAATAAAGATTCTCACTGTTTACCCCCTGACCACATAATTGACCTAATACCACCAGTAGTTGTCCTACGTGTCAGTTAGCTTATTAAATAATGGAAAAGCATTTCCATGTGGCTCTGGTTTACTTGAAAATTTTGACCTAACCCCCTGGAAAATAAGGATTTACTTGAAATCCAAATTTTGACCTAACCCACTGGAAAACACGAAGCACACGAAGAAACATGGCAAGGGTGAAGAAAACGAAGAACACGAAGAAGAAGAAGAAGAAGACGGCGACGACGCCATCAACGCAGACGACGACGACAACGACGCCACCAACACAGACGACTGCTACGACGCCCCCTGGAAGGGTTAGTTTTTTTATTCTTCTGTTAGCAGGTCCCAAATAGTATATGGTAGCTAGGGATTAATCCATTTTTTCTATAAAAATTTCAGGATAATCAGTTCTTTAGTCTTGTTTTCCATCATGGAGGAGAATTTGTTTGCATGAATGTTGGGGATATGATTCACAGGGGAGGTGTGACCACATTAGTAAGTAACCTTCATATTGATACGTTTACTATGGATAGCGTTAGGAAGATGTTGAATAGATGGGGTTTCAATCAAGGAACATATAGGGTTTGGACTAAGGTTATTGAAATTGATCCCAACCATTTCCAGATCAAGAAAGACGATGATTGTTACGATTTGGCTGCATTTTCTTGTGCCAATGAGGTTGAGGGTCACATTTTTGTTGAGCATGATGTAATAGATACTTCAGTGTCAGTAGTAAGTCCCAGATGTGTGAATGAAACAGTTGAGATGGATAAATGTGATGAAGATGGAGTAGAAGGGTTAGGAGATAGTGAGGATGAACGTGCCACTGGGTTGATGGATGGGTTTGAAGACATTGACGTTACTGTACCAATCAGAGAAGCACCCTCCATGGCTGATTTCATGAGAGACTCAAAAAATAAAAATGTGGAAGATGATGATGAATATGTAAGTGACGAGTTGGATAGCTCAGACCCTGATATATCAGATGAGGAGAAAGTACCAAAGTTTGTAAAGTTTAAGAAGGAGCATTTTAATAAGAATTTTAAATTTCAGTGGGGTATGGAATTCAATTCTCTTGATGAGTTTCGAGCAGCAATACGTGAGTGGTCAGTATTAAATGGTAGGGAGATAAATTTTGTGAAAAACGAGAGCTACAGGGTAAGGGTAGAATGTAGGGCCAAATGTGGCTTTTTAATACTTTGTTCAAAAGTGGACCACAAGCACACTTATTCTATAAAACTAATAGTTGACAAACACACATGTGCTAGGGTTCTAGATAACAGATCTGCAAGCTCAAATTGGGTGGCTAAAGTCGTGGTTAAAAAGATGCAAACATGTGACAGTGTTAGGATTAATGACATAATTCAAGACATGAGGCAGAATTTTTCTGTTGGCATCACTGTGGCTAGGGCATGGAAGACAAAGCTCATAGCAAAGAAGGTTCAGAGGGAGATGCAGACAAGCAGTATGCTAATTTGAGGAGGTATGCTGTTGAGATACATAGAGTTAATCATGGGAATATTGTCGGATATCACAGCACCAAATCCATCCATACAGCCAAGGTTTGGGGCTTTTTATTTCTGTTTTGATGGTTGCAAAAAGGGATTCACTAATGGTTGCAGACCCTTTGTTGGGGTAGATGGTTGTCATCTGAAAATGAATTATGGGGGTCAACTGCTAATTGTTGTGGGTAGGGACCCTAATGACCAGTATTTTCCTTTAGCATTTGGGGTAGTTGAAACAGAAACAAAGGGGACATGGAGATGGTTTATTGACCTGTTAATGGGAGACATTGGGCTGGACAGAAGATATGTTTTTATATTTGATCAACAAAAGGTTAGTGGTTTTACCTATATCTGTTTGTAGAAATTCCCTGGTATTTATGTACGTATTTGAGTTTGTTTTTACAGGGACTAGTTTCTATTTTTGAGGAGATGAATGAAAGGGTAGAACATAGGTTATGCTTGAGGCATCTCTATGCAAATTTCAAAAAAAATAATTGGTGGGGGAGCATTGATTAGAGACTTTATGATGGGGGATGCAAAGGCAACATACTACCAAGGATGGTTGACAAAGATGAATGAGCTAAAGGAAGTTGAGCATGGAGTTGGCTTATGGGAGTTCCTCCCAAAAGTTGGTGTAAGCATGCTTTCAGTTTTTATCCAAAGTGTGATGTTCTTATGAATAATATTTCTGAGTCTTTCAATGCAACAATATTAGCTGCTAGGGATAAACCAATTATGACCATGTCAGAATGAATTAGGAAATATTTAATTAATAGGTGCTCCACTTCTGCATTGAAACTGGAAAAATGGCCACACGAGGTGATGCCCATTCATAGGAAAAGACTAGATAATGAGGTTGTTATGAGTGCCCATTGGCTGCCTACTTGGGCAATGAATGAACAATTTCAGGTCACACATTCTTTCAATACTCAGGAATTTATAGTTGATATTTCCAATAGGTCATGTAGTTGTAACTTCTGGGAATTGGTTGGAATTCCTTGTAGGCATGTTGTAGCAGCATTAGGTTTTAGACAACAAAACCCTGAGGATTTTGTTGATGAGTGTTATTCTAGAGAAAAGTATAAACTGTGTTATGGCTCTACTGTTAGTCCCATTAATGGGCAGGATATATGGCCTGAAGTAGAATCAGATGAGTTGTTGCCACCATTGTTTAAAAAAGGTCCTGGGAGGCCTATAAAGCTAAGAATTAGGGAGAGTGGTGAAGAAGGCGCAAGAAGAATATTTCCAGGTGTGTCTTACAGATGCACAACATGTGACAAATTTGGTCACAACGCACAGTCATGTAAAAGCACCACTCAGGATCCAAATGCTCTCAAACGAAAGGTATGATATATATGTCATTTAAGTATCTAGTTGTTATTATTGCCAGATAACTGTATTTATGTTGTGTTTTGATAGAAAAAAGCAAAGACACAACAAACTGATGCAAATGAAGATGGAGTCACCCAATCTACTGCAACTGAAACTCATGCCACCCAAACTGCTGCAACTCAAACTCATGCCACCCAGACTGCTGCAAGTTAAACTGATGCTACCAATACTGCTGCATCTCAAAATGTTGCCACCAATACTGCTGCATCTCAAAATTCTACAACTCCAGTTAATACAGCTCCAGTTAATACAACTCCAGTTAATACAACTCCAATTGAAAGCACTCATATTGATGTCATTCCAAATGCTATAACTTAGACGAATTACTTTGATGGCATCACTGATGACATTATTTCAAGCCTACCAGACATCACCACATCTCAGGTGGCTGATGAAGAAAGCAAACCTACCAAACCTACAAAAAAAAGGGGGAAAGAGGTGAAACCATCGAGAAGGAGGTCTAGTGAGAGAATCAAGATAAACTGGTTTAAAAAACCAAAACCATTCACATGGCCTGGATCAAACAGTGACCAACCTATGTGTTTGACAAATGAAGAACAAGAAAGAGGTTCACAAAGAGCAAAGAAGAAGCTTAGAAAATAGAATGTTATCACCCTATGTATTGTCTCATGTATTGTATAATCTTTTGTGACTTTATGACTTTTAGATGTTTTAAAAATCACCCTATGTAATGTCTACAACATATTGTGAAAGGCTTATGTCCTATTCTATGTAATGCATTATTCTTTCTGTCAATTCTTATGCCTTCTTTCTGTCAATTCCTATGCCTTCTTTATGTCAATTCTTATGGCTTATTCCCAATGCTATGTCAATTCTTATGGCTTATGCCCAATGCATAAAAGTGGTCAAAATATCATGTTTGTCATGCACCAACCTTTTGTATCGACTCATACATGATTGTATCGATGCATACACTTCTCTGAATCCATAAAACGGTTTTACGGTGAGTCGACTCATACGTGTTTTGGGTCGACACACAAGATTCTGTAGGCTGTCTTGTATCGACACATTTCTTGCATGCATCGATACAAAGACATTTTGAGTCGATACATGTCATTTTGCATCGATACATAAATACATCAATCACTGGAACTCAGTCTTTGTATTGTTACAAAAGGTCTTGGGTCAATACATATTAGTCTTGTATCAATACAAACCATTTTGCATCAATACAAAAATACATTAGGTAGAGTGGAGCTCAGCTCTGCTTGCATACTTCTGTTTTCGTGTCAACTCATATCAATCTTGTATTGACACATACGTATTATGTATGGACTCATACTGAAGTTAGTTTTACACAAATCATTTTAACAAACAGTATGTATCGATACAAACGTGTTTGCATCGACTCATAGCCATTCCAAGCATTCTGGAAGTCATCTCAATACAGTATGCATTGATACAAAACTCCTTGTATCAATACATAAGTTGTTTGTGTCGACACATACGATTTATGCATCGACTCATACACATGTTTACTCTCTAGAATCAATGCTTTATGCTATATGCATTGACACAAACTCACTCAGGTCGATGCATTTGTGCCTTGTATCGACTCATACGATTTATGTGTCGACTCATAAGTTTGTTTTTCAACTAACTTTTCTGTTTCCAATGCTATGTTGAAACGTCATATGGAATAACTTGTAACAACATGTTGAATAACTTGTAAACAACATCAATGTTACAATATAACAACATCATATGGAATAAATTGTTAACAACATATTGTGCATTCATTCATGACAACTTTTAACAAAATCCGTGACAGCTTTTACAACAAAATAACAAATTCCTAATTCTACACTTTTGTTACATAAAATTGTACACCACTGCCAACAAAATCCAACAAAACCATAAAGCCATCTTCATCTGAAAGTTCTTCTTCTGCATAATGGCAATCTTCTTCTTGGTTCTTTCTAACTTTTTTTCTATTAATTCCAACCTGACCAATGCCACATCACATTTTTTGCATTCGCCAATATCACTCTTTGTGCATTCATTCATGGCTACAACAAGCTCATCATCCCATAAAAACAACTCACAACAATTTATTCTCTGCAAACAACCAACGCATTTAATTCAATGTCAAAAAACATATATAATTCAATGGCATACATTGGATGAAATTACTTACCCCGACATTACGACACTTCCAAAACTTCCTATTTTTGTTTTGCACCGTATTTGCGACCCACATCTTCATAGGGCGACGACAAATACACTAGGGAACACTAGAAATATCAAAGGAATTGCTGCTTCCATGGCTGTTACTTCGATCCATGAGTCTGAGAGATGACGAGGTAGCAGACGACGAAATGGAAGAAGATAACAATGGCGAAATCCAACCTTTGTGTATTCTGAAATTCAATTTGGGAACCGCGAGGAAGAAGAAGATGAATATTTTGTGTAAAAAATAACCCTATCTTTTCCAGAGGGCTAGACCAAAATTTATAATTCAACCATCTTGTAAAATCAGAGCCACGTGGAAATAAGGTAACTAACACGTAGGACAACTACATGTGGTATTAGGTCAATTATGTGGTCAGGGGTAAACAGTGAGAATCTTTATTTGGTAAGGTCTGCCCAACAATTTTTTTTTATGGGGGGCAAAATCAAAACACGCCTATTTGGCAGGGGGTAAAAGCTAGTTAACCCTTTGTTTTTATCGTCTTTGATGAAAATTTTCAGAAATTTCAAATTTTTGGTACTGTATATTTGAAATTTCTAAAATGTATAATTAGTTAAAATGCATACCGAAAATTCTAAATTTACGGTACTAAAATAGTAACGGATTTTTAGAATTTTTTATATGTATTTCTAGTCAAAATATAACGGAAATTTGAAATTACAGTACTGTTTGGTACTAGAAATTTCAAATTTCCGATAATACTGAGACTTAAATTTTTTAAAAATCTTTTACACTTATAAACTTATAATTAAATAAAATACATAAATATAATTAATGTCACACATAGATGCATTACAAATAAAATACAATCACTCCCTAGACAGTACTGTCCAATGTCTGAACCGACCCGCATATGTTGATTCTCATCCTTTTGCATCATCAGAACAATTTTCTATCCAACGCTTCGAGACGGGAGGCAGTGGACAACCGAGTTTCAATTTTATCATAACCCAATGATTTGTGTTGACAAAACCAACAACAACGATTGTATGACGACTTGTGTACAAGGGTAGAGGTATGAGAAGCGGGAAAAATGTCGTGCTAATACTCATGGAAGAAGAAACAAAAACAACATCATATCTACAAGCAATTGGGTAACCCATATCTTGAATCGAATTTCATTTGTACTTACCTTGAGGACCCAAGTGTCTCACGATTAATGAATTCCTAACATAAAACATAGTGTCCAGTGGCGGAGCCAGAAAAATTATAAAGCCCGGGCAAAAAATTTAAAGACCGAAAATTAAGTTCGGGCAAAAAATTTAAAAAATGAAAATTAAGTTCGGGCAAAAAATGTAAAGACCAGAAATTAAGTTCGGGCAAAAAATTTAAATCCAGACAAAAAATTTAAAGACCAAAAATTCACATGGTATATAACAAAAAAAATCTTTTATTTTTGCCTTTTTTTCTTTCAATTTTTGACCTTTTTTTCTGTAAAATAAAATAACATTGGAGCCTGGGCAGTTGCCTGGGATAGCCGTACGGTAGAACCGCCTATGATAGTGTCGTAGAACACCTTGGAAAACAATGCTTCGTGTTGATGGATATGAGTATCCAACTGCCTCATAACATCAAAACATGCATCTGTATCCCATCCCAACGCAATTGCAATACAACGGTTACCACAGTTTCTATCTGGTTTGACATCAATAATGTCTTCGATGTATGGATGAAAGAAAGCAGGAAACTGTGGCAAGTTCCCGCCTTTTGCAGATTTGGTACAAGGTTGTCTACGAATCGGTACGGATGACGATTGACTTCCACTTAGTTGTGTGCATGATCTCTTCGTAGTCTGACTCCCTTGCGAAGCTTCAGCATATTCCCACTGACTTGGATTACGATGCACATCACTTTCTGCACCCTTTCTACTCTTCTTAACTCCTCTCCTCAATGACTTATATTTCACTGGCGGTGAACACATTGAAGTTGTTGATGGATAGGCTAGGCCACAGACTTTTTTTCAACACCCTTTGACCCACAATATCCAGAGTACTGGACTGTTTCTTCAACTCTTCGCACTCTTATTCTAAATTCCACTTGCTCTCTTCAGAACTCACCTCATGTTCTACAATTTGCAATTTCGTCCAAAACACATGAATTGTCTCCAAAGGTATAGGTGTGCCTAGAATCTGAAAACATGCAAGCTGACAAGCACATTGTAACCCATGTGTTATTCTAATTTAACAACCACATTTCTCCTTGCTTGTACCAACATATTTGACTCTTTCAAGTTCCTTTCCAATGAGTTCTATAAATTGTCTTGAAACAAAACTGTGTAACTTAGAATAGAATGGGGTGTTATACATGTGATCAATGTTGACGATACTTTGTTGAAACGACACCCTTAAATAACCTAACTGCAACTTCAACATTGTGTTCATAGTATCCCGGCTTGCACATAAATCACCACGACTTGTAGTCAACATGTTTTTCAGTCTCTAATGTGCAGACTCGACCCTAGACATAAAAAACACATTACATAAGCAACTCTCAATTTAATGCATAAACATAAACATATTTCATGTTAGAAGAATGTACATGTTTGTTGTTGTGTTCCCTAAATGAGTGATTATGTTAGTCCATGCAGCAACAAACATTTCTTTATATGGTATTAACCATGTTTCTTTCACATACTTCACAAATAATGGAATATCACCACAAACACACTCAAAATGGTTCAGATGTACATCAAATTCGCCTTTTGTATTTGAATATATCGTGTTGTTCGATTGATCCATGACATGTTCCTGTCTCTCTTATTTCACATACTCCTTACACTTCATGCTAATGTTGTTTGAAACATGAAACGTACACAGCATATGAGAAGCATTTGGATACACCGACTCAATGGCATTAATTAATGTGAGCTCCCGATCCGTCACCATGACATTTGGTAGAAACTTCTCAGAATAAAACAACTCTTTCAGCCTCTCTAGCGCCCATGTGAAGTTCTCTTCCCTTTCATGTTCCAAATAAGCAAAAGCAACTGAAAACGTCAATTTTATTGATGTAACACCAACAACCTCAAGGAATGGTATCTGGTACCTGCACAATTAAAAAATGCAAAGCATTCAGCAACAAACTCATTCAACATATTTTTAAGATGTGATGAAATTAAAATTCTTACCTATTTTTTTTGTACGTGCAATCAAAAATCAACACCATCGGAAACATATTCAACAACTTCACAGAATCAGGGTGTGTTCAGAAGATATCAGCCACCATATCTGAATTATCCTTATTTCTACACCAATACTGGTATTTCTCTTGGTGAACAAGACCCAACAACATTTACATTTATGTTATTGCACCTCTCTTGCTCATTATGTATGTCGCTCTAGCTTTATATATTTGGTTAATACTCGTGAGGTTTTCTGGATCTTTGTCTTTTAAAGCATAAATGACGTACCTTGGAGCCATGTTGTACTTCATCATGTCATTCACAAACTTTATTTCTTCCTCTTTTAGACGGCCCAAAATGTCATGACCTACCAATTCTTTGCTAGTTTATGGTTGTGCATTCCGCATCTTACCATCACCTTCCATCCATCACCACTCGGAACAGATCGCAGCCTAAATGGGCATTTAACTCTCATAGAATAATTGCCATCAGAAGGAGCTGCAACTTTATTTTTCCTTTTGTAATTGCCTTCTCTGTCACAGCCCATAATCAATTTATCCTTCCTCCCTCGCATACCATTAGCAGCGCCAGATCGGATTATAACAACAGCAATACCATGGGTTTTTCCAATTGACCGTGCCCATTCAAGAACTTTCTCTCGTGATTCAAAAACCTGACAATCACTTTAACGTTTAATTGGCTAGATTAAATCAATTTAGAAAAGAATATAAAAATGCGTATAAAGTCAAGAATAGTGTATTGTATCGGTGATGAATGTAACACCCCAAATCTATCCAACGCTATTTAAAATCAGAGTGCCAAAATTTTAAACTAAAACTTGAGGCATTACACTTATTCAACCCGAAAACAACATTAAAATAATTTACTTCTTGGCGGATACGTAACACATAAGAATAAGAAGAATTTTCACCATAATTAAACTTTAACAATTCGAGTTAGAATAATCAACCGCAGCGGAAATCTCAACATAATTAATTCAAAGCGACGTAGCATCCTTGAAACAACGAAAAATCATAAGTATTAATCAAAACCACAACTGAGTTCAACGGAATCAAATGCATAAACATAAATAAAACAAAGTGTTCGTTTCCCCCCGAGTGCTACGTATCAGAGCGACGACGCCATAAGCTACTAATCCTCCTACTCTTCATTAACTGCACGTTACCAATATAAAGGTAACGGCCAACAAAATAGAAAGGGTGAGATATCGAATAATATAAGCGAAAGTACGATAATTCATATGCTTAGGTAAAGAAACATACATTAATTACCACTTAAATCAACAACATATAATATCCACAAAACAACATAAAATCAATAACAACTTAAGATGCGAATCAGATGCGACTCGACAAATGCAGATGTTGTGGATCCATTTGGAGCAAAACTCTCAACTTAAAATATGCCAGGTTATCGAGGCATTCAACAAGGCATAAGCCTTCAACTTACAACGTGGTGCCAATCCAGGTCAACTTGAAATGCACATGCTATGTATCATGTAACAGACGAAATCCCAACAACAACTTAAATAACGGCAACTTAAATTCATGCACGAAACGGTATCAACTTAATTAACAACATCAACGTCAACAACCAAATACAACTTCAACACGATGCAACGGTAATTTTAACCCAACAACGTCATTTTTCACTTTTTCCATTTAAGTTTACGGTTCTTAGATCATCCAATTCGGACATAAACAACACGTTCCGGCTGTATCAACAATCAAGCAACTAACGCGAATTTCAACGAAGTGGCACCGTTTTAATTAACTACCCGTATACCCGAACTATCCCGTAAAGTTTCGTCCAATTCCGATAAACTATTTTCTCCACTTAATTCGACTGACAGTGTTATTTATGCTCCATTTTTAGTTTTCTGCAACATTAGTAATTAATCCTAAATATTCTATTAATTAATTCTGATCGTATCATTAGTAATTCTGCATTTTTGATTGGTTTTTACCACTACTTAATTCACTATATCTATGATAACTGTTGCTGCTAATTACAATTTTTCTGGTATTATTTCTACTCCGGCTAAAGTAATTCTGCTACTGCTAAGGCTAATTTCACTTACTGTCTTATGATTCATTCATCCCCTCCTATGACTCTCCATGTTATGCTAAGAGTATTGTTTTCCTATTATACCATTCTACGAATATACCAACATTACACTTCCAAAGCCAGTAAGTCAGGTGAAAGAGTACAAATATGCATGAACTGAGAAGCCAATCCCCTTCCACCTGAGGCGGTCGCCTCATCTGCCAAGTAGCCCAGAGAGACGGTCGTCTCCTCCTCCCAGACGGACGCCTCACCCTTCTTCTCCACAGGAGGCGGTCGCCTCCCCTCCTCCTATGCCACGTTGGGACGGTCACCTCCCCTAACATCGACTCAACACAATTTGCACAGAATGGCAACGCATAGCTGAGTAGTAAATTGATACCAATTACATAGTATAACCACGCACATCAATTAATTTAACATAGGAAGTGATATAATTCATTCCAGCAACGAAATTCTACCGACGAAACAAGATTAACAGTGTAATTATGCAGCCCTAAACCCTACATAAAAATTATCCTACAATCGATTATAAAACCCGAACCCCACCCCTTACCTGTGGATTGACGGGAACTCGGAAATTCGATCAGAAAATAGCGACTTCTCGGACAACAACGATCCCTCCTAGCAACCCTTGTTTCCAAATTTCTTCCTTTCTCTCTTCTGGTTTTTCTCCACGGCTATGGTTTTGTTTTGGTTTGCAAGCAATAATAACTCCTTATTTTACTAGGTTACTCAATATATATTGGCTCCTAATATAAATTGGTTTATTAAATAATTCTCCCCAAAAATACTAATTTACCCTCATAGTAAATATATTATATAAAATCTAATAACTCTACTTGATAAAATAAATTCTAATATTATTTTCATTTTTGATTAATTCTACCCGATTACTAATTTAACAATTCTACTGACAATCCGACTTAATCACTAAATTAATCGGAAAATACTCTATATTACTTAATTAATTTTACTTTAATTAATTACGGGTGTTACAATGAAGTACTGCGTAAGATCAGTACATGAATCCGTAAAAGAAGCTGAAGCAACCGATTTAGGACCACAAATATATAACATTTCATCTTCCATATCGAAAATATAAAATTTTCGGTATTACTTGTAAATTAGAAATGTGCGAGATTTCCGGTACGTGAATTATTTTTAAAAAACATACTGGATTTTTTACAATTTCTGGTAAATCGCATCGGAAATTCAGAAATATCCGATAAATTGCACTGAAAATTTAAAAATATCTGGTATATTGGTATCAAAAATTTGTAAAATACAAAGAATTTTTGATATGCGTCATATAACGGTACCGAAAATTTATTCTGATGTATTAGAAAATTACTTTTTTGACACCCTTCTCAACGGTAAAAAGATTTTTAAAAAAGTAAAAAATTTGAGTAAATAAACTAAGGAGAATTTTTAGAATATCAATAAAAAGGAAGTGCCAAATATAATAAAGAGGTAGGAGAGAAAAATCTCCTCAAATAAGAATTTCCTATTAACAAATATAGTGTGTATAATTGGGATAAAGAATGGGATACAAATTCTATTGAGTTTCCAAGGACAATGCTAGAATCAATGCAATCATGGCTGAGTGAATATGATGGGTGTTGTAATCTAAAATAGGAAGTAGATTATTCTCTAGTTGAATAACTTTAGAGAAAAGCTTTGCTGAAAGTTTACACCTATATCCAAAATTTTGTTCACAAATACGTTAACAGTATTTTTATTATTATTTTTATATTTTGATTTTTTTTATTTAACTAACTTTGATTAATAAAATATTAAAATTTAGTTAACACAATTTAAAGTTTTGTTAATATATATACTAATATAAAAAATGTAGTATGTATACTGTTTAGAATTTTAAAATATAGTTCTTAATTTGGTTAATGAATTTTCAGACATTAAAAAAAAGTTAAATAGTAAAATAAAGTTGATTAATAGAATATAAAAATTAGTTAATGCATTTATAATTTAGTGTCAGAATATAGTTATTACTATGTATTTTATTAATTAATTAAGTACTGAAAATGATTAATAAATTATAAGTAAAATAATTGGTTAATAATGTCCATTTTTGTGATTAATACAATTGTAAAGTTGGTTAATGACACAATTATATATTTGTGTTAAAAAATAAATTTTAAAAATAAATAAAAAATTCTATACAAAAATAATATTTCATTAAATTAATAATATTTTAATAAAAATATACTGTTCACCGTATAAGTATACGGTGTCAAATTTGGTGTAGCTTTTCGTGTCAAGATAACTTTATGAATGGTGTACTAAAAACTTTTAAATTTGGTGTAGCTTTTCGTGTCAAGATAACTTTATGAATGGTGTACTAAAAACTTTTATTGATTTTTAATGTTAGACATTATTAATTTGTTGTGGATTTCTTAACCCACCACATAGGGGTGGGGCGCACCCCATGAAAATCCTAAAATACCAAACTAAAAATATATATTTTGAAATATTTAGGTGAAAACTAAAAATATATATCCAGTTCCAAACTAAATAATATAATATTCTTTTATTCCAAATTTGGTCTCACATCACATACACATTGAAAGGGTTGGGTATAAACCGGAAGTATACTTCCAGTTTACATCCAACCCTATTCAACGTGATTTTCATGATATGAGGTGTTAACCGAAAATATATTTCCAGAGGCATTTTTGAAAATTCACGTGATGCGCTAGTAAACCATGGAGTAAGTTAAGAAAATCCACTAATTTGTTTACCTCTTGAGTTTTTTGTTTTCGTATAAAATTAGTATTATCAAATAGATTGGTAAATATAAAATTTGTTTACCTCTTGGTGTGTGTGTATATATATATATATATATATATATATATATATATATATTCGTTCCTCATGGTTCTTCCCATAATAACTTCTTAGATTATTAAGTTAAGAAGTCAATCATGGTCATCATGCAACAAACAAATCTTTGAGAATATCATTCACTTCTATGGACCTCCAAATGCAGGACCCCAACTGACAACCTCAAAGAATGTGCAATACAGACTCTCAGTTATTCTGAAGAATGTGCAATACAGACTCAGTTACAACTATGTGTTGAACATCTCGGGTCAACTGTCATGCTCCTGCAAGCTTGTTGGTCATATCTCCTAGCTACAACAGACAAAGTATCTTTAAATCTAGCCACTTCCATATACTAGTACTGTACATCTGAAAACCTGTTGCAGACAAAGTCGTAATATCTTTGAATCTGGCCACTTCCATATACATCTGGACACCTCGATTATTTCAGCTTCAACTTCAATGAGGGACTAGCTACCAATATTCGTAAAAAAACAAAAATTGCGTTTACAAAAATAACAATTCTTGATTTCCTCATTTACATTTTACTCAGTTTAATGGAACCAAATTCCATAACCAATAACCAAAACAAAGTTCACTATGCTTTGAGGCTACACAAAAGCCAGTATAGTAGAAAAGCCGAAAAAAGAAGCGTGTTCCATTATCTACCTGCTCAAAATCTCACACCATCTTGATTCTTTTACTGCTGGAAGGAGTATTACAATTACGTATCCCCCTAGAAGTCACAGAATATGGTGCTGAAGCTGATTTAAGAGAAGGAGACTTGTCAATGTATGCATGTCGTTCATCGCCATTCCAATATAAGATGATCCGGTTTGTGCAAGAATGCGACCAGCTATCACCTGTTCACCATTATATTCGAGAACATTTAAATATGTCAAAATCAATTTTACACCTCTCAAATCAATTTTGTTTTTTCTAAAAAAGCGAAAAATACACTAAGTGAGATGTGAAAGCTAAGTAAAACTTACCTAGTGCGAGAGTCAATTGAAATGAACCTTCCATATGCTTGATTGTAACTTGATTCAACATAACAACCTGCCAGAAAATTGAACATAACCTTCAAGTTTATAATTGAAATCTGAGGCGGAAAAGAAGACAATAGAGAAAGCAAAAGCATAATCGGTTATAAAGCTAAGTTGAAATTGGCAGCCGTAGAGAGCTCACCTTGCTGAACCGAGCATGTTATATAAAGCAAAGTTGGAGAAAGTATAAACAACTTCATTAAGCTCTTGCAGCATAAGTGTTTATTATATAAGTGCTTATATGAAAATAAATTAACTTATTTTCATAGAAATGATAAGTTGTTTTCATAAGCTAATCTGGAGAGGTTACTAAAATAAGCTGAAAAAACTTATAGAGATGTCATAAGTTGATTCTATAAGCTATCTTAAACAGTATCACAAGTGTCTATAGACAAGTTCAAATAAGTCAATCCAAGCAGGCTCTAAGAAGTTCTTTTGGTGTGAGGCATTGAAATAGGTTGACGAAGGAATCGTATATTCCACAACTACCAAGTCAAGATGTCACATTCATCCCTCTATATAAACAAGTTACTGTTCAATCTTTTAGCTTTTATGTTTTCTTCATTAAAAGGCTCTGTTTTGACCTACTCACTAACTTAGTATTAGAGAGGCTTTGCAGGAAATTCTATTCCTAACTGTCATTTCAAGCAGACTTTGGAGCATTCCAGTGAGTTCAAGTTCAATGTTGTGTTGATAAATAGAAACTGTAGCGATTAGCGACGCTATACCTCTATAGCACAGCGGAGTTTGGAAAATCACTATTGTTCGGCGATATGCTACTTAGTACAAAATATTGTTAAATAGTGGCTGTAGTGGCGATATAGCGCTATTGTGTAGCAGATCTTTAACAGAGTGATATTTTCCACTATACGTGATTGACAACACTGGTTCAATGCAAACCAAAGCATGGAATTGGAGGCACAGACGGAAAAAAAGCCTTCAAATAAAGCAAAAACTCAAATAGCTATCCATGCAAAATTCATATACCTCGTGTCGCTGCAATCAAAGATAAATTCAATAAAAATAAAGATAAACTCTCTTGCAAGCAAAATGAATTGAATCTTACAGCCAAAGAAAAGTTTCTTGCAAGCTTCATCAACTTTAAAGACATTTCACCGAGTAATCGAGTTCGGAGAGCCATATCTTCAAAGTCTTGGCGGAAGTGGAAAGTAACACTGTCAATAATGATGATCTTCACCTACAATAATGTACTCACAGTATATATTAGGGAATACTTAAGTTTCACTAAAACAATCTCAACTAAAAGCCAAAAGAAGAGATCAAAACAAGAGTATTTTCATTGACTACAATCCAAGGCAAGTAAGATGCGAAGGAATATGGCAAATTATAATGAAATTTGCCTTCAAAATGTTCACTACAATATCGATTCAGTTGATTAACACCATTCTTACATCTTTATGCTCCGTGACGAATTTGTCCAAGTAATTAACCAAAGCAATTTGTTCAGTATAGCTGCAAACACGAAAATAGAATATATTTTCCAAGATAGTATTAGGGTGCATTTTAACTCCGTAAGCTTGATTATCTTTGTGAAAGTGGTGGCTATATTCTGACATGTCTTCTATGCATGCTTCCGCAATTTGTAAAACACGTTCAACCATAAAGCTTCCTTCAGTGTCTGAGTATCACACAGACACAAGAAGTTAAAAATCAATGACCTTTATAAAATGGTGAACGCGTATTAGGATATAATTATGGCGTTTACCAATGTATATTGCCTTCCCACCCATACCACCATAGTCGAATGGAATCTGAACATTTACCGCAAGTTGAATCCTGCAAAAGCAAACACCACTAAGGATGGAAAAAAAGAACAACATGATGTAGAAAATTGGAATGACAACATTACCCTATTTGGGTTTTACCAATGCCCGGGACTCCACCTACGTAAATAAACAGAGAATTATACAATTGTTGTACATTTAATCAGAAGCGGCAATTAAGGGTAATGCATATTCAACTCGAAGTTATGGTTATGGTTTTCGAAACTCAAAGTAAACAGTCACTCGCCTATTTCAGTGACTTCTTTGCATCTGATCCCTCCACCAAGTATGTTATCCAGATCAGCACAAGAAGTGGTAATGAGAGAAGACAATCTCTCCTCATTGAGCATATCCCAAGCAGTCTGCCCACCTGCTCGACAAGAAAACACAAACAGAAAAAATTGATAATAAATATACATACTTTAGTTGAATAAATTGGCTCCATTAATCTATGAATCACAGACACCCCGAAAACGGCACTGACACTGACACGGCGATATGATAATAATTTGAAAAAATGAATAAATTAAACGTGCTACAGAGAACCAATACATACCATCAATAATGTTAGTGTTACTTCCACTTGATCCATCCAACGCCCTAGTTTTGGTTGCAAATTTCAGAATTTCTGAAGCTTCATTCTCAGAAACTTCTATATCTGTTAAAAAAAAACCTAATTTGATTCTCAAAATTGCACATTAGTCCCTGACATTTTGGATATTGCAAAAGAATCCTTAAATAAAAGGGAAAGGTCGTTGAAATTGAAACCTCGAGCGAGGTGGGCGGTGGAAGTGCGGGAAATGGCGAGGAGTGTTGTGTAACCGGCAGCTAAGAGTTTTCCTCTCTTGGATGCAGAGATTGGTAGCATACCGATTTCCATTTTCACACTCTTTTTCTGTTCGGACTTTCTTCTTCGCTTTTTTGGCTCGCATGAGAAATATTCAATTTTTGTTAAAGTAGTCAATCTAAGAGAATGATGTAGAACTTAAAAATTAGAGATACTTGTGATTTTTATTTGAAATGGCTTAAGTGTGGAGGAGTGTTAAGAGTTGAATATCAACTCAAATTTGATTAAAAAACTCAAAACTACCCTTAATATTAATCATTTTTAAATATGGAGTTGAATAAAATTCAATATTTCATTAAAAAAAAATCAATTCAGAGTGAATTATGATTCAGTTTGATAAAAAAAAAAAATTAGAACTATTTGATATCATAATTATTAAATTGTAGCAAAAATATATATATTTCTCGGACTAAAGTTTTGTAAATAAAAAAAGTATTTTGCACAGGAAAAAAATAGGCTAAATATCTTTTTTGTCCCTTATGTTTATCTCGGAGTTCAGTTTCGTCCCTTAATTTTAAAAAGTGTTAATAGTTCCCTTAACTTTTTAAAACGACGCACGTAAGTCCTTCCGTCTATTTTGTGTAAACGGTCGTTTAAAAATACTTGCGTGACATATGTGTTGGACATTTCTAGTTCTTCATCGCCTTCCTTGTTGTTATGAGAAAGGTTTTCTGCAAAATTGCAAACGATTTGGGGGCTAGTGTTTTTCACGAAATTTCTTCTCCCTCTCCAAAAATTGATCCGCCTACATGAAATCTTTCAGTTGTTCGTCCTCTAAGATACAAATTTTCCATGAAAGTATGAATTTATAGCCTTATACGATGTCGAATATGCAATGGAAACCGGTTTGCCACTATGGAGATAAGGCAATTCTACGAAGGGCGACGACAGCTAAGAGCTTTGGGGAAAATTTCTGGGGATGTCCACATTATAAGGTATGTTCTTTATTCACAGGACCTTGAATACATTCGTCTCTCAAACTGATAAAGAAGGGAACTTTGAATGTATGGATCTGGGCAACCTGGGTGTGGGTTCTTCGAATGGTTTTATGAGAAAACTGAAGATAATAAAGGCAAATTTTTGATGTCTCTGTTGGAAAAGTTTGATAAAAAATTGAAGAATTGCAGATGGATGTTAACAAAGTAAAAGTGTCAAGTGAAGAAATAAGGATGCAGTTGAACAAGATGATCAAAATGGAAAATGTTGGATTATAATGCTTTTTGTAATGTTCTTAGTTATGTGGTTTTTCATGTATTGAGTTTTTCTGTCTTAGATTGGTTATTGTACCAGTTGAATGTACCAAATTGTTGAGAATTATGTTGTCTTAATTATGGTATTGTACCATTTGAAAGAACCAGAATGTTGTGTAATTCTACACCTTTTTGTATGCAACATTTTCTTGAGAATTTAATCTTAGTTATTGTGTTAGATTATAGACAACAATACAGTAAAAACATTAAGCATAACACAAGACGGTAAAAAAGAGGTTCACTACAACATATGATGGTTCACTACAACATAACACAAGACAGTAAAAACATTACATTAATTAGTGGTTCATAACATTACATCAAGACATTGTACTTTAATCTAAAATTGGTTCCAAATCTAAGATGGTTCTGACATTACATTAGTGGTTCATAAACCAGTAAGACATACTAAACACAAAATACATGCCACAAGTGTTACATTAAGCATACCAATAGTGGTCCATTAAACAACATACATAATACCAGCAAGACAAACTAAACTTAAAATACAACTAAATGTCACAAGCTAAGCATTTTTCTTGGATCTTTTGGTAGGGGTAGTCCTCTTAGTTGTTGGGCCAATGACATTTTTTGCTGCACTTAATGTGGTGGCAGGTCCAGGTGGTAACCATGGAGTTAGTGCCCTTCTGACACCCAGCTTCTTTGACTTTGCAGCAGTTGGTTGTTGAGCAGCCTTTCGTTTGGAAGCTTGAGAACTCTGAGTAGTTGGTTGTTGAGCAGTCTTTCCTTTGGAAGCTTGAGATTGCCTTGGTACAGTCACTTGAGAATTCTGAGTTGCAGCAGTGGTTTGAGAAGCCCTTGGTGCATTGCCTTGAGATCCCTGAGCAGGAGTATTAGTTGGTGTAGTCATTTGAGATCCCTGAGCAGGAGTATGAGAGTTCTGAGCAGGAGTAGAATTTTCTTGAACAGGCCCTATAACTTTACATGTTTTTTTGTTATGCTCTGGCTTGTTGCACCTACTACATCTAACAATTAACCCCGTTCTCCTTATTTTTCTGTCAGATCCATCAATCTCACCTTGTTCACGATTTCTCTTCTTTTTAGGTCTACCAGACATCCTTCTATACTTTGGAGGTCTGACATCTGGATATGGTGTTCTTACCCATAAATTTGAACCATTTACAAGATAAATCACGGGTTTGTATATTGCCATGTACCTACTCTTTCTATAGCATTCAGGGATGTAATCTTCAAACTTAAAGTTTCTACTCTTATACATACCAAAGCATGAACACATGACAATCCAGTAAGCTCCCACTTTCTACAAGAGCATGTTTGGTCTTTCAAGTTGATAGTTAACATTTCAGCTGGATTTTTAACATGTTTAACTTCAAAGAAGTGTTCATCTAACATCCTACATTCAACTTATATACATATCAGACATCAACACCAAACATGCTCAAATAAGTTGAAATTATTACATATAAGATGGTGTGTTTGACTAATAGTCCATGAATTGGTGTAAGAGCTAGTTTTCTCAATTTTTTTCTGATGTTTGGCAATATTGCATCATCATTCAACTTCTGGAACCTTCTCCTATTTGTTGTCCACCTCTCCATACAATAAATTCTGATATCTTCCAGCATTGTGAGTAAGGACTTTGACCTTGAATCAAGGATGACACTCTTGAAAGACTCTGACATGTTGAGGACATAATCACATTTGTTAGTTGCCTTAAAAAATGCCCGACTCCAGCATCTGGGAGGTGTCTTCATCATATTGACAAAAGCATCATTATCCAACAGCTTCATTTCCTTCATTTCTCTTTCAAATGCCTGGGCATATGTTGATTTTGCAACCTTCCAAATTATCTCCTTATACACCTTCCCAGGATATCTTTTCCTAAAGTTGTTGTACAAGTGTCTCACACAAAACCTTTGCTCAACATTTGGTAAATGCTCATCCATAGCTGGGAGCAGACCCTGTAAAAAAAACAGCAAAACATAACAGCAAAGAATAATCATAACAACAAAACATTAAACAAAAAATAATCATAACATCAAAACAAACAACAAATAATAGTCATATGTATGTCAGGTTTACACACCTTTTGTTGGTCTGAGATGAATGTGTATGTCAGACATTCTTCTCTACCTCCTAAGTCATCAATCAATAGTTGCAAAAACCATATCCAGCTATCCCTATTCTCTCCTTCTACAACAACAAATGTACCTGGCAGCATTTGATCATTTGGATCCCTTCCAATTGCAGCCAAGATTTGCCCACCACATAATCCCTTCAAGAAACAACCATCTAGTCCTAAACTGAATAAGAATCATACTATAAAAACCCTAAATCAAAAACATACTGAAAAACCTCAAATCATAGCAAAACCATAATTTCATGTAAACCCTAACTGCGCAACTCAGAAAAAGTAGGACGAAGACGAAGAACTGACATACCTAAAAGCAAACGCGAACACAACCGTGAATCTTGACTTGAATCCTCGTTGAATGCCGCATGAACACAATGTTGCTCCAATCTTCCCTTCTCCTCTTCTGCGTTTTGTTATATTTCATTTTTGAGGGTTTGCAGCTTATGTTTCTCTTTGTAAAAGGCGACACGTGGATAACAAATAACCAACGTGGATAAAAAATAAATAACACAACTAACGGATGGTCACGGAAGGACTAACGTGCGCAATTTTAAAAAGTTAAGAGAGCTATTTGCACTTTTTTAAAATTAAAGGACGAAATTAGACCCCGAGGTAAAGATAAGGAACGAAAAAGAGTATTTAGCCCAAAAAAATATGTTTAACTTTAGTTTTTCTTTATTTGTTTTAAATTGCTAAAAGCATATTCATTTGGTTCACTCTACGTTATATATTTCTTTAGAAAACACTTTCTCCACCTCCACATATTTCTGTAACACAATGACTTCTTAGAAATATCAGTCATTCTAATACTAATTTTGTCCAAACTCGTTTATTTAACTCTGAAATTCCATATGCTTTCAGAAGCATACTCCTAAACTGTATGTATTTTGTCCCAAATAAAATAACACTTGCAAAATGCAATTATTTTTCTTCCAAATATTTCCAAGTGATACTAGGAGGTGTGGAAAGCACTGTTAGTTAGCAAGACAACAAAAAAAAACAATCCAGAAACATTGGCAATCAATTTTACTTTCTGATTCAACACTTGTTGTCACTATTGTTGCTTCTCCATAATGAAAGTAGAGGAATTTGTGCAAGCAAATGTCCCATGAACCCAGTAGGAGATTGGTCATTTATTTCTTCTATTTCAATATCTGAATCCTTCCAGAACTTGATGATATGAAGACTTTCTTCCTCTGTTGATCTTTGAACAACGATCTTAGAAGCATATCCTTTCTTTCTCATTTCACCGCAAATCTCAGAAGGATTATTTGCTGTGAGAGTAACCATATACAGCCATCCTTTTTTCGATAAAAGATTGTCTGCAACAGGCAAAATTCTATCGATTACACTCCTTCCATTCTCACCACCAGCCCAAGATGAGGTAATCCCTTCAGACCCGACTTCGTCTTCAGGCGTAGGCACATAAGGAGGGTTCACAACCATTACATCAACCAATCCTGCTAGTCGGTTCTCAAGCCCCGCTGCAATATCGGTTATTATCAATTCTGCATTAACTCCGTGTGCTTCCATTGTCTCATGAGTCACCTTCACTGCATGTGGGTTGATATCAGTTGCAATGTAATTTACTCCACTGCCTTCTTGTCCAAGAATAAGAGCCAGGGAAGTAATAACATATCCACTTCCACAGCCTATTTCCATACACAGTGTTGGATGATGTTCCAATAGGTTAGTGCGATCGGCTAGAAGAGCGTCAACCAGTGCAAAAGAGTCATCACATGGTTCATAAACCTCGTCATGTGAACTAACAAGGCGAATTTGGGCAGTTTTGTGTGAAGCCTATCATTGGAAAGAAAAAACAGATGTTAGTAAATTTAAATGGCTCGATTCACTCAAAGGTAAAAAAGTGACTGAGTGAGTAGCAGCAATCAAAGGTAAAAAAGTGACTGAGTGAGTAGCAGCAATCAAAGGTAAAAAAGTGACTGAGTGAGTAGCAGCAATCAAAGACTTTTGACGCCTTACCATTGTTGTTGTTGGTTAAGTTGTTTCTGATATCCAAATAACTACTTTTATCAATTCTAATACTGGATTGCTCTGGTCAATGTCCAGACAACATTCATAATATCGGGTTCCGCCTAGCTCCTATGTCCTGAACCCAAGATTGCAGATCTGTTAACGTGACAGACAAGTATATGGCATTAAGTAACTAAATACATAGGAATCAATGTAAAATCCAATAGCTGATCAACAGGGAGAAACTAGTATAAACAACATGAAATTTCAAAATGGTTTAAATAATTTTTCTTTTGGCCTTTGTATACTGAATATTGGAAAAAATAAACTATTTGAAATGCACAAGTGATCAAAATTCGTATCAGAAATATACAAGAGCAGAGAGTTCTATCTACGAATGTTCAAATCTTCTTTTTAAGTTGACATGTAGCTTCCAACACAGGGAGAGAAAGAACACAAAGCTTTAATAATAATAAACGGTCTTATTCATCACATTCTTGCAATGTAAAAAAAAAAATGACACTATTTAGGAGAAGGGAAAACAGAAGTCTTTGAAATGATGTAGCAGCCAGGAAACTTGAGTATTCATCGAAACTCCAAAGCAGAATGACACTCATACAGGAGAAGAGAATATGGAAATCATGTAGCACCTTAATCAAGAGAAATTTGGTAAGGAGCAGGGAAACCGGTGTTTTTCACCTAAGACACTGAAACGTGGCCACAAGTATAACAATTAATAATCAATATACGTTTTTCTGTACTGAAAAATTATAAAGAGGTATAAAATGACAAGAAGAATGAAAGGATGCAAGATTGGAGAGAAAGGGCTTCAAGTTATATTCATACATTTTCTAAGGCATTATTAACCTCGTCAATAGAATGAGAAAACAAGCTCCAGGAAGTCCAGGGGAAAAAATTAAATTTGAGAGGAGATTATCTCCATTAGCCGGAATATCATGTAAATTCGAGAAGCTCCAGTTGCTTTGTCAGCGAAACCAGACATTCATAAATCCACTCAGACTGTGGATGTGATGCATCCCTCACCACGAATTCATGCACAATGCCATTGATCTCAACTGAGCTGCAACCGGGAGTCTTCTCTACTCCTCTCTCCTTCATCATTATCCTTGCGCTCCTTGCCTCCTTCCACATTTTTGCCTCACTGTACATGCTAGCGAGCAGAACATAGTTTCCACAATCATGAGGATCAATCTCAAGAAGCTTAAGAGCCGTCCTCTCTCCAATTTGAACATTTCCATGAACACGGCAAGCAAAGAATAGAGCACCCAACACAGCAGCATCTGCTGGCATTGGCATATTTTGAAGAAGTTTTTCTGCTTCCTCCAAATGGCCCGCCCTTCCCAAAAGGTCCACCATGCATGAGTAGTGTTTAAGCTTAGGGGATACATTAAATTTAGAGCTCATCTCAAAAAAGTATTTGCGGCCTTCATCAACTAAACCTCCATGACAGCAAGCTGATAACACACCAAGAAAGGTGATCTCGTCAGGCATTATTCCAATATTAATCATTTTCAGGAAATAGGCTATAGCAACCTGAGCATTCCCATGAAGTGCTAAACCACAAATGATGGCTGTCCAGGTCAAACAATTCCTTTGAGGAATCTCTTCGAAAACCTGGAGTGCCCTTGCAATATTTCCACACTTTGCGTACATGTCGACTAGTGCAGTTCCTAAGGCAACATCAAGAGAAAGATTATGTCTTTCAATATAACGGTGAATCCATATTCCAACATCAAGTGCTCCTAGTTGAGAGCATGCAGATAGGCAGTTAACCATGGTCACTTTATCGGGTTCTACCATACTAATTTGCATTTCATGGAACAAAGCCAATGCCTCTTTACTATGCTTGGCCTGGACACATCCACTGATGATGGCATTCCATGGTACAACACTCTTTTCTGGAATTTTATATAAAATCTCCCGAGCAACATCTAGAAAACCAAATCTGGCATACCCCAAAACCATTGTAGTCCATGAAACAAGGGTCTTCTGTGCCATGTTATCAAATAGAGCTTGCGCAGCCGATAATTCCCCGCACTTCACATACATGTCCATAAGTGCATTAGTGAGTGGAATTGTCAACTCGAGACCATGTTCTTCGATGTAACGATGAAACTCTCTCCCAAGATTCAAATCCTGCAACTGGGAACAAGAAGAAACCATCCCAATCATTGTAATCTCATTTGGTTTCACTCTCTTTGCCTCCATTTCCCGATAGATGTTTATAGCCTCATTTACCATTCCCCTTTTAACACATCCAGTAATCATGGAATTCCAGGTTACCAGATCTCTCACACAACTTCTATTAAACACATCAAACGCCGCACTCAACTCTCGAAACGAGAGTAACATAGTGATCGACGCATTATGAATAAATACATCACATTCAAACCCAAACTTCAACACATGCCCAAGTACACCAAGACCGACATAATTTAAAGACTGACAACAACAAGCTTTAAGCAACAACGGGTAAGTATGATTATCCGGCTTCAACATACCTCCTTGCAACATCCTCCTATACAACATAAAACCTCCTTCCACATCTCCACTCTCCACATAACCCCTAATCACCGCATTCCAAGAAAACGCATTATGTCCTTTAATTCGATACAATATCTTAGTAGAATAATCAAGGTTGTGCGACTCAGATAAAGCACAGAACGCAACAAGACGACTCGCAGCAAAACCATTATCAACCAATCCCGTCAACACCATTTGAGCCTGGATTTGTTTCAACTGAACAAGTGACTTGCATCTCTCCACGAGAGAAAGTAGAGGGTTCCCCCTAACAAAACTATGAGTAGTATTCCAATTGATTGGTTTAACAATTGGAGACAATGAACTAGTACTGAAAAATGAAACTAAAAAACCTAAATTCCGTGCTATCGGAATCGAACTTGAACTACACTTATATCTATATCTGAAATTGCAAACAAACAAAACAATCATGGCTTGAGATAATGCTAGTCTAAAATTTCTATTGCTTGTTCACAAATTACACCTTAATCTTAAGCAACAAACATGGAGAAAATAATAGCAATAACAGAATTGAATCATAGAGAGACAGATATGAAGAAACTGAAGGATTGGATTAGGTATGAGAAAAACAGTAAGAAAACCCTAAATGAAGGAAGGGATTAATGGGGGAAAGAAGAAAAAGTGATTACCAGAGAGATGGGATTTAGCTTTTGGGGTTTTGAGGGAATGAAGAGATGGCGGTGTGAAGAGTGGGGTGACTCTGCATCCGGTGGCGAATTTGCGCTGGGTTCGGTTCAACTCCGGTGGCGGAAAGAAGGGATTTATATCATTGCGCAATTGTTTTCTTAAATTAATTCCTCTCAGATTTTATTTTTGATACTTAAGCTTTTCATATTTTTAACATTTTTTATTTTTATTTTAAAAATAATTTAGACTAAATATTCTTTTTCGTCTCTTATTTTTAGTATTCAATTCATTGATTGTGACTAAAGTCACTACGAAGGAGGAGATATTTCTGACCTGAGGATCGATGCAGACACGTGGGAATATTTTGAGTTTGTTGGTGTTCTTAACGAGTTAGGTTATATGGAGTTTGAGAAAATCGGGTATAGGGATCCTACATTTGGCATGATTGAATTAGTTGATGATAAAGGAGCCTTAGAAATATCTGACTTGTATAGGGTGCATGGTGCATTTAAATGTTGATATTTATGTTCAACACACAGTATGTGAGCCAGAATTTTGTGATTTGGATATAGAGGCAGGTGTAGGTGATGATGATGTAGTGGAAGTTGAAGTTAATGTGGAGAAAGATAAGGAAGGTGTGAGTGTTGAGAAAGATAAGGAAGCTGAGGAGAAGGGTAATGTGAGTGTTGAGAAAGATAAGGAAGCTGAGGAGGAGGGTAATGGGAGTGTTGAGAAAGATAATGAAGTTGAGGAAGAAGGTAATGTGAGTGTTGATAAAGATAAGGAAGTTGTGGAGGAAGGTAATGTTAGTGTTGATAAAGATAAGGAAGATGTGGAGGAAGGGGAGGTGCATCACAAGTCTATGACTGATAATGAAGATGATAGTGAGGATGAGAACTATGACAGTGCTATGGAAGTGGCATTTGATGACTTAGAGGGAAGAATATTTAGATAATCTCATTGTCTACGAGCCACAAAATGAGGAGGAACAAAGTAGAAAGCAAATGGATAGTGATGGTTTGGAAGAGGAACAAGATAATGATAGCGAAGAACTACAAAGTGGATGTGATAGTGATGGTAGCAGTGAGGTTGTTACAAGGAAGCGTTACCCATTGTTCAATTTGAAAAAGGACATGGAAAATTTCAATTGGGAAATGGGAACATACTTTAGGTCTAACATTGAGTTTAAGGAAGCCATTACCTCATATGTTGTCCAAAGTGGAAGAAATCTAAAGTTTATCAAGAATGACAAAGCGAGGGTGAGGGTTAGATGCAATAAGGGATGTCAACGGGAAGCTTATTGTGCTAAATTACCTAATGAAGAAACATGGCAACTAAGAAAGGTAATTGACAAGCATGACTATGGTAGGGACTACAATGTGAAAATGATGACCACCAAATGGCTGAGCAAAAGACTTCAAAACTCATTGAAAAACAATCCAAGGATGAAGATTAAGGATATCAAGGCAAAGGCTCAAAGAAAGTGGAATGTGGGTGTTAATAAGACTAAGGCTATAAGGGCGAGATTTAAAGCTAGGAATATGGACGATGGAACTTTTTTAGGGGATTACACTAGGATATATGATTATTGTCATGAGTTGTTAAGAGCTAACCCTGGGTCTATTGTGAAGCTCAATGTAGATCTTGCTCCAAAAGGTCTATTGTGGAAGGCAGATTTTGGATGCAATAGGTAGGGATCCAAATGATCATATGCTCCCAGTTGCCTTTGCAGTTGTAGAAGGAGAAAATAGAGATAGTTGGACCTGATTTTTGGAACTATTGATTAATGACCTAGGAGGCAAACAAGAATATCTCACATACACATTCATCTCAGACCAACAAAAGATGTGTAACAATGCGAGCCATATTATCTTATATTTGTTATATGTTTCATATTATCTTGTTATTGTTATCTATTTTTGCAGGGTCTACTACCAGCCATAGATGAACTGTTGCCAGGTGTTGAACAAAGATTTTGTGTTAAGCACCTGTACAACAACTTCAAGAAGAGATTCCCTGGAAAAATGTTAAAGGATGTAATTTGGAAGGCAACAAAGTCAACATATGTGCAAGTCTGGGAAAGAGAAATGAGGAGTATGAGGCTTATGAATAATGATGCATTTGTACACATGACTTTAAGGTAAATAACAAATGTTGGAAGAGGTCAGGTCTATTTATTATGTAAATCACACACTTTATTATGTAAATTGGCTGATTGAAATTGGTTGTTGGATTAGGTAAATAACAAATGTGACATTGTACTTAACAACATGTATGAAGCCTTCAATAGTGTGATCCTTAAGGCAAGGTCCAAGCCTTTAGTAACAATGATGGAAGAGATCAAGACTTATTTTATGGAGAGGTGGGCTACTAATAGAATGAGGTTTCAGAAATTACCTGATGATGTAGTGCTGCCAAACATAAGAAAGCAGATGGAGAAAACAAGTATCCAAACCAACACATGGATTGTTAGGTAAGCAATAATTATACTTTATAAATTGAGTTGTATTAAGAGTAGGATGTCTGACAATGTGAGTTGTATTATGTAGGATGTTTGATGAACATATTTTTGAAGTAAAGAATGTGCATGATCCAGCTGAGATGTTCACTATGAACTTAAGTTACAAGATACTCATGTAGAAAGTGGGAACTGACTGGTTTTCCATGTGTTTATGCCTTAGCATGTATGAAGAGTAGGAACTTTAAATTTGAAGATTACATTCCTGAGTACGTTAGGGAGAGTAGGTATAAGGAAGTAGACTAACCAGTCACTTATCCTGTTAATGGTTCAAACTTATGGACAAGAACACCCTATCCAGATGTGCATCCTCCAAAGTACAGAAGAATGAAAGGTAGGCCAAAGAAAAAGAGAAATCTTGAACAAGGAGAGGTTGATGGCACAAATAGAAAGATGAGGAGAACAGGTGTAACGCCCCGATTTAATTTGGATTATTTTATTTAAAATGATTTAGGGATTCAATGTGCTTATTGTGTTGAAGAGTCTTGAGAATGTGTTATGATGAAAATAGTAGAAATTAGAAGTTGAGGTGTTGTGAGGATACTAGTAATGTTAGAATTATTATTATTATTGTTATTAATATTGCTATTTGTATTATTATAGATAAAATAGTATTTATAATATTAGTAATTAATTATTCAACTCGATAAGGGCGGTATGGTAAAGTTGAATGGTATTAGTGAGGATATGATGAGGATAATAATATTAAGGTTCCTAGGGGTAAATTAGACTTAAGAGAAAATTGGGACTTAGGTATTATCATCATACGATCGTGAAAATTAAGAGAGTGAGAACAAGAGAAGAAAAGCATCGTAGAACGAGGAAAAGGGAAGAGCGAGGACAAGAGGAAATTGCACAAACTTGGAAGATCAAAGCTTCGAATTAAGGTAAGGGGTGAATGGATTCCTTAATTGGTGATTATATCATGAGAGGGTGGTGAGGGTTCCTTTTCGTATTAGATTTTTGTGTTGTTGTATGATTTACCTTGTTAAATTGATTTGATGTATGAAATTGTGATTATATACGCGGTTGTGATGTTATGTTGTTGTTGTTGTGGAGATTCTCTTGTTGTGATGATTAATTGTATGAAACCCCAATCTAGAAATCATAGTGATGAAAGTTGAAAATCAAGGGTTTAATGGTAGATTATGACCTGTAATTGATGCATAGATAGTAATGTACTATAATGTATTGATAGGTGATGAAATTATGTGTTTAGACCATCATTTAGGACCTGTAATATGAAGCAAATCGCAAAAAATTGGACTGGTGTAGTGCAGGAATCGTAGCAAGAAAATCCTGATCGCGGAGGATCATCGGGCGATGCAGGGAGCGTCTCCGGGCGGCGAGAGTTTCGCTAGGAGAGTTACGAAGCGAGAGAAGAAGCATATTTTTGGTGAGTTACTGGAGGGTCTCGCCTCCATCATCGATGGGCGGGGAGTGACGCGAAAGCAGCGTCATCGGGCGATGCTAAGGATCCGCCAGGCGACGTATGGCAGAAACTGTTGGTTATTTCAAACTTTCTTAAAATGATCATAACTTTAGTTTTAGGGATCCGATTGGTGTACCATTCGAAACATTAGGTAGCTATTACTATGAACTTTGAATTGAAATAGGAAAACATAGGAATGGAGATTATAATTCTAAGGTCTATAATAAAGATAAGATTAACTACTTTTAATGGAATCTAATTGATAAATTGTTAATAATAATTGTTTTGTTTTGATGCATATGACATCGATGAACGTGATGATGATGATGTGATTTGCCTAAAATTGGCATAGTACGAAAGCTTATGCTTGTGTGTTATATAATTATGGTTTTGCACGATCATATGGCATACATTTTTGTGACGAGGGCTTGAGCTTTGGATGGTGACAAGGGCTTAATGCTCTAGATTGTGACGAGGGCTTTAGCTCTGGAATGCCTAAATGGCTTTGGACGAAGGCTTATGCCTTGATGGTACAACATGCATTGTATTGCACTGAAATGCATGACGTTTCATAAATGTTGATTTATTGTTGTGAAAAGTGGGTGACTAATGCGTTGTGGTGTATTGCGATGATTTGTGATGTGTTATGATTCATTGTGATGGGTTGTGTGAGTGAACTACTCCTTAGCACGTATCTTTCACCATATAATTATTGAATGAAGTTCTCACCCCTTTTGTGTTGTTGTGTATGTGCTTCCTCGGAAGTACAGATAATCAGGTACAAGAGTAGTGCTTGGAGAGAGTGTTACCTGACCGATTCTTAGGAGTCGCTCTGATACGTAACACGGGATTTGGGAAACTTTTGTGTCCTTCTATTTGTTTTATTGTTACGTATATTAATTTATGGATTTTGTTGAACCACATGTTTTGTGGAGTTGATTTAATGTTGAGGCTAGAATGCCATGAAACCGACTTTAATTGTCGTTTTTCCGCTGCTGAATAATTCTTTTGAAATAAAGTATTTTTGGAACGCTATGTGAATTTGAACGTACGTGACATCCCATTTGCATATTTACTCTGATAATTGCTATGTATTTTACTATGAATACTAGTATTGGAAATTGGGGTGTTACAATTGGTATTAGAGCAGGTTCGTCCATCCGGCCAGATTTTCGAGTCTCTAGAATGACAGTGGAATGTTGTTAATGTATCTTTTCTAACCATTGTGTGATGTGTTTTATGGAACAGAACAATGGTAGCTGGAAGGGACGATGGTGTGATTGTTGTTGCCTTGCAGGCGATGGCTTAGGTGATGCAACATCAGCCTACAATTGGTGGTAACGATGAGACTCATGTTTTGGAAATATTTTAGAGGAACCATCTGCCTATGTTTAAGGGTAAGCATGATCCAGATGAATCAAAGAGTTGGCTCAAGAAGACCGAGAGAATCTTTAGTGTCATGGATTGCTCGGATGCGCAGAAGATGCGTTTTGGTTCGCACCAGTTGACAAAGGAAACTGATGACTGATGGGTTGAGACTCGTTAGAGAGTGATAGGTGTTGGGGGGCTATCACTTTGGATTTGTTTCGTAGGGAGTTCCTGATCAGGTATTACCTTGAAGATGTCCACGGGAAGAAAGGAATTGAATTCCCGAAATTGAAGCAGGGAGACTTGTGGGTAACTGAATATGCTGCTAAGTTTGTGGAGCTGGCCAAGTTTTACCCACATTACCATAAGGCAACTGCTGAATTTTCAAAGTGCGACAAGTTTGAAAATGGTTTGCGCTCAGAAATCAAGAAGGCAATGGGTATCAGTGAATCCGCAAGTTTCCGGATTTGGTGAATAGCTGCAGAATTTTTGAGGAAGACAGTAAGGCTCACTACAAAGTTGTGACTGAGAAGAGAGGTAAACAACAATAGAATAGTAGCAAGCCTTACAATACTCCAAATGATAGAGGCAAAAGGAGGGCAGTTGATGGTAGGAGAACTAGTGGCGGAAGCACTCCTACTGACGTCGTGTGTTATAGATATGGGAAGCCAGGTCATTGAAGTAATGCGTGTATTGGAGAAGTGAAGAGGTGTTATCGTTGTGGTGCAATTGGGCATTAGACAACTAACTGCAAGCATAAGGCAGCGGTATATTTTAACTGCTGTGAGGAGGGACACATCAGTACTCAGTTACAAAAGCTGAAGAAAGCTAGTGGAAAAGTGTTTGCTTTAGTTGGAACTCAGACATCCAATGGAGATCGTTTAATCTGAGGTATTAGCTTTATTAATAGTACTCCCTTAATGACTATTATTGATACTGGTGCTACTCATTGTTTTATTATTGCTGACTGTGTGGAAAGGTTGGGTCTTATGTTATCCCCTATGAAAGGAGGGATGGTTATCGATACTCCAGCTAAGGGATCGGTGACTACTTCTCTTGTTTGTTCGAGGTGTCCTTTGTCAATCTTCGACAAAGACTTTGTTGTAGATTTAATTTTCTTGCCATTGAGCGGGCTTTATGTGATTTTGGGTATGAACTGGTTGGAATACAATTACGTTCATATTAACTATTATAGAAAATTTGTACGGTTTTATAATCCTGATGAAGATGGGGAAGTCGATTTCTTATCTGCTAGGCAATTAAATGAATTGATGAGAGATGAAGCGTTGGTATTTTTAGTAATGGCGTCCTTATTCGTAGAGAGCCCGACTGCTATTGATGAATTGCAGGTGGTGCGCGAATTTCCCGAATTTTTCCCAGATGATGTTACCGATTTACTGCCAGAGAGAGAGGTGGAGTTTTCAATTGATCTTGTTCTGGGTACCAAACCTATTTCTATGGCACCATATCGAATGTCAGCATTTGAATTAACAAAATTGAAGAAACAACTAGAAGAATTACTTGAAAAGAAGTTCGTCAAACTAAGTGTATCACCTTGGGGAACCCAATGTTACTTGTGAAAAAGAAGGATGGTAATATGAGGCTGTGCGTTGATTACCGACAGCTGAATAAAGTGACGATCAAAAACAAGTATCCGCTTCTGTGAATAGATGATTTGATGGATCAATTGGTGGGTGCAAGAGTATTTAGTAAGATTGACTTGAGATCGTGTTATTGTAACACCCGTATTTAATTAAATGTTTTAATTAAATATTTTAAGTATTTTCCGTATAATTGTGGAATAAGTTGTTTGAGTTGATAAGTCGGTAATCAGGTAAATGGTTGAATTAGCTGAGAGAAATTAATATAAAAAATAATATTAGTTTTAGTAGAATGTTGATTTAATTTGTTGGGCTAGATTGTATGTGAGAAATAGTAACATAGGGGGTGTTATTTCTTAGGCCTATTAAGACAAATTAGTAGATATAATAAAATAAATGATATTAGAGGTAGTGTTAGTACTAGTAGCAAAACAAGGAAAAGAAAACTAGTACATGAGATTTGGGGAAAAAGACGAAAACAAGAGTTTTAGAAGAATTGCCACCGTGAGAGATTGCAACCGGAATCAAAGCGGAATTCGAGCTGCCTTCAATCCAAGGTAAGGGTGGGGTTCGAATTTTATAACCGGGAATATGATGATTAGTATGTAGGATTGGGGTTATTTAATTTTCTATCGTATGTGTTGAAATTGCACTGAATGAATTTTGTATGTATTGTTGTTAATTGATGTTGTGTTGATGTTGCTGAAATTAATTGATTGTGGTGTTGATTCCTATTACCATGGTTGATTTTAAGTATCAGTAGTAATTTTTTGTTGTTCATAAATCTGTGTAAAAAGATATTGTGTTGATCTGTATGCAAAGAAAAACTGGATCGAAGTTAATAACAGGTAGAAAAACTGCGTTTGAAGAAAAATATGTGGTCCCCTGTAGGAAGTCTGCCAACCACCGGGGATAGTGTAGCGACCATGTGCCGATCGACACATGTGTGTGTGTGGAGAGGGTTGTCGTTCGGAACCCTATGTGGCATGTGTAAGACTTTGTTTCTTTTTTCTTTTTTCTTCTGCCACGTATAGGTCTCAGGCCTTATTCCTTTGTTTGTTTCTACCTCACTATGAAAGAAGCCACCATGATTATGAATTGGATAAACAAAAAGAATATAAATTAGTATTACTTATTCAATTGTATAACAAGTAGGAGGAGTAGTATAAAAATAGCAGAGTACATATAGTGTATTTTTCAAGACTTGGTTGCAGGTGACAATATCAGTAGAAATTGTTAGCAAGTTTTAGTTGGAAATCTTAGTACAAAATTTTAAGTAACAGTAGGTAATTTAGTATTAGAAATTAACCATATCAGTAAAAATTGTAGAATTTAGTTGGTAATTAGCAGTGATAGTTGTTAATGAAAATAAAGCCAAAATTAGTCGAATTAGTGAATTAAGAGGTAAAATTAGTTGTTCGAAATCAACCAAAAATTGTCGGGGTAGTTTGTATTTATTAGTAGGTAATCTTGGTTCATTTGTTTTGTCGAAAACAATGTTAATTATGTTGACTTGCAGGTAAAGCCGATTAAGTTGAATTATCCCGATTCATGGGAATGTTTGAGTTGTAGATCGAACGACCAATATTGGTTTAAGTTGATGCAATTGATGCATGTTTAATTTGTTGTTGTTGTCGTTGTTGTTGTCGTTGTTGTTGTTGTTTTTGTTGTTGATGTTGTTGTATGTCATTCATAACATCGCATACATTGCATGATTAAGTTGGCCTTGATGGCACCACGTTGAAAGTTGAAGGCTTATGCCTTGTTGAAATGCCTCGATAAACTGGAATATGTTTAAGTTGGGAGTTCTGCTCCAAATGGTACCACATGCATTTGCATAGTTGGGTCGCATTTGAACTGCATATTGGAGTTGTTGTTGTGTTGTGTGCTTGTTGATTGTTATTTATTTGTTGCGGTGAAGCGGTGAAGAATTATATGATTCATGTCTAATTTATTAATTATCATATTTTTGTTTATATCATTTGATATCTCACCCCTTTTGTTGTGATGTTGCCTCTATGCGGGTAATGTGCAGGTAACCAAGGAGAGTAGATGTTATCGTTATTAGTTCGAGTTTGGTGTCATTTTCTCTGATACGTAGCACTCGGGGGAAATTAACGCATATTTGATTTTGTTGCTACTTGAATTCCAGTTGTTATTTTGAGAATTTTGTTTTGGTTTTAAAGTTGTTAATTGTTGAGCAAGATGCTATGAATTATTTGAGGTTTAAAGTTGTAAATTCCGCTGCATGGTTTATTAAAGTTGATTTGTCTTGAAGACTAATTAGTTGTTATGATTTTCTCCCTGTTCACATGTGTTGTGTATATGTTATAATAAGTTTTATGCGGTTAGTTTAAAGTTGAAAGTGTAATATCCCTTGTTTGGTTAAAAATTTTATACTCTGATTTTATTTATAATTACCGGGTAGAAATGGGGTGTTACAATAATCACCAGATTCGAGTAAAAAATGATGATATTCAAAAGACAGCTTTCAGGACTCGATATGGGCATTATGAGTATATAGTGATGTCATTCGGCGTTACCAATATGCCAGGAGTGTTTATGGAATACATGAATCATATCTTTCACGCATGCTTAAATCGGTTTGTAGTCGTATTCATTGATGATATCTTCATATATTCTAGATCAAAAGAGGAGCATTCTGAACATCTTCGTATTGCATTGCAACTGCTAAAGGAAAAGAAGCTCTATGCAAAGTTGTCAAAGTGCGAATTTTGGTTGGAAAAGGTTAGTTTCCTTGGTCACGTTATTTCAGGCGGTGGAATTTATGTAGACCCATCCAAAGTAGATGCAATATTACAGTGGGAAACTCCGAAGTCAGTTACCGAGATTATGAGCTTCTTCAGATTGGCAGGTTATTATAGGAGATTCATTGAAGGATTTTCTAAATATCACTCCCGTTGACTCAGTTAACTTGTAAAGGAAAGACGTTTGTGTGGGACGTTCAATGCGAAGAAAGTTTTGTCGAGCTAAAAAAGAGATTGACGACAACTTTGGTCTTGATTTTGCCAAATCCTGATGATCCATTTGTTGTGTATTGTGATGCTTATAAATTAAGTTTAGGTGGAGTACTCATGCAGGATGATAAAGTAATAGCTTATGCGTCGAGGCAATTGAGGCTTCATGAAAGAAATTACCCCACTCACGATCTAGAATTGGAAGCAGTGGTATTTGTACTAAAGATTTGGAGGCATTATTTTTACGACATCAGATTTGAAGTAGTTAGTGACCACAAGAGCTTGAAATATTTGTTCGATCAGAAATAGTTGAATATGAGGCAGCAAAGGTGGTTAGAATTATTGAAAGACTACGACCGTGGCTTGAATTACCACCATGGTAAAGCTAATGTTGTGGTGGATGCTTTAAGAAGCAAGTCGCTACATATGTCTGCGATGATGGTTTGAGAATAGGACTTGATCGAATAGTTTAGAGACATGTGTTTGGTGTGTGAAACGACACCTCAAAAAGTGAAATTGGGAATGCTGAAAATCCACAATGATTTCCTGAATAAAATCAAAGAGGCCCAAAAGATGGATGTGAAGTTGGCAGATTTGATGGTTAGGAATAACCAATCGGAAGATGATGACTTTAAGATAGACAACCAAGGTGTGTTGAGATTCTGAGGCATAATTTGTATTCCCGACGATGCAGAGATGAAGAAGATGATTATGGAAGAAGGTCATATGAGTGGTTTGATCATTCATCCGGGAGCTACTAAAATGTATAGCGGTTTGAAGAAATTGTTTTGGTGGCCTGGATTGAAACGGGATGTGGCGCAGTTCGTGTATGCATGCTTAACTTGTCAGAAATCGAAAGTTGAACATCAGAAACCGACAGGATTGTTGGAACCGTTGGAAGTCCTAGAATGGAAGTGGGATAGTATATCGATGGACTTTGTGACGGAATTACCTACTACTCAGAGAGGACATGATACAGTTTGGGTGATCATTGATAGGCTAACAAAATCAGCTCATTTCATTATGATTAGTATCAATTTTCATGTTCTGAAGTTGGCGGAGATTTATCTCCGAGTGATTGTTGTAACACCCTTCTAAAATACCCTGCAAATAATATAAATAACTCAGAGATAACATGTATTAAAGGGCATCACAATTATTAAAAGCAAATTCCATACATATGTCATGCTTTATTAAGGAACATAATTCGAATAATCATCACATAGACATGTTCAACACCGGAATAACATCAGAACTTGGATAATTCAAACCAAATAAACACCAATCCAAAAAGGTCAACACCTTAATCCATAGAAATAATTATCCAACTAAAACAATGAAACAATTTGGAGTGTAATAGTAACTCTAAAGACAAATGTTCCCCAGTGTTACAAGACCAGAGCATGACACCGACACGTGATAACTAAATAGCATAGCTCTACGAGCCATCTTCACCAACTCCTAAGCCGTTATAGCTTTAATCTAAAATTATCAAAGTAAGGGTGAGACTACATCATGCATTATAAATTCATAAAATAAATAGAATTCCATAAGCTATTATTTTATCCTACTTAGAATAATCAAATTCAATCATTCATTCCACAAAACAATTGTCAAATTCATGCATCAAACTCAATAAACAAATCATAACACTGAAAACCATCTTATCATGTTATAATCCACACAAAATGCAATGCGAGACTCTATGCATGTGGTACCAAAACGTGAACTAAGTCACACACTGATCCATAATCACCCGGATACAGTTACATTGATTCGTCCATAATTACCCGGACATGAATCCAGCCTCACCACCCATAATCACTCGCTCCTCAGACTTCCTCAACAATTGGCAAAATTATATTTGAGGGGGAAAATGTTACTTATGTCATTGTCGTATACATTAATTACTTTATAAATTTTGAGAGGATTCATGTGTATAACTGAGGGTAACTTGTAATACTTACATGTACTCAATGCTAGATAATGTTAGTTAATGGAGGACGAGACAGTTGACAGAAAACAATTGTCTATTTAAGGTAATATAAATACATATAAATTATTAATTTCATATTAAATATTTGTATGTATATAATCTTGATTTTCATTTAAATCATTCTTAGGCTTAAATCCTCCAAATTTTACAAATATCATCGGGTGGTTGTACATTATCGAGTACAACAAAGAGTTACCTCGTGCATTCACGATTAACCCATACAAGGGGATTCAACAACTTGATTCGTACAAACATGCTCTTGATGACATTATAATGGTTGATATTTCTTTCACACCATACGTTCAGCACCGTTTGACACGATCATTATAAGAAATCCATTGGTACTTTGGATGGATAGCTTACAGGTTTCAATTTAAGTACGCACATCAACAGAATGAGTAGTAAGGCATATGCAGGGTATACCTAGGGATCCCACATTTATTGCACCTTCCACAATCCTTCATAGATGTATTGATGAACTATTTGCAAAAGTATCATGAACATTTGGTATCAGAGTATGTATGTAGTGTTTCAAATTATTGTTCAAGTAGGAGACTTAGTTTCTCATCCTTATCTAACAACCATGCCAGTAGGAGATTCCCTTATACTAGCTCATTAAGAGATATTAAATGAAGAACATACAATGGAGAATCATATTATAGATGTCTTATCGAACTTGAGGGTATCATCACTAGAGAAGAGATTAAATGATGAACCCTTATTTGAGACTTAATACAAATCTTATTAATATTGACCGAATGAATCCAATCACAAGAGAAGATGAATTGTAATATTTTTTTTTAAAAAATGATTAACAAAAACTTTGGTTATAAAAACATTTATATTAGTATATGCAAACAAGTAGAGAAATTACAATGAAATAAGGGGACAAGGAAAGAAGTGCGGTTGCAGGAAAATAAATAAAAATATAAGGGATAAATATATTGCACCATAAAATCAACTTGAGCTTTTACACAAGATATGCCCGGAAACCTTCAACAATTAACAAAGCTTTTACGCAGGCTTAACTCAAGAACTTAACCCAAATGTTTTTTAAGTTAGCTTGCAACCTTCAAATATTTTACAAAGATACATCACAAGATATTAACACTCTTGAATAATAATAGCTAAGCACAACACTGATATTACACAACTCTCAAAAGGAGCTTTTCACCATTTTGTCCCTAAAGAAACGTTAGTAAAAAAAGGAATTTGTAGAAGAAATGAGAGTAGAAAGAATAATAGCAAAATTTCTATTAAAAAATGGTGTAAAATGAAATAAAGAGAAAAAACTCCTTTGTAAAGGAAAAAAATGGTTAAAAAAGAAAACGATTCATGGGTCTGTTTAATAGTGTAAGCGATTAATTCTAATGTGATAATTGATAAATCAATCCAAACTAATCGACTAAGATACATTACAATTATGTTTAATCGATTTAAGGAAGCCATTGATCGATTAAATAATGTAAAACACCTTCCTAATTGTTTAATCAAATTTCTAATCAATTAAGTGCTTACTAAAAAAAGTTTTAAGACACTTTTTATAAAAATAGAAATGAGGCTTGAAAGTACTTTTGCGTCTGTGTCTGCATTACCTTAATACATCAAGACTTACTCTTATTTCTTTTATAATTTGACTAATCAATCTAAAGCGCTAAGTGTAGAATAAGATGAGTTTTTTTTACTTTCTCTCTTTCACAACTTCATACATTAAAGTTTATTTACTTGATTTAACATTGACTAATACTTCATATATAACTTGAACACATCTTTTTGATGATACTTGAAATATTTCTTCTTGATCAGATGTCATTATAATATACCACAGTCCACTGGAAGTTGCAATCGACTTCTTGACATTTGTCACTAAAAACTTCACCAAGGGTCATTTGACTAAAGGTGTTGTCATTATTGAAATATCTTAATTATTATTATCATTAAAATGAATTTATATTTGTCATCATTGAAATGGCTTAATAGTTATTATTATCAAAACTAACCGAAGATTACACAACATATAAATCCACAATTAACACATGCACAAAGTGACCTTCAATATTGGAGGAAGAAGTTGAATAAGGGTGTGTTACATATTTATTAGGTTTATTTTGAGTTGTATTTTATGTAAATATTTTGAGTTGTATTATCAAGTATATTTTATGCGACTTATGTATGACTAATAAATTTATATGTGATATTTTATTTCGTGTTAAAATATGCGACTTGAATACTATTCTTATGTGAACGGAATATGGTAAAACCAAACACATCATTATGTAGGGGGAAAAAATAATGCAACGTTAGTTGACTCGGAGTTTGTCCAGATATTGTTATCCGGACACACCATGTAATGTAAGCTGATAGTTCAATATGTTATGTATTGTTTCAGAGGTTTATCCAACTAATGTTATTTAAATATACTTGGTCATGTAAATTGGTCCACGGATGTCTTATGTATTTTCTAAGAAATTTGTCTAAATAGTGTACACATTGTTGTGTCAGGTAAATCGATACACCAATGTGATGTATTGTGTCAGAAGTTTGTATATGGATAATGGTTCTCTTGTCATTTAAATGGATACATTAATATGTTATTATTGTCTCAAGAGTTTATCTGGATCACACTTTTGTCATGAAAATTGATACCCCAGTGTGTTATGTGTTATCTCATTGATTTATTCATATAGTTTTATTTCACACACACTTTGTCTTGCAAACTCATACACCAATATGTTATGTATTGTCTTAGGAGTTTGTCTGAATATTAGTATATGTATATGTATGCATCACTGATATGCCACTATGTTATGTATCATTTAATGAGTTTGTCTATAGGTAGTGTTATTTTGACACATATTATCTTACAAAATGATATGTCAATGTTATTTGGATTGTCTCAAGATTTTTTGGATAGTGTTATCAAGAAATACCTTATCATGTAAACATATATGTCAATTTATTATGTATCATCTCACGGGTTTGTCAAGATAGTGTTATCTAGACACACTATATCTTGCAAACAAATACGCCGATGTATTGTGTATTATCTCAATAATTTGTCCAATTAGTATTATCTGAACACATCATGTTTTACAAATTGATCGGATAATGCATTATATATTGTTTTAGGGGTTTATTCGGTGTTTATGGTTCATAAATTGCATATAGTTTTATGATACCCCAGTGTGTTATGTGTTATCTCATTGATTTATTCATATAGTTTTATTTCACACACACTTTGTCTTGCAAACTCATACACCAATATGTTATGTATTGTCTTAGGAGTTTGTCTGAATATTAGTATATGTATATGTATGCATCACTGATATGCCACTATGTTATGTATCATTTAATGAGTTTGTCTATAGGTAGTGTTATTTTGACACATATTATCTTACAAAATGATATGTCAATGTTATTTGGATTGTCTCAAGATTTTTTGGATAGTGTTATCAAGAAATACCTTATCATGTAAACATATATGTCAATTTATTATGTATCATCTCACGGGTTTGTCAAGATAGTGTTATCTAGACACACTATATCTTGCAAACAAATACGCCGATGTATTGTGTATTATCTCAATAATTTGTCCAATTAGTATTATCTGAACACATCATGTTTTACAAATTGATCGGATAATGCATTATATATTGTTTTAGGGGTTTATTCGGTGTTTATGGTTCATAAATTGCATTGAATCAAATACCATTTATGATTCAATTCAATTTTTAATAACCGCTTCAATAAAAATTCAATTAACGGTTAAAATGGTTCAATTCAATTTAAAACCAATTTATTTATAAATTAGTTTACAAATTAAAATCAATTTTATATTTTGAATTATTTTAAAACCAATTTTTTTTTAGAAATTGTTTTTTCAAAAAAATAAAAATTTTGAGACATTTTTTTAATGGTTTTTTCAATGTTTTAAAAATCAAATCAGAGAAAGAGCCATTAAAACATGCGGGTCAAGGTTCAATCATTTCAACTGATTGAATCGTATATTAAATTTAAATTAAGAAAATAAATAAATAAATTATTAAACATCTTAATAATTTATTAATTTATATGACAATTTGTAAAATAAAATTCTCAAATAAATACGATTATAATAAACAAGCTTACAAAAGAAAAAGAATGCAATGTAATGTCCATTAACAAATCGAAAATTAGTTAAGGATCAATATATATATATATATATATATATATATATATATATATATATATATATATATATATATATATATATATATATATATATATATATATATATATATATATATATATATATATATATCACACACACACTAATTGCTTAACTCAAAGCGACAAGTTTTTTATAATAAGTATATTTTTCACATCTCTTCAAAGACCAACATAAGTTACCCCATGTCCACAAACATTATATTATTCCTTCATTTTCTATTTGCATTTACATTGTCTCATGTCTTCCAATTTTATTCTTTATTTTTTATCTATACAATTTTAAATGTTTGCTATAATTAATTTTTTAGATTTAAACAAATAAATAAAATGAAGTAAATAAAAAAAAACTTTGATTTTTTGAACCGTTTGCCTTACCAAAATTGGTCCCAAATTTATGGTTATTTTGGTTTTTCGCGATTGAAGCAATTTTATCATAATTTTGTAGACTTAACTATTTATTGGTCCAAACCAAACTGGATTAGACAACAATTCAAGGTTGAACTGACTAATTCAACCTGATTTTTAAAACATTAGTTTTTCCAAAAAATCTTTTTTTCTAGAAAATTATTTTTTTCAGAAACATTTTTTCCCAGAATTTTTTTTTGTTTTTTTATGAAAAAATATTTTCCTAGAAAATAATATTTTCTTTAAAAATTATTATTATTATTTTTTCTAAAAATCTTTCTTTTAAAACTAATTTATATAATTAAACCAAATTAAAAAAAATCTGGTTTTGAATCAGGTCTAAACTGAATTTTAATTATTTTAATTATTTTAATTAAATTGTGCAGTTTGTTAAATCAATTCAATTCAATTAAAGTATATAATTCAATGAATCATATTTTTTAACACCCTTAATCCACATATTGTTATCTAAACACACTGTCTTGCAAAATCAAATTCATGATTAACCAATTAGCAACAACTTAAAACTATACTTCATAGGAATTAATAACTTTACATCTAAAAATTCCAAACTTCATGCACATAATAAAAACTAAAATGCATCAAAAACTGTATCACCATTACATCTTAAATTTCAAATCCTGTACACATAATATAAGATACAAATTAAAATGCATTATCACTTAACTCTATCGATGCTTATGCCTAAATTTTTTTCATTTGACTCTCTTTCAATTTCATAAGTCATCCATCATATCCAAAAATGAATACTTCCATTTTTCAGCTACGATTTCACCTACTTCCAAAAAAGAATATTTCCATTAATGTTAGAACTCAAAAAGTGACATTATTATATATTTTACAACCGAGATTTGAATTATTGCAGTAATCAATTTTCATCTCTTCCAACCACAACTATGAGGTTTTCTCTGATGTGGCTTTGTTTAGCTGAGTTTTCTGATGAGACTATTTGATTCAGATGGCCCGTTTCTCCAGCCAAATAATCAAATTTGGCAACATGTATATGTAAAGGGACTTGAAGAGGCTGAAGCAAACTAAAAGTTCTTGCAATGTCACTGTTCCAATGATGCTTGAATAAGAGATGTAAGAGAAGGATGAACACGTGCCGATTTTAAGAAGCGAGATGCACTTCTTCCTTCAACATATTCTTCCCCCAACGGCCACCTTGGGCGTATATCATACTGAAAATACACCAATGTTTAATAAAATCAATAAGTGATTGATGAAATGCGAACATATTATGCAGCACATATTGAATTTATATTGTCTAAATAAATTGATAGAAGATTAGTTCAAGTTAACCATGAAGAAATTTTCAGCAATAACATGTACCACTAAAGTCATCTGAATTTCGTACCAACTCAACATGGTTCACATACAAATGGATATAACATTTTTTTATGAACTAGGTAGCAAAGGTAACTGATCTTGTAGATTGTTTGAAAAGCATTAACCATACTTCCCTTTCAAAAATTAAATTTCCTATTCGATGCATCTAGAGAAATCATATAGGAAAGCAAATTCATCTGATATAAAAATGCTTTTAGTTCATATATTTTGTCAATGTTCAGAAAACGCACGAAAAAGTCTTCTGGGTCTTCTGCAGGAGGTGGAGGATCATATCTTCCCACGCGAAAGTGCTCAATACCCGTCCAAGCAATCATTACACCTATTCAGTTCAAAAACAATCCGGTATTATATTAGCTTTAATATAACAAAGATAAACAAGGTCTTTTATATTGGCTGCCAAATGCCTGCTGCAATCTTCCTCTTCTATGAAGACTAGGTATCAGCTATGTAAATTTTGCAAAGAAGCACAGCACAGAGTTACAAAGAGTACATGATTACCATTGTCAGTACAAAGCCGGGGAGGAGGGCATACAAGTTGTAGGCCATTCTTCTTCACAACAGTATCTAGCCGAGCCCTAACATATTGATTTGATGCAACACCGCCTGAGATAACCTGCAACAGACAAGATGTAGAATGACATACAGTTACTTCAATGTAAATTTATAGTAAGGAGAAGCATCACAAAGCCGGCCTTTTGGATTTCAAAATACCAAGTGTTTAATAGAAGGCTCCATCTTCAATGCCCATTGTATTGCTCGTTCACACCTTTCCTCGAGATGTAACACTGCAGTTCGCTGCTTGACATATGGAGAACAGAATAAATAAGACATAGTAAAAGACATGCATTAAAGGTGAACTTCGAGAGCAGTAAAATGCTAAACTTTGTTCATAAACTTTAAAGGGAGGGATTTTCTCATTAGTCTACAAAACCTACAAAAGTATAACTAACCTGAAAGGAAGCCGCAATGTCAGCCCGTGACATTCGATCTTCATAACTTGCAGAAGAAATAGGAATTTTGGCATCACTGCAAATAGCTCATGTACTCATAAGCATGTAATAATGAAAATGAAATATACCAGCACTATTTATTTCAACATCGCAAAATAATTTCCAAACGCAAAAGTAATCTGACTACATGAGAAAAAACGGTACTATTAAGCGGATTGTGTAAATCAACCACTTCAATAAAGAAAGTTTTAGATTAAACTTGTACTGTTAAGAACTGCATTAAACAAAGCTTGTGTGATAAGATAAACAGCAGATAACCCATCAGGTTATGGCATTACTCCGTCATTATATATAGTTTACTAATAAATAGCAAATTTATTAACTTCAAATATTAACGTACATCTTTTTGGACTCAATTGCCCGCCTTACTTGGGTTTTTAAACCGGCATAGGAGAAGTTGCAATCTTTATGCTGCTTCATTGGAATCTAGAGCAAACATATTAATAAACTTTAATCTCCACTAGAAGTGCAACAGCGGCCATTGTAATGTCAGGAAAGAACATATATTCAATGCAAGGCAACAGCCAATAGCACGGAGGAAGAGAGAGGAATATAATATCGTATAACTTACAGAAAAATTAACTGATTTATCATTGCCCTCCCTAGCAAGCTCCTCTATAGCAGGACCACCACTTCTACTCATGTCAAGCCCAAGCCATTTTGCTAACTTGTCATACGCCTCACCAATAGCATCATCTATTGTAGTTCCAAGTTGTATGTATTGCCCAAGATCCCGTGCCAGAATGAGTAGATTGTGTCCACCTATGAAAACAATATCGGTCATCTCACACAAGATAGCTAAGTGAACCAATACCTAAAAAATATACTGAACAATGACTGTCAAATCAGAGGTTTGCAGCAAACTGGAATGCTCAAAAATTGTGTCTCAAGAACCATCTCTACATATAAAAATAAGCAAAACATCTTAACATTTGACATCGATGTGAAATTATGTCCAACTCCAATTTTAGGAGAATGTAAATTATTGATGGGGAATTGATCAGGCCACTGGTAAAAGGCCCTATAACCAAGCCTATATCAAGTCCAGGCCAAGCCAGATTTATCAGTTAAATAAGTCAGGTCAAAGTTTTTTTAAATAAGTTTTAGGCCATCCAAAAAGCTTACTAGACGTCTAGACCTACTAAGTCAGCCTATTTAAATAAATATAAAGAATAACTTTTGTTGTTATTATTTATGTTGTCATTATTAAATGTTAGACCTTGTACACTCTCTTAAAACTGTATTCTTCTTGACCATTTCAATAATTTAAGCAAACTAGTCTATATAAAAACTTGGACATATAATTTTATATCGAGATAACTTTACTTACTATTTTAAAGGTCTTATTGCAAAATAGATTATCATGTTAAAATGGTTAAGTTATACAGTAAAAATAATCTTTTTTTAAAAAACAAATTAGACTTAATCAGATGTTGCTTGAAAGCAGATAAAGTTCAAAGAAGAATACTAGCATGACTAGTAAAACTTAAACCCCAAAAACAGGTGTACAGGAATATTACCTGAAATAAGTAGGGCCATGAATGGAAACTGCAAATCTTTCTCGATTAACCTAAAACAAAAGATATGCATGTCTCATAAAAATAGCGCAAAAGGTGCTAAGAAAGTGTAGAAAATTCTAGAAGTATAACAACATACAGGAACAGAATAGCCATTTAAAATATTTTTAGCATGCCTCTGCATCCATCATAGGAGGGAAGTAATATATATTCGTTAGAGGACCGCAACACAATAGCTTTACCTGGCCACTAGAGCATGAGCCTCCATGTGATGGATGCCAATAATTGGTAAATTGAAGCCCCCGGCAATTCTCCGAGCTTTCTGCACCCCCACTGCAATGTGCAACACAAGGACAAATGTAATTGATAACAAGAATTCCTCTAAAGTATATAGAAGATCAGAAAATGAAAGATACACTTTCCAATGACTACTTTAAGTCATAAACAGACATTCATGCCAATAGCTTGAGGTTTGAACAATCAAATTTGAATATTTAGGCTTCATGACATCTTTGTATTATTTAAGATCCAGTTACCCAAAGTGCATGTTAGGAGTGTACTGTGTGTGCTGCGGCATGGCAATTTAGGTCAAGCAGAAGCATCTAGAAGCTTCTATATTAGGTGTATGTGTAAATGATTGAGCTGTGTAACAAAATTATGTTCTATCAGAACTCTAACATCACAATCGGTTACTTAGTTTTAGTCTAACTGATATAAACTTTCTTGTCCTCCATAGACAGAGCAGTTATCTTGTAACTCATTCAGATGTATGAAAATAGATACTGCCTCCAAAGGATTTTCTAAAACTATCTAAATTTTCTTTCACTTTTCATCAATTCTTTTTTCATTTTCTTCTCTGATTAACTAACAATATTGCAAAATGAGAGCACCCAATAAATTGAGGAAGAAAAGAAACGGACAAAGGATCTGTCAACTACCATGCAAGAACTGGCACTACTGCATGGCATTTTTACCAGCTAAATAATGGTAATGATTCTATAGTATAGGAAGCGGACTTGGAGAATCGCAAAGGTAAAACTTCATTTTGTTGATTTTTCAACCAGAAAAGTTTAATAATGAATATCAACAAGCAGCATATATATTATAATGCCTTCGCAATTAACTTTGCGACTCTAAGAGGCATGTTATTGCTTATTTCATGAAATCCATGGGAAATGCAATGAAATATATCAAAATTAAATGATACCGCATGTTGGAAATATTGACAGTGATTAATATGTCATTGGGAAATATGGGAGCTACCGCTTTAATGGAAAGATTAAAGTTATAGTTTCTTGTTAATATGTTCAATATTCTCACTCAATGAATGCACAAAACTTCTGTCTAATTTATGTAAGTCTATTTTTAAGGTTTTCTTAAGTAAGTGTATTACCACGAAGGCAGAGACTTAAACCAGGACCAATAGTGACAGCAACAGCGGTGAGATCCTTCTCTGTCATATAAGCTTTATCAAGGGCTTCTTGCACAACCTATAATGAAAAGTAAAAAAGGTTATGTACATGTCAATAATTCAATAAAAGGGAAACATAAAGAGATAGAAAAGGGTATAGGAAGCCCTATTAGAAATCTGTTTTGAGAACCTGGTGGTACTCTACAAACAGCATCCTAGGGCACCAAAATAACTCAAAAGTTACCAATATTCTAATAGGTTCTGTTTGAAAGAATTGGACAAGCAACTAAGACAAGCACCGGTAACCGGTAAGATGTGGTCTTTTAAAACAGGAATAAAGGATGTGCTCAAGCTTGAATGTATTGATAACAGGATAGGAATGATGGACCTGGTCTATCACTTGTGAGTGAGCTTCTCCTGCCATTTTCGGATCAACACCTCCATACTTCATTAGCAGGTCTGCCTTAATGTAAAAAAGTTACATAGTTAGAAAGCATTTTTATATTCAATGGAATCAAGTGCAACAATGTGACTATACCATCATTAATGCTTAATCATTAGCTAGAAAACGAAATTACCGCAGATTTATGCAATCTTCTTCAACATGTTACAATAATTGATAACCTTCTCAGAAGTACCAAAATCAATTTTAACCAAACTTTAGTTACTTTTACTCGTTCAAGCAAGGTAAACTTAAAGATTCCCTTGGCAATATGCTTAATTAGTTTTTTTCCAATCCACATTATTATATCATTTCATTATGCTTCCTGAGCTGATTAATTATTTATTCAATGTAGAATGCATCCGCAATCCACCTAAGACTATCTATCTGATTCTTTTGCCCTGGACTGGTTATGCATCACATACATTAGCATACTCAAATAACAAATCCCCCACATATCTAATATCTTAGCCAATTCAGCATGGAAAATACACTAAAGCACAATGTTCAACAGAAACATATGTAATCAAGTTGGTCCAAATCAAATTGTTGCTCGAAATTGTAAGATTGTATCGACCTAATCCCCCACATTATCAATATTACAAAAAGACTCCAGGAATTCCAAAATGTTAATCAAGTTCATCCCTACGCTTGAGTCTCTATTATCAAAGGCATCTCTAACATTATCCAAAAATGTGAAGAACTAAATTGATAATTCCAATCACTAATTTGAGTATTTACTCCTAAAATAAGAAGAAGTACACTAACACAGACACTTTTTTTTTTCCAGAGGTATCAATAGCACTGATACCTCTGAAAAAATGTGTGTTTGGTTTTTTTGTGGTTACTTTTAATTTATTCATTTTTTAATTTTTTAAATTATTACTGGTGTGGATGTGCCACTGTCGTGTTTTTGGTGTATGTGATTCATAGTTCACAATTTACAATATACTACTACAATTGAAGCAAACTGAGCATATACAATACCATACCTGAGAAGACACGACTTGACTCAAAATTTCACCGTCACTTCTCACCTAAACCACAAAAAAACAACGATCAAACAACAATTCCATAACACCGAATACAAATAAACAAAACTAAAGAAACGGAAGCGTACGACGGCGACGGCGGTGTCGTCGCAGCTAGTTTCGATGCCCAAAACGACGAGGTGGCCATCGCGTTTTGGAGTTGGGTTGTGTAGTTGAGTCGCGAGGCAGGAGACGGTGCGGGTGGAGTGTTTGTGGGGAAGTTGGATTCGGCGGAGAGATGTGAAAGGGAAGAGTGAGGGTTTGGGGAGGAATTTAACGCGGGAAAATGATGGAAGCGCGATTGTAGAGAGAAAAAGTAGCATTTTTGTTGGTGATTGTGGAAGAGAAGCGTTAAACACGAAATAAAAGATGGATAGGGTGGACTGTAACAGAAATAATTAAATTTATAAATTCTTTTGAAAATTTGAAGTACACTCCTTAAATCTCTCAATTTGTAACACTCCATTTTTTTTCTTACTTTGTCTAAAAGTCACATCATCAAACACATGGTGATCTTGCTTACACCACGTTGATTTGCATAAAATTGATCAAATTAGTGTTCACAAACACGTCAGAAGAGAATTAGAAGCTGCAGAGAAGAGATTGATGTGTATTTGGATCTTTCTTCGGCTAGATTTGGGGTTGGACATGAATTTTTTTTAAAGTTTTTTCAACTATTTAAACTTCGGCAATATGGCTCGGTTTTTTTTTAGTATTGACTTTAACCGACGTGGTGCGACACGTTTACTTCTGTTAGGTCAAATAGAAGGCGTATGTTAAAAGTATGGATGAAAAACTTTAAGAGAATTATTCTTTAAAGGAAATTTTTTAAGGACAAAACGAAATTCGCAATATTTAGGAGGATCACAGACATATATAACAAATTAATAAATATAGAGATTAAAAGTAGTCATAAAATAGTTTTACAATGTCATTCAATAAAAAATGTAATAAAAAATGTATTATTTAGTTATGTTACATAGTTAACTATGATTTAACAGAATACAAAATTGTAATTGGTTACAATGTAAAATATGATGCATATCTTTTTTTTATGAATATATATATTTTAAATTATAAAATATAATTTAAATTAATTTTTCAATTGATTTTTGGTGGAGTTATGATCTAAATTTAAGAGTCTTCTATGTTCATTCCATGCTAGAAACTAATTTATTCATGTAGATTAGATCTTACACATTTATTTTCTTATGAATTAGTTCTTGTTCGATTGGTCAAAAATAATTGTTTTTAGTTATTATTTTTTGTAGAAATTGGGTATCCTTTGCACATAATTATAGACTAATTCTTCGAACGGAGTAGAACTACAATGACTGATAGAACTCTTTTTTAAGAGAATTTAATTGATGCATGCCACAGCTAGCTTATTAAAATCAAATATTATAACCAAAATTATGTTTTCAAAATCAATTATAAACTATGTGTGACAAAATATTGATGGTCATTTTTTATTTGATTATGTTAATGTTGTTGTCCATATTTGTAGGTGAGGATAAGTTGTAATTTGTTTATATGGGAAGATGAAATTAATGGTCATCCTCCATATGTTAGCAATATATCAAGTGAATTCATAATCTCATGTGCTTGCAATTGCTTAAAGGTTGTGAAGGATTTAACTAACATTATTATAGACTTTAAAAGTGTAGGAAAAAAAATGAGATGAATATGAAATTGGACAATTATGTTGGACTCGAGACTTTACATACGAGAGGGAAATGAATTGTGTAATTTTGAAAAACTTTTGACAATTTAATCAGAGATTGAAAAATATTTTCTAAGTTTAAGTAGCGGAAAGTAAATAATAAAATAAAGTGCAGAAACTAAAGTGTTGAGGGAAGATGATGAACAACAAGGTTTATATAGGTTAAGTAAAAAAAATGACTTAGTCATGTCCCCAATATTTGATCTTGAGAGTTTTCATTAACAATTAAGAGCTTTTAGTATGAAAGGCTCATAAACCCCCTTATACAAGAAAGGGATGGTTTTTCTACAACCATAATAATACAAGACGGAAGATATGGGCATTTGCGTGTTTTCTAATAATGTAAGTTCTGTTAATTGGCAGCAATTTTGGTAAAATATCTGCTCAGAAAAACATCATAAAGTATACTGAAACAACAGTTTTATGAAGATGTCACAGCAGATGTCCTGACATGTGAAACTGAAGTGAACTGGATTTTGAGTTCAAATATTTTAGGAGTCAGTTTATTTTTAATTGTATGCTTCGATTAAGCAAGCATTGGAACGATCTTCAACAATATAATTGGAGAGCTTTTGTCCTACTTTCATGGATAAAGATCAGGAATCACTGAAGACTAAATAGTGAAGCAACCCTAGTTGTTGTCATTCTATAAATAGACTGTTAACCTTGTTTTTCACTGTTGGCCATTCTAGAAGAACATAAGCGTATTATTTCTATTGTTGGTTGTTAGTTTTGTTGGTTGTTCATTGTGAGTCTTTCTAGTATTATTTGATACTTGAGTAGGATGTTAGTAGAGTTGTAATTTGTTAATCATCATAAGCTTTGAAGCAAAGATGATTATGTGTCTTTGAAGAGTGTCTTCAATATTTGTGTTTTTTATTGTCACCACGAGTGACTGTGGGGAGTGAGCAGAGGTTCTCATATCTAAGAGGGCTTCTTAGGTTGAATGATCGTTGGGTAGTGATTAAGTGAGGGGTGTAAATGGGGAAGTTTAACTCTGAATTAATACTACTAATAGTGGACTTCATCCCTGGTTTGGTAGCCTCCAGACGTAGGATTGTAGCATCGAATTGGGTAAACAATTCACTGTGTTATTTAGTTTCCTGCTTTTAAAATTTTTCACTATTAGTTATTCATATAACAAATATTAGTGTCGTGACATCACCTTCGACGTCTCATATTTGATAACAGAATTTCAAATAAATTGCTGAGATTGAACTGGCCAACCTTCCTTCCCAGCTTGAAGCGGTTAGTCTTCAAGTTCCCAAAACATATCTGAGCTCAATTGGTTTAACAGGATAACCAAATAACCTCTTGAGATTTTAACCGGGGTGATTTCAAAACCTGTCATGATTTTAACCGGGCTAACCATGAACCAATGTGATAACACATAAATGTATCGTATATTTAGCTGGATTTACTTAAGTTATTTCCCATTTTTTATCTTAATTTAATTGCATTGAATTGCTATTACGCTAGTATTTGTTTATTTTGCAGATATTTAATTAAATGAAGAATTTTCGAGAAAAGAAGTAAAAATGGAGGAGACATGAAGAAAAACTCTCAAAATATAAAAGAAAAGATAAAAGGCCCAAGTAAAGAAGCAAAGTTAGGCCCATCAGCCAAACTTTCCATTATCACCCCATGATCTTTTCAACTTCCCACTTTTCCACTTCTTTCTCCACTTTCTCCATTATCATCACTACTTCTCTCATGATAACTTCCACAATTTCTCACTATATAAACTAGTTAGCATTCATTCTAGAGACATCCAAGTTTATGCACGGAAGCGCTGTTCATAGTTTTAGGCAGAAATCATATTTGTAAAAGTGGTAGTTTCTCACATCGGGAAACTACCACACCATTAGTTTTAGGCCTACAATCTATGTACTCTTGGATCACAATCTTGCCATCATAATAGAAGTTTATTTCAAGTTCTTCATTTCTCGCATTTACAGGTTCTTTATTGTATTGCTATTATTATTATTATTATTATTACCATTATTATTATTATTATTATTATTATTATTATCATTTATTGCTGTTAATTTAATTATCTTGTTTCTCTTAATTTCAATCTTCATGTTTAGTTTGTTTATGCTAAATTCTATGTTTGGCTAAATCGTTTTGATATTGGTATGTAAACTAATCAAACTGAAGGGATCCGAAATAAACTGGCCTAATATTATTTTGTTAAAAATACCTTTTCTGGTTTTAGTATCTAATTGAATTTATTAGAAGGTTAAGAAATCAACAGAGCGAAAGTTTGAGATTAAATAAACTAGGCTAAGGTTAGAAACCAACAGAGCGAGAGTTTGAGGTTTAAAACCGAATAGTGGATATTAGGAATTTATTTTGAAGACAGCGGAAACGTTTTAAAATGAATTAAATCTTATTTATTTTCAAAAAGTGTTTTTAAGTTCTGCGGGATAGCGAGAGCATACGTTAGGACTTAAGCGCATAATCTGATTCAATAGAGCGAGAGTTTGAGATAGGATTTTTAAATAAATATTGTTTGCTGAAAAGAGTTTTTATCACTTAAGAACTAGGCCAGTAGAACTTCGGATTCCCCAAGTTTGACGAATTACATACCGATATTCGTTTAATTAATATTTTTATCTAGATTTAAGTAACTTCTCTTTAATCATCATCCCAAAAGAATTATTGGCCTTAGCTATATATAGTAACTTAGGATAACAGTAGATCGATTTATAGTCCCTGTGGATTCGATATCTTTTAAAACTACACGATAGGACTGTGCACTTGCAGTCTCCTGATTTATAGACGATAAAGTCGCGATCACAATGGTAAGATCTTCAAAGCTAGATGATATTCAACCAATAAACTAGTAAGAACTGATCACACAATCCCCAACCATAAGCTTTTAACATGTTTAGTTTCAAACCACGTATATAATCCATAAATGGTCAGTTTTCATCCAAGGAGCATAAACAACATCCTTGGTGAATTTATACATCGCTACCTTTTCAGAATTATAATGAAAATCTCACTCACAAGGGGAACTTTCCTCACAAAAGTATTTGCCTACGAGAACTAGTGAGAAAAAGTAAAAATAAACTTTTAGATAAAGTGTGAGTGAGTATCAATATACAATTCGTGTTTTGGATGATTTAAAACAAGAAATGAAGCCTCTATTTATAGGCAAGATGAATGCTCAAAATTGAAATTTCGTTCAATGAATCTGATTGTTGTCTAGTCGATTGTACTTTTGATCTAATCGGTTAGATATTAAAAATATAGTTGTTGCTAGTCATTTAAAAGGAAAAAGAATATTTCTATTTGTTGTACATCATTAAGCATCATTATGTAGATGTCTAAATAACTTGGGGCTTATGTTTGAGTTGTACAAATCGATTGACATAAAGGTTTAATCGATTAGATTAGTCAAATATTTCCCTTTAAATGTTTTCACTGCTCCTAAGTAATTCGGTACAACTTAAGGACACTAATAAAAAGGTTTTATCTTTATTAAGGTATTTGAAAAAATGTTTTAGTATGTGTGTACTTGTATCCTTATACTTTTTTGAAAAATTCCTTTTGTTTTTACAAAAGGTCAATTAGGAGTTTAACTCTTTCTACAAGCTTTTTGTTAAATATCATCTTTCATGTTGACACTGCTTGAGATCTCTTGCGAATTTAGATAATTTTTCTTGGTTTTTCTTATTTGAATAGTCAAGTTCATCAAACCTTTACATTCATGGTTTTCATCTTTAACCACTTAAGTGATATTTGATTTATCCTTTATTGTACTCGTATCATGATGAAGTCTTCTTAGTATTTTATTTGTAATTGTGATTATCAAAAGAAAAAACTATTACCTGCAAAACAAGATTCCACATTCTCCCTTTTTTGATGATGACAACGCATCTCTCGGGGAAGGTGACAAAAGAAACAAAACATATATTTTGAAGTTATAATACACCCCTAAGTTATACATAACCTATACCCTCTCCCTGAGAATGTACCTCTCCTCCTTTGTCATAATAAAAAAGGCGGGTAAAAGATGCAATGTAAACATGCTTAACCATCATGTGACTTTAAGGTATGTGTTAAGTCCATGATTTTAGGTTTGACATGAATTTTGCTAAAACATGACTCTGGGCTGATGTTGAGCAGAATGTTGCAACATCTTGACCAACTGTCATGACAAGTTTTGTTGTCACGTGTATCGTACAAGTATTGAGCCAGATGTCTTGACATCTTGGACTATTATACAGCTGACGTTGTTGTTTTAATCTCTTGACACATTTGATTTATTTTTGAGATATCCTTTTGGATATATCTCATTATTCTTCATATGACAAGGAGATTTATTAGGAGCAAATTGAAGATTTGATTTGTTTCATTAAAAAGGATCTTGGAAACGTTTTAGGAAACTTTGAAAGATTTTTTCATATTTTATGTGAAGATCTTGCAGGTTATTTAATAATTGAAGATTTGATTTGATTTGAAGAGTCCAAGCTCATTCTACAAGAGTCTATAAATAAGGACTTGTTATGACCTAAAATAGAAGACATTCACATTGAAGAAACTGTGGGTGCAACATAAGGTATAGGATTTTGGTAGTCTTTTAAGTTCTTTGTGTTTTATATTTTTGTATGTCACTCATGTATCTTTTGATGCATTTAGTTGACTGATTGTTATTTGATTGTTAATCAAATTATTATTCTCACTCATGAGCTTTTAAGCAAAGAGTTGAGTATTGTTATTAGTTGAAACTTTTAAGCAAAACTAAGTATTATTTATTTGAAGTGTGATCTTTTATTGGGTTTTAAGTCCATCAAAGCAAAAACTACCAAACTTTGCAAGTAATGTTTCTTCAACCTTTTCCACATTAATCTTACAAGTGTTCCCATGATTTGCACCCCTTAACTTTGCAGAGTACCCCCACAACAAGTTGTATTTCTTTGTTGCATCATCTTCAACCAAAACTTTTGCAATTTGTTTGACCTTCCATACCCTATTCATCATTATTCCAACAAAACAATTGCTCTTAATTTCCGAAAACAACATCACCATATCAACATCTTTAATTGACAATTCTTTTGTATTTTTCCTCATCATTTTTATGCCACCATAACCTAGATTTTGAATGGTCAACATCACTAATCTATTACAATATACTAATAGCTTTAAAGGAGCTTTACTTATTAGGGTCTATTTCATTTACTACATGTTTGTGTCCCCCTTTATAATAGAATACAGTCCCTGACAAATCTACCTTTATAATGAAAAATTCATACTAAAACTCATCCGTAGAAATTGCATCTATGAAATTCATGTGCTCCTTTTGTTTCCTTCAATTGTCTAGCTCAGTCAAAATAAAATTTCATCAACATTGTTTGCTATGGTGTCTTCTTTGTAACAAAATATTAACACCATAAACGAAGATCTAAACATTCAAGGATTACTTGGATAAAAATCAAAATCTCACCAACTTATAAAAATTGATAACTTATTTAAACCTTTTTATAATAAAAAATAAAACAAACTAAAATTAAAAAACTTGTAAACTTTTTAAATAATTTTTCATAAACAATATCACAAAACTAATAAATTAAAATACATCAATATAAAATAAATAGTGTGATTTGAATACCTAAAATTTTTAACACTATATTTTGACACATATAAAAAATACATCATTTATAATTATTGTTCGAGACTGGGCTAGTGCTTAGTCAAGACTAGGCCCATGTCCACCTAAGCTCAATCCAGTCACACTAGTAGGGCAGACCAATCAGTATGAATCTGCCTATTAGTCAACCAAGCAGGGGACCTATCCTCAAGGGTCGATGACACTCCTCCTCGAAAATGCCATTTGACTGGAATCACATTCCTTGAAACTATGAACATTTGCCTCGAGGATAACCTTGCTCATGCCTCGAGCAAGGGCGTCACCTCGTAGGGAAGACTCCTACATATCCAAATATCATTGGGTCTCCTTTGACTACGAAAGGGTTGGTTTCACTTCCCCCTGATACTTCAGAACAGTTCCTTCAGGAGCGGGATCACGTGTTGTTCCCCACACGTAAATCCTGACAGTCCTTATATGGGCCTGTTGCATCAGTCCAATATGAGGACCTTGACCTAGCACTAGAGGTTGTATATATCCTCTCATTTGAGAGGGTCAAGAATTGATTTCTTTACACATACTAGTACTTACACTATGATTCTTTACGTTCTTACTTTGACATCAGAGTACCTTGCAGATACCCCCTCCTCTTTGTTCAACTGTAGTTGTTCAACACGTTCGTGGAGCAGAGATGATCCTTCTGATCATACGATCAATTATTAATTTAATAAAAAGAGAACGAAAAAATTAATTAAAAAATAAATCATAAATACACCATATCCACACATAATATCTTATACATCGTGTCAAAATATCATTTTTTGTTTAAAATATATCTAAATGTCTAACAAGTTTCATTCTACTTATATTAGTCACTTTAAAATATATCTAAATATCTAACAAGTTTCATTCTACTTACATTAGTCACAGCACCTACTTACATTGGTCACACATTCTGCACTGCACATCAACTTTTTGCCTACACCTCAACCTTAACATTATATTAACAATATTTCATTGTATTATAATTTTATCTATTTATATTTGAAGTTCTAGTTCATGTAAGAACTTAATTTTATAATTTAAATAGATTTAGTTATAAATTTTAATCACCACTCGTAAAATAATTATTAGTGTGTTTTTTATTAATAATTTTATTAACCTATTTAGTAAAAATATCATTAAAAAGTTAAAGAAATAAATTAATTAGTTTTTATGTCAATACACACTTTGAATCATGAATATTTAAAATTTCAATTTTTCAATTTTTTAAAAATATTTTTTGACTTAATTTATTTTTATAGTAATTAAATGTAAAATATTATAATTAATAAATATAAATTCTTTGACAGAATAAGTATATTTATAAAGTATTATTTGTTTTTTCTTCTCTCAATTCTTTGTATCATAAATGCTTACATAGAGTTTACAGAGTTTGAAGACTGTGCTGTCTATAATTCTAAGGGCACTTGGAAGACACAGAAAGTGGATGTTCATGCACAACATTCCATTGGAGAAGTATCTTTGACTCATTGAATTAAAAGGTGAAAGAAATATTATTTTTCTCAAATCTCATCTTTCGACTAAATTTTCAAAACTCATTTAATTTTTGTTTAAGGAGATACAAGAGGTTAGAGAGGAGAGTGACAAGGATGGCCAGTAAGGTAAGAGATTATATTTATAAGCTTTTACTTGTTTGTTGTTTTCATTCATTTTATTAATTGGTTTTTGATTTGAATAGGTGTTTGAAATTGATGGCCATGATGAGGAGAGTACTAGTCTTTGCACAAAAGATGGATCAGTTGATTGTTATGGAAAACCAGCTATAAAATCTAAAACAGGTGGATGGAGAGGTGCCTCATGGTTGTTAGGTATCAACAAACTTAACACACTTCTTAAATTCTTAAATGGTCTTCATTTTTGGACGGTCTTAAATTTTCGGAGGCCTATTTCTCAAATGAAATTTATATCAGGGTCGTTTTAAGTTGTCAGATATTCTCTGTAGGTTTATTATGATTTAACTGTGAAAAAAATAGGAGTCATATTTTGTTATAGTTTTACATAACAAATATTTTACGAAGTTTTTTTTAGTCACGATTTAACCATGAAAATTTTAAATTATGTGCAGTAGTCTGTCTTGCACGCCCTTAAAACGTCTCTGTCCATATTCTTGCTAAGTTAGAACTTAGAAGATACTATCTATTTTGCATGAGTATAAACAAGATTATCATTAGAGAGTTATATTTTGGTCACAAGCTTGATAAATTCTATAATTGAAACAGTGAATCAGTTTCTAGTTACATTGGCCTTCACTGGAGTTGAAGTAAATTTGGTTCTCTTTGCAAAGTTAGTATTGAGACAAAGTAATGCAGAGTCAGCAAACACTTTCAGCACATGGATGGGAACTACCTATTTTTTCTCTCTAATTGGAGCTTTTCTTAGTGACTCATACTTGGGAAGATACATCACTTGCATCATATTTCAAATTGTCCTCAACATTGTAAGTATGCAAGTTCACATTCAACTTTATCAATATGTTTTTTTCATCTCAAAAGGCAGGCTTCGGTTCGGTACGTTCTGAGAGTGTCTCTTCTCAATGTCTCAGACTCAATCCTACTAGGTGCTAACAATCCTTATGTTGGGACAGTTCATACAGAGATTTACTGTCTTAAAATGAGCCACTGCTAGTGGACGGTTGGATTAATTCCCTTAGATTAGTCGGTTTCAAAGCCGATACCAAATCTGAAGTTCTATTTTCCTTTTCTTTATGTAGGGATTGGTGCTATTATCCTTATCAACTCATTTCTTGTTACTTAAGCCTCAAGGTTGTGGGAAAATAGATTTTTTATGTGAACCTCATTCACCACTTCATGTTACAATACTTTACATATCAATATATCTAGTAGCACTAGGAAATGGAGCTGCTGATCCAGCATTAGCAACATTTGGTTCTGATCAATTTGATGAACAAGAACCTAAAGAAGAAAAGTCCAAGTCCCTATTTTTCAGCTACTTTTATGTGGCATTGAATCTAGGATCATTAGCAGCTGAGACAGTTTTGGCTTACATAGAGACTTCAGGAAATTGGGTGCTTGGATTTTGGATATGTGTTGGTTGCGGCGGTTTTTCGTTTCTGGTTTTTATGGCCGGAAGTCTTAGATATCGGCATATGAAGACGACTCGAAATCCTATCTCGAGGTTTGCACAAGTGTTTGTGTCCTCTATGAAGAAAATAAAACTTCAAGTGCCCGTAAATGGAGAAGGACTCTATGATGTTCGAGAAGGCGATGATAGGAAAATGTATCACACTAAAGGTCTCAGGTATGTCAGTTTGGATTGACTTATTTGAATTTATCTACTGATAAAATACATTTCTGAGACGGTTTGGATTGAGACTGTTTGGATGAACTTACGAAAATAGCTTATGATATGTTAATAAGCAGTTTTCATATTATCATAAACTCTTCAAAAATGTTTACGAAGAAAGCTTAGGAGAAAAAAATTGAATTCATTTTATCTTGGTGACAAACAGGTTTTTCGATAGAGCCGCTATCATTTCTACTGAGGAAGAGCACAAGTTGCTAGAGGAAAGCGAAAATCCAAATCCATGGAGTCTTTGCACAGTGACACAAGTCGAAGAAGTAAAATGCATTTTGAGACTATTACCTGTATGGCTTTGCACGATCTTCTCGTCTGTCGTCTTCATACAAATGCTTTCTCTATTCGTCGAGCAAGGTTCAACGATGGACAGAAAAGTTTACAAGTTTGAAATCCCTCCTGCAAGCATGACAGCATTCGATATCATAAGCACGTCATTATTCATAATGTTATTTGACGTTTTCATAGTTCCATTATACGTGAAAATCGTCAAAAGAGAGCCAAAACTTCCTAGCGAGCTACAAAGAATCGGCATCGGACTGTCCATTACAATTCTAGCCTTGATTGTCGCCGGTTTGGTAGAGAGGAAAAGACTCGAGTTTGCTAGCAGTGAAGGTAAAGAGACGAGTTCGTTAAGCATCTTTTGGCAAATACCGCAATATGTACTTGTAGGAGTAGCAGAAGCATTTATTTATGTAGCACAAATGAATTTTTTTACATCACAAGCACCAGATGGGTTGAAAAGCTTGGGAATGGGATTGTCCATGTCTACATCGGCGGTTGGTAGTTATGTCGCCGACACTATTTTGTCTGTTGTAATGAAAATCACTTCGACTCATGGACGACATGGTTGGGTTTCGCCTAATCTAAATGAAGGTCATTTAGATTGGTTTTTCTTCTTGTCTGCGGTTTTAACCGGTACCAATTTGGTACTTTATGTTGCGTGTGCAACAAGATATAAAGTTGTAGAAATGGAGAAAAGAGAAGAGGCAAAGAAAGAGGAAGAAGTTGTGACTTGATTCGATAGTTCGGCAGAAAAGCAGAACTTGAAATGCAATTTATTTGAAATATAAATTCGGTTCGATATTGTATAAGCTCTTATATGAATACATCAATCTAGTGAAATTGAAATTGTATTGTCACTCTAAAATGTTATCCTTTATCATTTTGCAATCTTTGCAGCCATTTCTCTAACCAACTTAGCAGCTACCATAGCAGTCATTCCATCAACAGTATCGCGTTGTGGGTTGAATTCAACGACGTCTCCAGCAACAACATCACCTTGAAGATTGTGTAGGATGTTAAGAACATCCCGGAAAGAAAGACCTCCCGGTTCAATATGAGACACTCCCGGAGCAAATGCAGGATCGAGACAATCCACGTCGATTGAGATATACACTCCTTTCACACCTTCCCCTAGTTTCTGCACAAGGAAATCACCAAAGTTTACTATGCGCACGTGTGCGTACGCATATATACACACGAGCACACAAACACGGAGGCGTAGAGAGACATACCAGGTTCTCTAGGAAGGGGCGATCTTTGGAAAATGTTCGCATTTCGTATTGCTCGACCCCAAATTTTTTTGCTTGTGCACGTCCTTCAGCTGATATTGATCTAATACCAACCTGAAATATATTAAAATGCGTTATTTTGGCAAAAGCTACACTTTGTAGTTTCAACAAAATCACGGCACCATCTTGATTTTGCCAAACTCGCCACAATCCAAACATACACTAGCAAGAATAAAATATTACCTGCAAGAGTCGCCGAACATAGTCACCCTCCATGACACGAGCAAAGGGAGAAGCATGCGAATAAATGTTCCCTTCAAATGCATCGTAGTTGTCAGGATGCGCATCAATATGAAGAACATCAACTGGTCCTCCAAGCTTCTCCGAGACAGCTCTAATAACCGGAAATGATATTGAGTGATCACCACCTAAAACTAAGGGTCTTAGTGGAGCCTGAAAGAATATAAACAACATGAGGATCAACCGATCAAGGTAGGTCGAACAGAAAGTTATCGGCAAAACATTATAGTATTTCACATGATAGTGGAGTGAATGCCAAGAAACAATATATTGAGGATGATGAAGGTGTAATCTTTTAATTCCAAATCATAAATTGGCAGATTTACCTCCTCCATCACTAACTTGACAGATTCGCCAATGACACTCATCAATCTTTCATCACCTACGCCACAATCTCGAATTTCTTGAATAGGGACGTCACCGACATCAGTTAGCACTCGTGAGTCTTTTAAATCCTTACCTGCAAAATCAAAATAACATTGTTGGCACTGAAAACTGAGATTGCAGTTGAAAACCAATATTTTCTGCGAACCACGATTGACAACACTGAAATAGAATACAGATGAACAGACATTGTTAGTTTGTTATCTGTGTTATTATCAGATGATGATACCTTCTTCGGTGGTCGAGTTTGTGCTACCGCACCAAATGGCCTCCCTAATGCGAGGTGGAGCAAATGCAGGCCCTTGAAGAAATGATGAATTGTGTCCCAAAGGAACTCCAAGAAGCGATGAAGTTGCAACAGCACCACCCAAAGCACGCACGAGTTCTCCCTGTAGAGAGGCAATTTCAACATTGATATTGTTTTCATACAAAGCTTATAACCAAATCATCCAAATGAAATATAAAATTAAAGATTCATAGGATACTGATACAGCACCGAAAAAACAAAAGATTCAGTCGAGCAAAACAAAAACAAAAACCAAATTATGACTTACCTTAAGCTTTGCTCTTTCTCTAATAAGAGTAAGCGAAGCATCGATTACACGATTTTGTCCATTTTCTAACAAAGCAGCAGATACATTCGCTGAATTCAGTCTCTGCATGCAATGGATACCTCTGCGCGCTATTGTCGACATTTCTGTAACAAAATAACAGAACAATAGATACATAGAGGCTAATGGAATCCTACCAATTCTACTCATCACTGACTGATTTTAAATAACTTTGCACAGGCCTCATCACGTACTTAGCCCGAGAATGACACGGGAAGAGATTGGGCGCGAAAGGGCGGCATCATGAAGCGCGACCACATAATGTCACACGGTCCGGCCCAATACGCCTGGGGCGTGAACCACACGGTTCAGCCCAGCGCGCTCTAACCCCGAGCCATATAAAGCCATATAAGGGTTTGTCAAGCTACGTATCTTAAGGACACAGAAATTTAGTAAATTAACCCCTAATCCTAACAACAAAAGTGGAAAAAAGAAAAAAAACCTCAAAAAAATAAAACACAAAGAAAAGGGTTTTTATGTCTCAAGGTTTTAAAACATAAACACAAAATTCTGATCAAGCCATCAACCATCAAACAAACAGTGAAACCGATCCATTATATAAGCAAAATCAAAAACTGTTTGATCTAGTGATCTTACAACTTCATCTATCTTAACAATGAGAGTGTTATATCTCAAGTCACTATATCAAAAAAACAAAACAAAAAACTTTCCACAAAAACAAACATGCAGATTTTCAATTCTAATTCTGGGATAAAGAAAAAGAGAGAGAATGATGATAGATTCATCTTTAATATTATGATAATGCTAACAGTTAAGTGATAAAAATGGTACCTGTGAAAGTTGACAGAGATCAGAGAAAACACGTTACGAAGAGAGATGGAGACAGTGTGAAGTGATGCTAATTGTAAATAATTTATTTTGCTTCCTCATATTTCCGACATCTCTATCGTAGAATGTTTTTATTTTTTGTTTCTTACAGTTAACTTACATGGATAATTATGATACTATTTAAGGTAATTGTTGACAGTTAATACTCCATTTTTGCAATTTTTTAATGACAAATTATATATTATTATTAAAATATTTAATACCGTAATCAAAAATATTTGGATGAGACTATAAAATCTTATAAGATTTAATTTTAATTACATATCTGTGTTAAATATTTTTGAAAGAAGAGATTAATTTATACAATACACCTAAACAATTTGAAAGATTAATCTTTATAATTCCTGGGAATGACTAGGCGGATTAATCTCTAATGGTTTAAACTGGAAGGAGCATTGATAGAATGGTACATTAAATTAGAAAGATTCTATTTGGATTTCCCACGCAATCGCATCCGACTTTCTTACGTATCATGGCCAACTTTATATAAAAATATATTATCTTTTTTATATAAAAAATTCTTTTTCCCATAACAAGGACATTTTTTATATATAAAAATTGAAAAGATTGCGTATAAAATATATTTTCCAATGCTAATAATAGTTATACATGTTTAGTTTATTTAACTAGATTATGGTCCCTTTTTTGACTATTGTTTTATATTTAGTATAAATTTTTCTTTTAGGCAAAATACATTTTTTATAATAGGTTCTTATCTATTAAAAATGTGACACTTGTTCATGTTCCAAAGGAATCGAACCCATGCCAAATCGAATATATGAAAAGATGTCTACCATTGGGCCAAGTTGAATTCGTGTATATAATTTTTAATGTTTTGATTTTCAATATACAGATCCCAAAGACTACATATCAATCGAAGAGCACGCATGTAGCATACTCATACATTATGCTTTCAATTCTTTGCAAAAAGAGTTATTGTTGGCAATACAATACTCTACATCTCAAACGACCAATGGATCATATGCTATACGACACTTCAAAAAGTTGGATGTTGATCGATTTGTGACATGGTTGACAGAAGAAGAACAAATACACCGCTCTAACAATAAATCATGAAATTATGGTTGAGTATTAATATTTTCTTTTAGAAGAATGAAAGTTTCAGTTATAGAGAGAGCAGTGCGAAGTGAACAATACGACAACAGTAGAGGCATATAAGACAAGGGCTAAAATTTAGTTTTTCTTTCACTTTTTATTTATAAATATAGGATAAATAACCCAACTTTTATCTAATAAAAAAACCCAAATTTTAATATTCGAAAAGAAATTTGAAAAAAATTGGGTACGTGGTACCAAATGTGTACCCATTAGTGTACTAATATTAAAAAATAAATAAATAAATCGATACAATTTTGGTGCATACTGAATGTGTACCGTATACGTACCAGTACCCGATATTGGTACTTTACATAAAATGGAGTACTCATGCTTCAAAGAGTGCTCTTGCAAAGATATGAATTTTGTCATGGTTAATAATAAAGAATTACTTTCAATATTATGGGAAGACATAACATTATTAGCCAATGTTGGAATCAATATTCAAAACAAACTTTTGGTTATACTACCATATAGATAAAAAAAATGATGTAAAGAATAATGGATGATAACTCCATTGCATCTTCCCGTATATTATACTCCTCCGTCTCAAATTATGAGTTACTAAAAATATTTGTTTCAAATTATAAGTCATTTTAGAATTTTCGTAGATCATTAATGATTTTTTTGTCTAATATACCTTCTACTATTTATTTCTCTTTCTTCTTTCTATTCTTTATTTTGCTTTTCAATATAATTATTGAGGAGCATTTTTGTAAAGTCATACATAATTTCACTTTCTCATACAATAATAATTACTCCCTCCGGTTTCATATGTAAGCAACAAAAAAAAATTCTAGTCTCAAATATAAGCAAAAATTAATTACAATTGTTATAATTAAATTCATCATTCCAATTTTACCCTCAAATTGTAGTATTCCAATATTTTTTTTATTCCTATAATAACTCCACTTTTTACACTTTCCAAAGGAGCATTTATTCTTACTTTATGTTGTTGCATTTTTTTATCATTGTCTTTTAAAATGCCATATTCTATTATAAATGTTTCATACAGTGTCTTCATATTTTATCTACATGAATCTTATTCTTCCATTTTGTATACTTTAAACATGGCAAACCCACATCAATTAACTAATGAATTTCCATCTTTTGATTTAGGCATTGAAGACTCTGAGAATTTATCAAATCTCATTATTGAAGGCTCTCTGGAAAAAGAAGTTCCTGAAGCAGTTCTAACTCCAACAAATGAAAATGCACAAAATCTCTAGAGTAATATTATTGGTTTTCTTTTTCTAATCATCTTCACCTATTATGCATTCATTGTCCATTTTATTTTGTAACATACAGTACCACTAATATGGAATAGTGTAACTAACATGCATAAGTTAATAAGCAACTTGCTTTCCTAAAATTTTAAGTACCAGTAATATGAAATAGGTAGTACTACTGATAAGACAACTAAATAACCCACCTTAAAAAGAAGAAAAAAGTCTTAACTTGCATTCTTGATATTTCCTTCTCCATACAAATTCAATCATCTAGAACCACCTCCTGAAAAATGAATAACTCAAAGAAGAAGAAAATTAGCATACAATATTTTAATGAAAAATTTATAGAAAATATGTTTATATAAACCAACGATCATACCTTAATTATCATTGTTTAAATATTTAAAAGTATTTTCAACTAACTCTCGGTCACATCTTAGTTGAGTAGGTAGTATGCCTCGAGTAAGCATCACATCTTTCTTCATATGGGGAATTCGATAATTATTAGATCCTTTAACTTTCATGATTTCAATCATACAAGATTGGAGTGTGAGAAATTTTTTGTCAGATTGTTTGCTAGAAAACTTATCATATGCCTTTTGCACAACTTCAATGAGTTCATCAACTGATTTTGAAGCTTTCTTATACTGTAATGACTGGATGGCATTAAAAAAACCCAGATATAAAATATTTAAATCAGGAGAATTTGGTGGTTGACAAAATAAACGAATGTCAAATCCACCTTCAGAAGCCGCTTTACAAAATTCTTCGTCGTCAATAGAAACATGACACGGAGCATTATCTTGTTGTATATAAATTGTTTCCGTTGCATGTTCTCTGGGCCATTTTTATTTGATTTCAGGTAGCACTTTATTGATTAGAAAATTTCGAATAACTTCTTTAATGATAGAAGTAATCGGCTTAGTTTCAAGTGTACCCGAAGCTCTATTGACACTTGACCTTTTTGCCGCTACTTTTTGAACTAGAGGAAAGACGCCAATTTTTCCTGAAAATATCTCTTTATCATCGTCATCAAATCTAGGCCTAGCGACTACTACTAAAAACATGACCTTGCCAATAAAAATTTTATTTTTGCATGTGCGATATGGCTCATCCTCATTTTCAAGAAGGTAGTAGTTTGTTGATTTTTTGGTCATGTAGAACCACTTTTCATCAATGTGGATGATATTATGCATAGACTTAAACTCTGGATCATGAGGAAGACTAGTTTCTTCAAACATGGACAAGCAAAATCTAAGACGATCTTTCATATTACTATCTTTCATGTGTGGCTTTAGTGCATTTGAATGCCGACGCAAAGTCCCATCTTTTACAAACTTTAACAATGTTGTTTTGCTAATGTCCAAGGCAAATGTGAGGCTCTGAAGAGTGCTATGTTTAGCTAACGAAATATCCCGCACTTTTTCGATATCTACCGTAACTCTTTTTCGACCATAATTTTTTATTCTTTTTTGACACGCATCACCTGTTTGACATACTTGCTTCCAAATTCGATAAATAACATAGGTGGATACCGAGTATTTGGATGCCAACCATATAACAGTTTCGGGTACTAGTTTTCCACCATAACTATTCTTTATCAATAATTGGACAATTATTTTCTGGTGGTCATTGGTAAAAAATGCTCTTTTTTTCTTAAGAGTTTGTGTCTCATGTTGGACCATCGTTGACACTGCATGTGAAAAAGTGAATATAATGAAAAAAACTTGTCTCATGTTTCTTACTGCATGATGTTATTAACTAATTAAAAATGTGTCTCATGTTTCTATCTACTGCATGTTTCATGTTTGTTACTAATGCATGTCTTATGTTTATCATAAAAAAGTGAATATAAAAACTATATGAAGAGACAGTAATGAATAGAAAATCTATATGATAGATATACGAAATAAGTTGTTTACTATTGACATACGAAAATCTATATAACTATAACAATTGTTTACAAATATAGTGATATAACCAAACCAAAAGTAATAATATAATAAAAAATGCTTACTGGCTGCAATACTTTCAGCATCTCCATCATTTTCATATTGATTAATTTCAGTATCCTCTCCATCATCTTCATTTGGATTAAATTCACTCTCTGCAATTTTATAAAATAAAATTGAAAGTGAAAAAAAAATTAATTAAGTTTCTCACACCCTAAATTTCGCCCTGAATTTTTCATCTGATTCATTTGCATTTTTATAATGTCTTTGAATTTTAGTTAGCATTTTCACTTTGCATTGTTAATTTATAATTGAATATATTTTGCATCAAAGTAGTCTTAGTCATACTTGCATCATTTTTTGAATTTTTGCACATTTGACTTTGCATTGTTTATTTATTTTTTATTTTTATTTTTTTTCAATTTTTGCCTAACGGTCAGAACTTCTGATGGCCAGAACTTTTGTGTTGGTCAGAAGGATACGACGGAAGGAGTATGTTACGGATGAATGGTGAAGGTTATGGTAGTTGTTTTTGTTAAGAATGGTTTCTGCTTGATGTTCCCCCTTCTTTGAATGAAATAAAAGATGGCTTTATAGCAGAATTAAAGTGAGGGTAGTATGGGAAATGGTTGGATGGATAAGATCAAGACAGTAATCTTGGTGATGAATTTTGGAGGGTACAAGTAGAGAGTGGAGTGAAAATGCAGAGTAGTGGAGCAGATTTGTGAGTGGAATGGTTGTATCTTGTACTGATATTTTATATTTATTTTAACTTTTCTGCAAATAGTACAAGAGGTGGTGGTGAAAAATGGGAGTGGAAGAGTAGTGGAATGGTTTGAAAGTTTGTACAATTTGTGTGAGTGGAGAGGAAGAAATCGAAAGAGAGAAGGAGACTCTGCTAGCTGTAATATTGTACTGAAATTTTGGATGATTAAATTGGACAAAAATATTAACAAAAATATATATAAAAAACAATTGAAAGTTATAAAAAAATAAATATTATTCTACATATAAAACAAAATTTTAACATTACAGAAGTTCTGGCCGTCAGAAGTTCTGGCCATCAGAAGTTCTGGCCGTCAGAAGTTCTGACCATCAGAAGTTCTGACCCTCAGAAGTTCTAGCTATCAGAAGCTCTGGCCGTCAGAAGTTCTGGCCATCAGAAGTTCTGGCTGTCAGAAGCTCTGGCTATCAGAAGTTTTGGCTAAGTTGTTCAAAGATTATCCAACATAAAAGTATTAAAGCATATTACCTTCTTCCATGACTTGAGCTTCATTTGAATAGAGATCATCAACATCAATTTCTTCATCATGGTTAGAAGATCCATGTTCAAATTCACTTACACTATTGAACATATTACCTTTTTCCATATATTCTTCATTTGATGAACCACCATTCAGGTCCATAAAAGACAAGTTAAGATTACTTGAAGAAGGATCATTTAGATTAATGAAAGATGTTACGTTGCATTCTATCATTTCATGATCAACATATGGAGTGTTTAGATCAATATTGAGAGGCATTTTTATCATTGGTAATAAAACCAAAAGACAATGATTCAGGAGAAATAAGCCTCAGTATTTATAGAGCTCAACTATGCAAATGTTTCTACATGGCGGAACTGTATTTTGGAGTATGAAAATTTTGGCTCTCTTTTCACTTTTTATTAGGTGGGATTGTTTTATAAAGTGTGAAAATTTTAGCTTTAAAGTGGTTGTCTCTTGGTTGCAATGAGAGTACGTGATTTAATGTCCAGTATTGAGAAAGTTTAAGAGTTTAAAAGTGAACATTTATTGGTTGGACTATAGATGCACCGATAGAAGAAAAAGATAATAGTTAAATGCTTATAATAAAATTAATAATTTAATTTTAAATAAATTAAATAAGGACAAATATGAAGAAGAAAAAAATACATATTTTTCACCACTTAAATGAATATATAACCACTTTCTTAAAAGGTGAGCTTTTTTTTATTGCTTACATATGAGACTGGAAGGAGGAAGGAGTATATTTTTTAATTCCTGTGAAAGTGATAAAATGACTTATAATTTAAAGACTGATGGATTAACTAATGTCACTCCATAAACTAAATTAATTACCATGATAGTTGTTTTCCACCTACTTGCTCATGCATCACTGGATGACGTGGCTTGGTTGGCAAAAGCTATGGCAGCAGGTATTGGCAACCAATTTAATTGTAAAAACACAATAGGACTTAATTCATACAGTAAGAACAAAACAACAATAATAAATTATAATATAAGCACAACAAAATGACAAAATGAATTAACCATATAAAGAAAGTCACAACTACTATGATTTGCAATAAACTAATTTCAAGAGCTTGAAGTCGTATGAATGAAAAGAGAAGAGAGGTTGGAGAAGAAGAGAGGAAATAGACCTTGCGAGGGATGAACGTGTGTATGGATAATATATAACTCATATGTAAAATATGTTAACAAGTTCAACTTGGCCGAGCGGTTGACACCTCGTCTGGACCGTTGTAGGGATAGTGGAGGGAGAGTTGGTCGAGGTCGTTGACAACGTGATGCGTTGCACCGCTGTCGACTATGAAGTTTTGAGAGGCAGAGGCAGTGTTGGCAGTGTGAGCTTGAGGTGGGGTATGAGGTACATGATTTTTGGGCAATGTTGGAGGACGAGCGGTCGGATGCGGTTGGCGGAAGAGAGGACAGTAGGCAACGACATGGCCTATTTCACGACACCATTGGCATTTGCCGAGAAAGGGTCGAGCGTGTTGCGGGGGGCATGGGAGGAGTGCGGAAGTGAGTGGGAGTTGAGCGGTTGGATGGCTGCTGATGGCGTTGCCGATTGTTTCGAGGACGAGACTGTGCGTTCAGGGCTGTTGTTGGTGCGCCCGAGTTGGTTGCTGCAGTGTGGAGTTCATGTTCCTTGACGATGAGCTTCTCGTGAAGCTCGTCAATATTGATGGTGGTATCCTGGGCCTTGATCGCGTCAACAATGGACTGATAATTTCCATCGAGACCTTCGAGGACATAGGAGACAAGGTCGTCATCGTCAACCGGTTTTCCGAGCGAAGCGAGGAGGTCCGCGTCGAAGTGACCGATTAAATGTATTCAGTGATCGACTTAGAGCCTTTTGTTGAGGAACACAACTTTGCTTTGAGTTGATTAAGGTGGCCCTTTGATGGGTTGGCATAGGTGCGGGCGAGAATATCCCATGCTTCTTTTGAGATGGTGGCTCGAGTGATCAACGGAGCCACAGAGGTGTCGAGGGTACCGACTAGAGCGCCATAAAGGAGTTTATCCTGACGCATCCAGGAATTGAATGTCGGGTTGGGGGTGGTGACGTTGTTGGCAGTGAGAGTTGTAGGCGGAGCAGGGTGGTCGCCGTTGAGAAACTTGAACAGGTCATATGCGGTGAGAGTCGCCTGAATTTGCGACTTCCAAGTTATGTAGTTTGAAGTGGTAAGTTTTATGGCGTTGGTGAAGTGCACAATGACGAACGGGCGGGCACCGTCTTTTGGGTTAGTAATGGTGGTGGAAAATTCAGCAGCCATGGTGTTTGATTTTAGAGAAGAGATAGATCAGCGGCTAATACCATATAAGACAAGGATATTTGAAGAAGTTTTCTATGGTTATTTTATTAAGTGATATTTTGCCTCTTATACAAGAGTAAATGTGACAGTTATAGAGATTCCTAAAACCTCTCCATAAGGTCACTAACATGATATACAAGCCATGATTTTAGGCATGAATAAACCAACAGCATTGACCGAGTTTAGTTGAATAAATAATAACAAATAATAAAGGTAAATAACATTAATTTAATTCTCTAACACACATACCACGTACAAAACATAAACAATTCACACGCCACACATACACTGCTAAATATTTGTTTACATTAAATAGACAGAAAGGATTAACGTACTACTTTTTTAATAGATAAGGGATCAATTTAAACTTTTAAAAATTAAGGGACCAAAATAGATCCCAAAGTAAAGATAAAAGACGAAAAAGAATATTTTGCCAAAATTTTAAGTTCAATTCTTTTAGTGTGACTTTTATTATTTTTTAATAAAAATATGAAATTTTTTCTTATTTTTTACTTTAGAAATATTTGTTATATTTTCATTGAAAATAATAACAACTATTATACCTAAAAAATTGTATATAGTTTTTTTTAAAATATACTTAATAAATATTATTTAATTATTTACATCTATTATTTTAATTAAGTTAATCAATTTTATTTAATTTTAATTTTAAATATTTAAGATACATTAATATTATTTGGTATTCTCTTCTTTTTTTTAATTTATTGTTAAAAGAGATTAATTATTATACATTATCAATATAAAATATAATTTATAATTTAACGGTCATGATTACTGTAAAACTTATTTACATCATATTCTAATTAAATTCTTATTAAAAATCAATAAGAATTATACATCCTAATATATTAAAAAGTTTAATGTTTGAGAACAAAGAAAGAAAACAAAATAGTGAAACCGAATCTTTATATGCACCGATTCATTCCTTCTTTTATCCTTTTAATCCGAAAGTAAAACAGCAAAATACAAATAAGAAACTGGTTGATCTAATGGTCTCACTCTCACAACTTCATCTAGGTTAACAATGAAAATGCTATATCTCAAATTACTATACCAAAAATATGAACTTTGGACAAAAATAGATAAGGAGTTTTTCAATTCTAATTTTGAGATAAAAGAAAAACAGACAAAATGATGAAACACCCATATTTCATCTATAATATAAATAGAGCATGACAAAGAAGAAGAAGAAAGAAAAAAGCAATTGAAGCAATGTTTGTAAAAATGGTACCTGTGAAAGTTTGCAGAGAATAGAGGAAACACGTTATGAAGTGGCCATAATGAGTTTATTAAGGGATGTCACATTGTCTTAGCGGATTTATAAGGAGATTTTTCGTTTAAAGGATGTCACCTTGTCTTAGCAGATTTATGAGGAGATTTTTCGTTTAAGACTTTAAAGATGGAAAATTTTCTCCACAGAAATGAGAGTGGAGAATAAAAAATTTTCAAAGACATTTTAGAAATGAGAGTGGCACAAATATTTTATGTCTCGTGAAATCTCCAACCGGTCTAAAATATCATAATAAACATAATTTATATAGTATTATTTTAAATTTTTTATTTTGATTTATTTGTTACTAGTAGAAAGACTCGTAAGTCCGCACGGATAAATTTATTCATGCATAAAATTATTTGATAAAAATGTAATTTTAAATCAAACTAAAATTATCTTTATGACATATTTACATGTATTTTCAACAATAACAATATTATAAAATATAACGGATTACTAATTTTCATAGATGCGTAGTAATTAAACTTATTAAAAATATATTGTTTTCGACATAAACAAACTAATAATTAGTGAGCATATCTCTCAACTTTATTACTTGGATGAATCAAATAAATAGAACAACTAATATTACAAATTAAGAAATGTAATAAATTAAAAATCACACTAAGAATAATTAAGAGACAATCTAAATAACATTCATATCTTACATAATCATAATCAGTTAATAAGGTTTGGTTATTGCTGATATATAATTGTTATTATAAAATTACTAATAATTAAAAATATTAAAAAATAAATATGTAGTAAATTATCAACATGATAAATCTAATATATTTAATTATAAATATTTATAAATATTATTAATAATTATAAATATTTATAAATATTTTATTAATTAAAAAATGAATTTTGATGATAGTGGTCCATGAGATAATAATAGATTTTGATTATTAAAAATTAAATATAAAATAGACAAATAGAAAATTTAATTAAGGATTATTTCAAGTACATATCTATATGAAATTAATATTAAATGTACCAAATATACCGTGAAGATTAATTATATATATGTGAATTAATTTGAGTCCAAGAGGTATTTCTATATATAACGTAGAAACTTTTTAGATATAATTTACAATATTGAGAATTTAGAGTACAAACTAGTAACAAACCCGTGCGATTTCGCACGGGTTCCGGTACGGGGCGCATATTTATATTTTAATAGAAAAATATTTGATTACTCGTAAAAAAACAAATAATTGAATTTATAATTAATAAAAAAATATTTTGATCAGCAATTTCATCTTTCCGTTAATAATCAATATTTTAATAAATAACTTCATGTTCCCGTGCACAAATATTATTTTTACTTAGGTATCGTTATCAAAAGTATTTAGATCAAAAATAAGTTTTCGTATATAAATATATTTAAATCAATAATATATTTTTTCCCGTATACAAATATTATTTTAAATAGAAGATTAAAATAGAAAGAAAAATTATTTAGATCCATAATATATTTTTTCGTATATAAAAATTATTTAGATCAATAATAGATTTTTTCTCATATACCATTTTTGAATTATAAATAATTGGGTCATAAATACTATTTTCTTAAATAAAAATAATTAGATCAATAATAGATTTTCCCTTGATATAAACATTATTTTTCTTTAAGTATCGTTTTTAAAAATATGTGGATAAATAATAAATTTTCGTATATAAAAATATATAGATCAATAATCAATTATTTACCGTATACCATTTTTGAAAAAAAATATTTGAATCCTAAATACTGTTTTTAGTATATAAAAATATTTATACCAATAATATATTTTTACGGTCTATAAATATTATTTTTCTTTAGGTATCATTTACAAAAATATATTGATCAATAGTAAATTATCTTATAAAAAGATATTTAGATTATTAATATATTTTTCCGGTACATCAGTTTTGAATAAAAAATATTTGAATCATAAATACAATTTTGTATATAAAATATTCAGACCAATAATAGATTTTATCCCCCACAAATATTATTTTATTTGTTTATGTATATTTTACAAAAATATATGGATCAATAGTAAATTTTTTGATTTAAAAATATTGAGATCAATAATATATTTTTCTCGTATATCGTATTTGAATAAAAAATATTTGAATCATAAATATTGTTATCGTATATAAAACTATTTAGATCAATAATAAATTTTTCTCATATATAAATATTATTTTTGTTTAGATATTGTTTAATAAAATATGTAGATCAATAGTAAATTTTCGTATATAAAAATATTTAGATTAATAATAAATTTTTTATCAAATATCATTTTTGAATAAAAAATATTTAGATCATAAATACAATTTTTGTATATAAAAATATTTACACCAATAATAAACTTTTATCCCGTAAACAAATATAATTTTTTTATGTATCTTTTACAAAAATATTTTGATCAACAGTAAATTTTCTTATATAAAGATATTTAGATCAATAATACATTTTTTAAATAAAAAATATAATTGTTTCATAAGTATAATTTTTTTATATAAAATATTTAAACCAACAATAAATTTTATCTAGTACTGATAAATGCAGTTTACAATTTTATTGTTAGCTGATAAATGCAGTTTACAATTTTAGTTCTAATAAAAATACTTGTACATTACACAGAGTAATGATGGTTTAATATCAACGTGACAAAAATATCATCATAGTTTGCGAACATGAGCAAGCAAAAACAAAACATACTCACTATATTTTTCGTATAAAAAAACATTTTAATTAATAGTACAAAATTTTCTTATTTAAAATTATTTTTGTTTGTTATTATTTATAAAAATATTTGAAATAATAATAAATTTATTTTTATTTATGAGCATTATAATTGATTTATATTGTTAAATACAAATTAACCATTATTTATTTGTTTTTTTTTAAAAAATATATTTTTATTCGGTGTTTATAAAAAAATAAGTGATGTTATGATAAGTGATAGATTTGTGAAAACAGGTAAAGTGATAAGTTGAAAAGTAATCATATTTTGTTTGATTTGATTGCCATCTTACATCTAATGGTATGAAAAATAGACTTGTTTGTGGAAAAGAGATAGTTTGGTTATGAAAAAAAGATTTTTGATTGAAACGAAAAAGATTTTTGTTTTTTTCTAAAAAATATATTTTTATTCGGTGTTTATAAAAAAATAAGTGATGTTATGATAAGTGATAGATTTGTGAAAACAGGTAAAGTGATAAGTTGAAAAGTAATCATATTTTGTTTGATTTGATTGTCATCTTACATCTAATGGTATGAAAAATAGACTTGTTTGTGGAAAAGAGATAGTTTGGTTATGAAAAAAAGATTTTTGATTGAAACGAAAAAGATTTTTGATGTTTGAAAAACATAGTTTCTTGCAATTATAAAAAAATTATGAGAAATAATAATAGTTTGAATAGATGGAGAGAAATCAAAGAAAGAAAAATCAAAATTGAAAAATAAAGTCAAAATTAAAAGGGAAAAAGTGTGCATGGAACACAACAAATTCTCTTCTTTTACATTTAAGATCAAACACATCGGTGGGGTCCACCAACTTTTCAATTTGAAAGAAGAAATATTTTTTAGACATAAAATACCCCTACATTAATGAGGTGGAGGGCAAAAAGAAAAGATTATTTTGGTATTTTCCAGAACATCTATTTTTCTTATATTATAGATATTTAGAAGACGTGATAACATAGAACATGTGCAAGTCTAACACCACAAAGTTCACCCTCCAAGTATGATAACACGAGAATCCACTCAATCATCTATATGCATGAGTAATACTTACATCTATATGCATACATTTCATTTTTTTTTGCAAGAAAGAAGTATGATCACACATCAATCCAAAGTAATGTTGTCAATTTAGCCAAAGAATTTGAGCCCTAGCCCACTTAATGAGGGGTCTAAAAAAATTTAAGAATAATGAGTCCCATAATATATAGGGCCTAAAAATATATGGCCCTAAAATTTAGAAGGGGGCTCAAGGCCCCAAATAAAAAATTAATTTTTTTTTTTAAAAAAATAAAATTTTGAAAAATAATATATTTAAAATAAAAAATATTCAAAAAATTATAAAAAAACTGTTTTTTTTCTATAAAAAAAAAAAAATTCTATAAAAAATAAAAGTCAATTTTTTTTCTTAAATTTTTCAAAATAAAATTTTCTTTTTCAGATTTAAAAAAAAAACATTTCTTTTAAAAAAAAATTTCCACTTTTTTTTCAAAAAAATATTTTCTTTCAGTTTTTTTTTTAAAAAAATATTTTCTTTTCAGTTTTCTAAAAAAAAAACATTTACACTTTTTTTTCAAAAAAATGTTTTTTTTAAAATATTCCAGTTTTCTTTTTCAAAAATATTTATTTATTTATTTAAAATATTTTTTCAGTTTTTAAAAAAAACAGTTTTTTTTTAAATTTCTAATTTTTTTTCGAAAAATATTTTTTTTCAGTTTTTAAAAATAAAATTTACACTTTTTTTTCAAAAAAATATATTTTTTAAAAAAATTCCAGTTTTTTTTTCGAAAAAATTTATTTATTTATTTAAAATATTTTTATCAGTTTTTCAAAAAAATTAGTTTTTTTTTTAAAAAAAATTCCAGTTTTTTTTCTTTTTTCCAAAAAAACATTTTTTTTTTCAAAAAAATTTACAATTTTTTTTCAAAAAAATATTTTTTTAAAAAAATTCCATTTTTTTTTTCGAAAAAATTTATTTATTTATTTAAAATATTTTTTTATCAGTTTTTAAAAATAAAATAGTTTTTTTTTTAATTTCCAATTTTTAGTTTCCAATTTTTTTTTCTTTCAATTTTTTTAAAAAAAAAACATTTTTTTTAAAAAAATTCGAATTTTTTCGGAAATATATTTGGTTTTTAGTTTTTTAGAAAGAAAAAACATTTTTTTTTAAAAGAAATTTCTTCAGTTTTTCAAAAAAAAATTTCAATTAAGGGGCCCTCAACAGGGCCTAAAAATAACACATTAATTAAGAGGCCTAAAATTATGGGGCCTAAAAAATTTCTCATTAATATAGGGCTCAATAAAATGAGGCTTTAGTAGGGCCAAAAAATATGGGCTTTGAAAAATTGGGCTTATTTGACAGCTCTAATCCAAAGCAGAAAATTTTACTTTGTACCCCCACTTTTTAACTTGTACCCCCGCTACAGTAATTTTTGGACGAAAATACCCTCATATAAAAAGCATAAGATTTAAAAAAAATTCATTTTTCACATCTCCTCTAAAAGTGTTCCGAAATCTCTCAAAACCTATTGCATTCCGGAACAGTTTGGGAAAGTCTTCCGGTACACAAAAAAGCACTCCGGAACACATCATGTAAGTGTTCCGAAATTTTCTCCAAACCGGAACACTTTTGGGAAGTGTTCTGGTTTTAATTTTTTTTTTGTTTTTTTTGTCTTTTTCCGGAACACTTTCTAAAAGTGTTCTGAAATTCATTCCGGAACACTCTCCCCTAAGTGTTCCGGTTTGGGTTTTTCTCTTTCTTTTTTTTTTTTTTTTTTTTTTTTTATATTTTGATGTTATTATTTTTTTCAGAATGCCTCGACAATTAGGCCCTGACGGACGACTTTGTGCTCGGAGAAATGATGGTGCATCTGGATCACATCCTCGGGAGGTGCCTAGGGATTCGGGTGGACCATCGATTTATCAATTAGTTAGATCTGACGACCTTGTGCTCGACATTTGTGGTACGGAGAGGTAAGTAAATGAAAATTTAATCGAAATGAATTAAGTTAATTTTGGCATAGTTTATTAATATGTTAAATTTTTTCAACATTTTTTTCGAGGAAGAGGACCGAAAAACAATTAAAATGTCTTTGCGGTCAAAACTCAAAGAATGGGTTCCCGCAACTCCCTAGAGAGATGGAAAGATTGGTGACAAATTCGGGTCTTGCACATTTGCAAAGATCTAGTATGACAAAGGTAGATCCGAATTTAATCATGCTTTTGTAGAGAGGTGGCATTCGGGGCGTCGTCATTTCACATGCCATTTGGTGAGATGACGATTACTCTCGATGACGTATCTTGTATTCTCCACCTCCCTATTAGAGGTATTTTCTGGACTCCACAGTTTGCAACAGGGTCATCCGATCCTAAGTTGGCTCGTATCTCCGCATTAATTCATCATCATCTACAAAAATTTGCTGCTGAAGAGGATGATCCGCAGTTTGTGGATTTATTTACCGCGCTACATTTATGTAATGAAGAGTGATTTTATGATTTAGTAATGTATAGTAACTTTTTAAATATTTGTGTAATGTTTAGTAACTTTGTAAATATTTGTGACTTATTTTTAGTAACTCTCTAGTAACTCTTTAAATATTTATGATTTTATGCGTTATTTCTCTTTAGTGTATGTTATCATTAATTTATCATTGAAGTCATTCGAATATTTGGATGAATAAAAAAAGCGTCTGTTGTAATGCTTTGTTACATTTCATAACAATTTAGTTCTACATTACACAAAATACATTACACAAAACAGGATTATTCTAAGCAAATATAAGAAGGTAAAACTGGTGAAAGATGTAGCCATAGTTGCAATCGTCCCGCTAATGATATCATCCATGCGTTGCATCCGTGTGACGAAACTTCTTCCATCTGTAGGCACCGGGGTAAGGAATCCATCTTTCATGTTTACAGTATAAAAACAATTAATCCAACACTTTGTATAGAAAATAATAATTGAAAATACTATAATCGGATATATAAATTATTACACCCAATGGTTACCGTTGACTAAACCTATACACCAAATAGTAGGATTATGTGGAGGTGATGATGTCAAAGGAAAAATGTCAAGCAAGGATTGCCTAAATAGACAAGAATGACATTATAGCGGTTCGCTATCAAGTAACCCATATGCGGTAGTGTCAACCATTTCTCCTCGGTTGAATACCGTGGTATCATCGACCCGCTCCTCACTGCGATAGTCTATCTCCGAATAACTTCTCATACAAACTCTTCTTGTCTCTTATTTCCATGTCCAACTCTCGACGAACCATTGCCCAACCATCCGACTATACCCATGCAACGATGCAATGACTCTAAATCCACAATTACCATCGATTCAACATCCACAATCTCTGAATATATGATCTAAGAAATTAACATTATAAATATTAGTGCATTATACATACATAATATAATAATAAACATAAAATAATCAACACTATGAATATTAATGCATAATAATTTTATATGACCTGATATGACTTGGAAACCGAAGAGTGTAGTCTTGTTGTGCGCGAGTTTTTGATTTTGAATCTCTCTTTGATTGGGATTTTTGAGACAGCTTTTGTGAAGTTTGAGATGCTTGTTCAACATACTCATGCTGTGAAGGATCCCTGTAAACATCATACCCAACTGGTTTCTTCCCTTTCTTCTTGACTCCTCCCTTGGTTTTTATTTTGTCAGGTGGTGGACATAAGGAAGTTGTTGCGGGATAAGCAATTTCACTACACCTACTTCTTAATGCTCTTTTCCCGACAACATCTGATGATCTATACTTTCTCCATATTTCTTCCATTACATTATTCATGTCAGTCTCCGATCCATCTTCTCCTTCTGCTTGCAATTCACCTTTCATACTTAACTTCCTCCAATGATCATAAACACTCTCAATAGGTATAGGTACACCACTAAGCACATATCTACCTAACTCACAAGCACAAGGTAACCCATAATTTGTTCTATGAGTACACCTACATATTTCTCTAGAAGTTCCAACATAATCAACTCTCTTTAACTCTTCTGATGCGTCTCGGGCGACTCTAGAAACAAAACTACGCAGCTTACCATAGAATGGACTAACATGTGCATGCTCACATTCATAAAAACTTTTTTGAAACGAAGCACGAATGTTGCCTATTTGTATCCTCAGGTTGTTGTTCATAGCTTCCCAATAATTGACCATGTCACCCAGACTATTTCCCAACATCTGCTTTAGCTTCCAATGAGCGGATTCAACCCTAAAAATGAATGCATAACAAATATATAACATGATGTTAAATGCATAATATATATAAATGCATAATATATATAACAATATTATATAACAATATTAATATATAAATAATATTAATGCATAATATATATAAATAATATTCATGCATAATATAATAATAACAATAAAATAAAATAAAATATATACCGGTTAGTCGTGGTGTTGCCCAAATGAAGTACTCGATCAATCCATGCTCCAACGAATCTATGTCTATGTGGAATCAACCATGTGTCTTTCACATAATCAATAAAGTCAGCACAACTAAAACATGCTTGCTCAAGTTGTTCCAACTTTTGAGCATACTCAACCTCGTCACTAGCCCACACAACTTCCTCCCATAATGTGTCAATGGTCTCTCGCATTTCTTTCACCACATATTGCTTGCATCGCATCCCAACATTTTTGTTAATATGAAAACGACATAGCAAATTTTGTGTAGTAGAACACAATTTCCACACTTTCATCAATGCTAGATCTCTATCCGTCAAAATCACTTTTGGGCAGATCTTTCTGCACAAACAATTCCTTGACTTCTCCAAGACCCAACAAAACTATCATGCCTCGGACTCCATATAAGCAAATGCAAGCAAAAGTCAACTCCGTCGATGTCATGCCAACAATTTCAAAGAGAGGTTGCCTATATTTGTTTGTCTTATATGTGTTATCCATAACTAAGACAATGGGAAAGATATTCACAACTTGACGGACTCGGATGCCAAAAAATATCTCACAATATCCGAACCATCTCTTTTCTACTCCAGAGACATATCCGCATCCTCAATTAGATTTAGCAAATGTTGTATCTCAGATCTTGGACCCCTTATCTCTTTTTTTATCACACTCTTCTGCTTATAAATTTGAGTGATCCGAGTGATATTTTCAGGATTTCTCTCTTGCAGGGAAGTCAAAATGTGTCTAGGAGGAACATGTCTCTTTGTTAAATAAAAACATGTTGTTTTCATCCGAGGTCAATTTGTCAACAAACGCATGCCCTTGCCTATCGGGTAATCCATGATTATGAACTCCACACTTTACATCTACCTTCCATCCCAACCCATCTTTTGACCGAGTCGATCTTATTTTAAACGGACATCCACATCTCTTAGTTGCGCTCTGAGTTCCACTTTTATCCTTGTATTTTCCGCCTCTATCACACCCAAAAATTATCTTATTCCTCCTTCCTCTCTTGCCAGTTTTGTCCGACGCTTAATAATAACGGTGATTTTATTTCTTAATCCAACTTCTTTGATCCAACTAATAACATTTTCTCGTGTAGCGAATGTTTCTATTGTAGTGAATACATCTATCGTATCTATGGAGGATTCGTTTTTTTGAATTTCCATACCTGAAAAAAAAAATTAAAAAAAATTAAAAAAAATTAAAAAAGCGTTCAGGAACACTTTAAGAAACTGTTCCGGTTTACACTATTTACAAACCGGAACACTTTCAGAAAGTGTTCCGGTTTGTTAAATAATTGCCATTCCGAACACTTGCACAAAGTGTTAGGAATGGTTTTAATATCCGAACACTTTTTAAAGCTGTTCGGTTTGTGTTTTACATACGAATACTTCTTTAAAGTGTTAGGAAAGCGTTCCGAAAGTGTTTTTCAAAACTGTAAAAATTTGTCTTTTTCGTAAATGGTAAAAATAAAATAGTAAAATAATTAAATTACAGTTAGGGTAAAAATATCATTTTTAAAAAAATATGGGGTACAGGATTAACTGTGGGGGTACAAAGTAAAGTTTTCTCCAAAGCACTATACTTGAAGATCACACCCTGCATTTGGAATTTTCTAATGAAAAATTTATAAAAGATCCAAGCATCTTTTGAAGAGGTTACACTACGTAAAAGAGACATCCTTTTGGGTTCTTTTATATATTTAGAAACAAAATTCCCATGAATGTGAAAATAGATATTTAATGAGAAAAACTTTTAAAAAGATGAATGGTTTTGAATATGGATTTCTCCTGAGAACAAATTGGTGAATATGAATAATTTCTAATGAGAACACATGATAATAAAGATGAATAGTTTATTTATTAACTAAAAAAACTAATCGGCTAACATAAAAAAAAATATAAAAAAAAGAATTTAACCAATCAACATAAAAGATAACAGTGTTAAATTTGAAAATGTAAGACAAATTTAAGAAAAGTTAAGTTAAGTTAAAAGACCTTAAAACTATACTAATTGCTTCAATAGCCTCAATAACTTCTTCACAGCTGCTAAGGGTAAACATCACAGAAATATAACCATGTAAAGAAGAAACATAATAGTGAGTGGAAAATCTACATAATAGAACTTTAGATCAGTCATAAAAGTTGCATAATCGGTATAATAAAAAAAAACTCTAACAATCTACTATCTTAGTTGAAGAACTTTATGTTAAAATGACACTTAAAAAGAAACGGAGGGAATAACATATAATAATATTAATTAATAGTAAATGTATCACTAAACAATGCAAAGGTGAATTTGTCAGGACATCGAGCCAAACAAAAACAGTGTGATTTGCACAGAATAACATTCAATCAGCCAGTCTGCAATCAAGAGTTCGGGACAATTAGCAAAAAGACTACATAGTCTTCCTCACCTGATCAAGGTGTTAACTTTCTTGGCCTGAATGTCATACATTTTATTTACAGCATCCTTGATTTTCTTTTTCTCAGCACGCAAATTAACAACGAAAACTAAAGTGTTATTGTACTCAATCTTCTTCATTGCAGACTCAGCATTGAGTGGAAGCTTCAGAATCTGATAATGATCAACTTATTCCTTAGTGTAGCACTAATGTGAGGGTACTTGCGGTTCCTTTCCTTTGACGAAGTCTTTGGCCGATGCAATGTAACAGTTGTCCTGTTCTTCTTCGCCTTATTCTTAATGGCAGTGCCCGACTTTACTTCTTTTGCAGCTTTCAAGGCTTGTGCCTTTGGACCAGTCATCTTTGAAAAACCACCTGCAACAAAAAAGTTCACATTACAACAAGTCTACAAATCTATGAGCCAATAACTACTTATACACATAAACAAATCTTACATGAATGAAAGTTAAAACAATAGATTACAAAGGGTCAAATATGCAAGCAAAATGCAGACTGACAAAATCTGATAAATTTATGAGCCACCAATGGATAATCACAGTTTTGGATGAAGAACAAATAGGCACCAGTATAAATAACACAAAATTTATCTATTTTTGTAACAAAAAGCTATATTTAAAGAGTTCTTCATATTGATCCAAAAACACAAGTTCTTAAGACATCTTAAGCACATACATTTTATCAAACACCAATCCACTAAGAAAGTTGATTGATTTTGACGAAGTTAGACCGAATAAATTCATCTGATGCAAAATAAATTTGGAACCTATTTCTTCTTCTTCATCTTATTTTTATTTTGTCCCGATTCAAAAAAAGAGATCAATTGGTGGCATGAACTTTAATGTTCAAAAAAAATCATCAAAGGTCAATGCCTTGAATCACCAAAATAATTATCCAACTAAAACATCAAATAAAAACCAAATTTAATAATAACTCTAGACTAGCGTTCCCCAGTGTTACAATTAGAGCATGACACCGACGCGCGATAAAATAAAAATGCATAGCTCTACAAGCCATCCTCACCAACTCCTAAGCCGCTAAATCTTCAATCTGAAATCATCAAAGTAAGGGTGAGACTACATCATAATTAACATGCATTATAAATTCATAAAATAAATAGAACTTCATAAGCTATTAATTCACCCTATTTAGCATAGATAGATTCAATCATTCATCCCACACAAAGCACAAGTCATGAACACGCATCAAAACATAACAACCAAATTATAACATTGGAAACCATCATATCATGTTATAATTCATACAAATGTAATGCAAGACTCTATGCATGTGGTACCAAAAGTGAACTAAATTCACCGTACTGTTCCATTCCAACTCGGACCCAGTATCAACATTTGTTCCATTCAAACTCGAACACAGATATCGTCTCACCGCCCATTCCAACCCGGTAACGGTTATTGGCCAACTCACTAATTCCACACAATGGGAATTAGCTACCACCAATATATATGCATGCACATCATAAAAGCATGCAACATTCCATACAGGTTATGATAACATCATACATCATAAACCATCATCAACCCAAACATGATAGCCATCATTTATCATGAACATCATCAAACAGCATAAACATGCACAAGCAATTACTACAACATCATCATCAAAACATGATAACCATCATTTATCCTGAACATCACCAATGGCATAAATATGCTATCACCAACATACACATATAGTCATCATTATACACACAAACATCATCACAAAACCACACACCATTGCCTACCCACCAAGTATGCAAGATACGAATAACCACAAAGTCGGAAAACCAACACTTTTCAAAATAAAACCAAGTTACCATTATTTTCTTTACTTCATAAAATAGAATATTTAATTTAAGGATTAATGTCCAAAACGGCGATTAAAAAGGATTTATGGTTCAAAAGTTATGAATTTTCAAAGTTTAACATTTTTCAAAAAGTAACAGTGGTAACCGGTTCCTCCCGGGGAGTAACCGGTTCCCACAATCATGTGAAAACACGCTGCTGGGAAATGTATGGGGAACCCGATTCCTCCCAGAGGGTAAACAGTTCCCAAGATTCATAGGAAAATATTTTTTGGAAAATATACTGGGAACCCAGTTCCCCCTATAGGGTAACTAGTTCCCAAGACTCATGGAAACCACTTTGCTAGAATTTATATGAGGAATCCGGTTTCCCCCACAGGATAACCGGTTCCTGCAACCTCTGTAGCAGGAAATCCTTATTTTGACAGCATTCTCCTTTCCCAACTCAACCCAATCATTCCAATACGAACCAAACCACAAATTAACACCAAAACAACATCAAATGGGCAATTATAATGCAAATTCGACACGCTAACAACCCATAACATCACTATATCATCAAGTTGCATCAAAATACCAAAAATCATGAAATTGAGGTTTAAACTCATAAACCTAAAAATCCTAAATTGGGATTCCTAATTCACCCAACCGATCATATTATTCTCAAAACCTATAATACATCATAATCAGAGAAGTCACCCCTTACCTTAGCAATTCCTTGAATTCCTCAAGCTTTAGGTTTTCTTCCTCCTTGCCCCTTCTCTTCTCACGTACGATCTAATTCTCCAATTCCTTTTCTCTTTTTCTTTTATATTCCTCTATTATAATAATAATAACAAAATAATAGGATTAGGGACTTTTACTCCATACACCCCTCACTTCTACTCCTTACACCAACACTCCAATTTCTCTTTTCCTTATTTATTTTCCAAAAATCTCAATAATTCAAATAATTCAAATTTTAATTAAATAAATAAATAAAATTCAACTTATTTAATAATTGAAGAATATGGGGTGTTACATATTTCCTTACTTTTATTGATGAATTCACCAGACATATATGGATTTATATCATTGAAAGGAAAAGTGAGGTATTCACACAGTTCAAGGTGCATGATGAAAAACAAAGTGGTTGCAAATTGAAGAAGTTAAGAATTAATGGTGGTGGTGAATATACGTCTGCTGAATTTGCCAGATTTTGCAATGAGGAAGGTATAGAGCATGAGATCATTGCACCATATACACCACAACATAATGGCATAGCTGAAAGGAAAAATAGGGGTATACTGAACATGATTAGAAGCATGTTGAAAGCTAAAGATATGCCTAAGAGATTTTGGGCTGAAGCAACTTCAACAGCAGTATACATTCTAAACAGGTGTCCAACAAAGAAGATAATAGGAAGAACACCTTATGAGACTTGGACAGGGTCGAAACCAAGTGTGAGTCATCTTAGAGTTTTTGGATCACTGTGCTTCAGAAATGTACCTGAACAACTGAGAAGAAAACTAGATAATCAAAGTAAAGTAATGGTTCTCATAGGTTATCATCCGACTAGTGCATACAAGTTGTATTCACCAATCGAAGATAAACTAGTAATCACCAGAGATGTTTGTGTTGACAAAAGCAAAGGTTGGGACTAAAGTCAAAGTTCAACACAGGAATCAGACACAATTATAATTATGTTCAAAGAAGATCGACATGATGAGCCCTCAACTAGTCAAAGTGAACAAGGCAACGCTTCAACTAGTCGAAATGAAGAACCTCCTGAACAAAATGAAAGGAGGTCGACAAGAACAAGAACTGAGTCAACAAGGCTAGTTGGTTATGAAAGATTTCCAGATCAAGCAATTGATGCTGATGGTGATCTAGTCGAAGAAGCCATGATGATGGCTGAAGTAGAACCAATCGATTGAATGAAACCATGAGTAATTCGAATTGGTGTGAAGCCATGAAAGAACTCAAATCCATTGTGAAGAATAAGACCTGGGAGCTTGTCGAAAGGACGAATTAGAAGCCAATAGATGTAAAGTGAATATACAAGGTGAAACGAAGACCAAATAAAGAGATTGCAAAGTATAAAGCAAGACTGGTGGCTAAAGGCTTTCTAAAAAAGCCTGGAATAGACTTCGATGAGGTATATGCTCCAATTGCAAGACTAGAGACAATTTGAATTATTGTGTCGACTACAACATATAGGGGATGGAAGATGCATCAACTGGATGTAAATTCAGCATTCTTGAATGGTCCATTGGATGAAGAAGTCTATGTTACTCAACCACCGGGATTCGACGTCAAAGGACACGAGTCAAAGGTATACAGATGGAGGAAGCCTCTCTATGGTTTGAAGCAAGCTCCTCGAGCTTGGAATAAAAGAATAGATAGGTTCCTGATTGAAGCAGATTTCACAAAGTGTATATCTAAACATGGAGTGTATGTAAATGATGTCAACAGTGTCAGTTGAATCATTTTATGCCTCTATGTAGATGACTTACTCATTACTGGAGCCAACGTATCTAAGATAATGAAGGTCAAGTCGAAGCTAATGCAAGAATTCGAAATGTACGACTTAGGAAATCTCTCGTATTTCTTAGGGATGGAATTCAAAAATACTGAAGAAGGAGTATTTTTGCATCAGACAAAGTATGCTCAATATATTCTAGAGAGATTCAACATGAGCAACTGTAATGAAGTTGTCACTCCATTAGAAACTGGAGCAATGCTGAAGAATGAGTCGAATTATGAGTTTGTGAATTCGATATTGTACAAACAAATCATTAGATCCTTGAGATATCTTTGCAATACAAGACCAGATATCTGTCAAAGTGTAGGATTGTTGAGCAGATTTATGGAGAAACGTCAAGAATGTCATCTCATCGCAGTTAAGAGGGTGCTGATTAGGGGTGTTCAAAACCAAACCAACCCAATAGAAAACTGCAAAACCAAACCAAACCAAACCGAAACCGCAAAAAATCGCATTTGATTCGGATTAGTTTGGGTCGTTTTTTAACAAAACCGCATGGTTTGGTTCGGTTTGCGGTTTGTATTTTATAAACCTAACCAAACCGAACTAAACCGCATTATGTTACAACTTAAATTTTACTTAACTCGCATCTAACCCAAACCTAAATATATTATACATTAACCTTATAATTATAGACAATTTTCTCATCTTTACAGTTATGATTTCATTTTCAATCTTCTTAAATATCTCATAATATTATCACTTCATCTTCACCACTTACATCTTGTTTCTTCTTATCTAATATCTACTCTCTTATATTGTTTCCTTTGCACGTTCTTATTTTTTATGCAACTTTCCTCTCTTTCAATTTCATTTTATCGCACATCTTTATCTCTAATCTCTCCTCTCTTATGTTCTTTCTTTTTCATCTTCACTAATTTCTCATCTCTTCTATTTTTTTGTTTTATTATAATATTTTTTATATTGTTTTATGCTATTATTTTATGTTTATTATTTTATTTTTGTCTAATCTAACTTTTGCATATTAAATGAGAAGTTATTGTCCAAATATGATTAATTTTTTGGTTATAATTTAGTAGTGTATCATGTATGAATGATCAAATACAAAGTTATGTTGTCATATATATGTGAATGTATGACTCAACAAATTATTTGTAAAAACAAACCAAGCACCAAACCCATTGGTTTGGTTTGGTTTGATTTGGTTTTTCTAAAATCAACCGAACCAAACCAAACCGCATGCCTTTTTATCTCGCGGTTCGGATGATTTTTGCGTCAAACCAACCGCACATGAACACTCTAGAGATACATCAAGGGAACTATCGACCATGGCGTGTTATTGCCTATGAAGTCGAAGGACAACACAAGTGTCGAAGTTCATGGATACACTGATTCAAATTTTAGTGGAGATCAGGACGAAAAGAAAAGCACTGCAGGCTACATTTTCATGATCGAAGGTGCTCCAATCTCCTAGAGTTCGAAGAAATAAAGCATTGTGGCATTGTCATCTTGCGAAGCTGAATATGTAGTTGCATCATATGCTGCCTGTCAAGCAGCATGAATCGAAATGTTACTTAAAGAACTCAAGATAATGGAGCCTAAGAAGATAAAGTTATTTGTCGACAACAAATCAACAATTAACCTGACAAATCATCCTGTGTGTCACATTCGAAGTAAGCACATAGAAAGAAGGTATCATTTTCTGAGAGATCAAGTCAACAAAGGGAAGTTGGAAATCAAGCATTGCAAAACAGAAGTACAACTAGCCGACATTTTCACTAAGCCTTTGAAGAAAGTTAGATTCGAAGAGTTAAAGAGAAGCATTGGGATGAGAAGTCTCGAGAACATGAATTAGGGGGGGTGTTAGATAGTATAATTCTTGTTTGTTTGACTCTGTTGAATTAGTTGTAGGTATTGTGCCGAAATGGTTGTAGTGTGTCAAATATAGCTTGTTGGTGAAGATTGTCGAAATCTTCTAGACCTCTACATGTTTTTGGTTTTAGTTTAGTTTATCTCTTGGGTCTGGGAAAAATGTCTATATAGGGAGATTTCCATTTGTAAATAAATACACAATTAATGAGAATTTCATATACAATTTTAGATAAGCATTCTCTTTCTCCTTATCAATCCCATTATTATTATTTTTCACAAAAACTATCTTTCTTGAAAGCCCTTTGTTCCAACAATCATACACAAAACAAACTCAAAATTATTTCAAGAAGCAACCAACATCATCAATTCATTCTCACCTCTAATAAATATTCTTGCTAAGCCTCTTCAAACTAATCATCCTAAAAACAACCATGTCAAAGGTCGGAGGCAGTACGTGATGGTTGACGGATGAGCCGAAGAAAGGTGTAGGCGGAGGAGGGAGTGTGGTTCCTTGGAGGTGAGGGAGTACTGTATTGCATTTGACTTCTTACTTTCTACTTAGGTTTTCTTTTCAAGTATGCTACTTCTCCTAAAATAAACTCTATCTCACTCTTAAATAGAAAATCAATAGGGTTAGAATTTTAATTAATCTCCAAAACGTCCTTTTAAGATAAAATGAAATAAAAACTATAAGAATAAAAATTAATATATTTAAAAATATTTTTCTTTTTCTTTTTTGAAATAAAAAAATACCTAAAATTATAAATAAAAAAAAAATACGGACACTAAATTAACTAAAAATATAAAATAAATATATTAAAATAAATTATAAATCACAAAGATTGATAAAATATATCTCAAATGATCATAAATCAAAATAAAATGAGAATAGAAATATCAAGTTAAACAAACACTGATAGTTAAAAAAAGAGACCATAAATTACATCTTAAAAATAAAATGAACATACCGACATGATATATTTGAAACACATATTTATAAATCAGTCAATAAAAGATGAAAATTCAAAATATTTTTTATTAATTTTTTACTGTGTCGAATAATTTTAAAGATCTAATTGTAAAATTAAAATATTAATAATATCGACTTATAAACAACTTAATCTCAAATATTTAATTAAAACATAATTTTCTTTTTAAAATAATTATATAAATTTTGATCGATCGTATGTGTAGCATTAGTTTCGATTATCATTACACCATTAATAAACTCTTTTTTATTGTGCAAAATGTTTTGAAGACTTACATTTTTGTTGTGATTTTTTTGTATCCTCTCTTCTTCATAACAAAATCTCTAGAAGAATCCAATCCCTTGTTCATGGAGAGACACATGAGTTCAATTCAAAGCCCCAATTATCCATTCCAAAATCAAACAAGTAACACAAACTCTCTGTCTAACTCTAACCATCTATAACATGCCATCATCTTCTTCTCTCCCTCTCCGCAATTGTAACCAATTCCCATTCTTCCACTTCCTCCCAACAACTTTCAACAACAATCACTTTTCTCCTATCATTACCAAATCACAATCCATGTCATCATCATCTTTCTCTTCCTCTTCTTCATCCAACAATCCCACACAACAAAAACAACAACAACCTCAAATCACAAACACTGAACAACAACAAGACAAACTCTCCCATGTCATCAAATACCACAACCAAACCAAACACAATTTCAACAACTACGCAAGAGGTCCTCATGGCCTTGACTGGGCCAACCAACCCAACCCATTTCGCAGATACATCTCTTCACCTCTCCTCCCTCTTCTCCATTTCACCCCTCAACAAGAAAACCAACAATCACCCCTTTACTCATCTCTCTTCAATTCTCTCCCATCTCCAAAACCCATTTCCAAATCCACCATTTCTCAGTTCCTCTATGATTCCCTCGCCCTCTCAGCTTGGAAAAGTACTTCCTTTTCAACTTGGTCGCTTAGGGTAAACCCCAGTAGCGGTAATCTACACCCTACTGAAGCATATATAATATCACCTTCAATTGAATCACTCTCCGATACACCTTTTGTTGCTCATTATGCTCCAAAGGAACATTCTTTGGAGCTTAGAGCTCAAATCCCATCTGGGTTTTTCTCTAAATTTTTTCCACCCAATTCTTTCCTTGTTGGGTTTTCCTCCATTTTCTGGCGTGAGTCTTGGAAGTATGGTGAACGTGGTTTTAGATACTGTAACCATGATGTTGGTCATGCTATTGGTGCTGTTTCAATGGCTGCTGCTGGACTTGGTTGGGATGTGAAGCTAATGGATTCATTAGGGTTTGAGGAGATGAAGTTTCTTATGGGGGTTCATGTTTTTCCTGAATTTGAAACGCCCACGCGTGCTGTTAAAGGTAAGATTCCTGAGATTGAGTTTGAGCATCCTGATTGTGTGATGCTTGTTTTTCCGAGCGGGGTTAGTGGTTTTGATTTGGATTATAAGGAATTGAGTAATGCTATGTTGGAGTTTTCGAAGTTGGAGTGGAAAGGGAAACCTAATTCGCTTAGTAAAGAACATGTTTGTTGGGATATTATTTATAGAACTTCTGAAGTTGTTAAAAAGAGTTTAACTTTAGGAGATAGGTTTTTGGTTGAACCATTTCAAAGGAGTGGTCTTTGTAGTGAGACGGAAAGTGATAGTGTTTACAAGGGCTTAACTGTTAGGGAAGTTGTTAGGAAGCGTAGAAGTGCGGTTGATATGGATGGAGTTACTGGAATGGAGAGGGAAACCTTTTATCAGATTTTGTCGCATTGTCTTCCTTCTGGTTCACAAGGTGGTAAGAACCAGGGGAAACAACTTTCTTTGCCGTTTCGAGCGCTTCCTTGGGATGCTGAGGTTCATGCTGCTTTGTTTGTTCATAGAGTGACGGGGTTACCTCAGGGATTGTATTTCCTTGTGAGGAATGAAGATCATTTTGCTGAGTTGAAGAAAGCTATGAATCTTGACTTTGTCTGGACCAAACCGGAGGGTTGTCCTGATGAGCTTCCTCTATATGAACTCCTTAGGTCGGATTGTCGGCGGCTTGCTAAGCAGCTTTCGTGCCATCAGGTATGTGACTAGTTGTGATTGTCTGTGTGCCTTTTAAATTTATTGCATCCCATGTTTGAAATATGACTTGTACTTGCAGGAAATTGCAAGTGATGGTTGTTTTAGCCTTGGTATGTTGGCCCGTATGGAACCTACTTTGCGTGAGAAGGACGTTTGGATGTATCCGCGCTTGTTTTGGGAAACTGGAGTTCTTGGACAGGTGTTGTACCTTGAAGCTCATGCAATTGGAATCTCAGCGACTGGAATTGGCTGCTTCTTCGATGATCCCGGTATGATAGTTTTTCCTTGCCGTTTGCTTTGAGATATTTTGTCTAGTTTTTTTCCCCCCTTGTATTGTGGAATTAGTTTAGTAATAACAAAAATGTTGTGTTGTTTTGCAGTGCATCAGTTACTTGGGCTAAAAGGGTCAACCTTCCAAAGCCTATATCATTTTACTGTTGGAAGTCCTGTCGTGGACAAGCGTATAATGAGCTTACCAGCCTATCCAGGGCCCGAAGATGTTGCATGACTTCACATTGCTAAAATTACCAGCCTATCCAGGGCCCGAAGATGTTGCATGACTTCACATTGCTAAAAAACGTTAGGGAGAAGTGATGTCGCTCCCTCCCTAAACACTTTTAGATTGTAACAACACCTTTGTATATGCTTTTCCTCTGCACAGATAGAATTTTGCGCTCACACACACATCCACACATTTGATATTTTTATGACGAATTTAGTAATAAATTTTGATTAGTTATCAATAGTTAAAGGAATAACAAATGCGATGATGATGTATACATGGAAAATCATAACTTATGTATAGTTTGAGATCAGTTATATTAGTTTGATCAGTCAGCATTTTTTCTTTCCTTCTTCATCTTCTAGATATGTTGCATCATTGGCTAATGTGTATCAAGAATTTTTCTCCGCTGATTTTAATTCTTTTGTAACATGTTTCTCAATATCGAAATGTAGCGATGACATTTACCTCAGGGATTTCTTCTTTTCTGTTACCGCTGTATAATTTAAGCTTAATTTTCATTGTTTCTATGCCTGACTACAATAATCCGTTATGGTGTCTCCATATCATAGACATAATTTACAACAAAAAGATAATTGATATTTTTGGTTGCTAGATGTTGGTAATAGTTTTGGTTGAGAAGTAAAATGTGAGTTCGATTATATGATAGATGTGTCGAATAATTCACATAGTTAAACCGATTCTGATGACAGGTCGAAAGAATTACAACTCGGAGCAATTGCATCCACAAACTAATGAGAGTCAAACTTAAATAATCCCTCTGTTACAATATTGCTATTGTTTAATATTTTTGCATACAGATTAGAAATAATATTATCATAAAGTATTACACTTTTAAGTATTAACTTGATTAATGTGTTGGTCTAACCGTGCAAGTAATCTCACCATGTTGCAAATATTTCAAGTGCTAATTGCTTAAACATAACATGCAACATTACTAGTGCCAGATTTCAAAATAATTTGCACACATATTTTCTTCTATTGAGAGGATGGTGAAGGAGATTAAGGTCACAAAATATATCTTGAGATTCCAGTTTGAGTAAACTTGCAATCCCTTGTAATATTGATGTTTTTTTTCATTGATAAGAATTTCAAGAATCAGAGGCTAATTATCTCAATACAAGTTTCCTCGCACCTTCTGCACTAGTTAATCAAAGTTAACATTACTTTCAAGAGGTAACTTTACATTCAAAATACAATGCATGTTCTTTTCCTTAAACATTAACACTATGTATAAACATGATGGACAATTATTCAGAAGATCCACAAACCTTGCACTGATACAAACAAAAAAGCAAATAAATGAATAAACAAATAAAATTATATGTTGTTCTTCACTGAACCTCAGAAGACAAGTATATGATGTATTGTTAATAAATCTTGTACTTCTTGCAATAAGGATGATCCACAAGATTTGTATGAAATCATATTTGATCTGAATTGCACAATTCGAGTCGAACTAGGTCACCTCGTCTGACATCAGTTTGTGTTTCTTCCGTATCAAAGACTGCAAAGGTCATGTAGTTTCACAAATAGCATGATTCATGCTAGCAACTCAACATAAAAGTGAACTTAGGAATGAAGGTGATTTCAGTGTATAATTGAATGTAACCATGTGTGTCACTCGTGTAGGTGTCGAATGCCAAACGCGCCATCAATCTCAAATGTCAATATTTACATAACTTGCCGGTTCTAGCTTGTGATGGAAAACCAAAGGGTCGGTGTAACGATGCTACATGATGAAAAACAATCGAGAAATTTTGTTTTTCATGTGAGATATTGTTGCGTACCAAATTAATATTTGAACGAATCCAAGAAAAGTCCCAACGTAAGGCCAGCTTTCCAATAATTAAACACTGATATTAAGCTTCTGATAACTAAAGGAAGAGAAGAACTATACATCATAGCACCAATCCCTTCCACAACAACCACAGCTAATCCAGCAGATAGAATATCCCAATCCCCGGTTTGTCCAATAACAGTGGAAAATGCGGTCGCGCAATAAAATCCAACCAAGAAGAAAAGAAGTTTCACTGGAAGATTTTTCTTTACCTTGTCAATTCTAGAACCTAGTTTAGTTCGAAACTCTTGAATCACTTTGATTATGCGCGTCCTTCCGTTAGTTCCGTTCGACGGACTAAAACTGCCATCGTTTACGCTGCTTCTGACCGACCAACTCATCTTCCTGAAAAGGAATAAAAAAATTCAACGTTGCAAGAAACATTCACACTTCTCTCATTATCATATCATAAGCATAAACTGCTACTGACTTACTTGAAACCGACGAATAAACACGGTTGAGCAAAGTTATAGGCAAAACAGCACCGCTTATGGCCGAATTCGGTTTTGTAAATGAATGCAGCGAGACCAATTTCAGAAACTCTTGAACTTATATAATCAAATGAGGATATGGATATAACTTTCGCACTTGTCGTACAATTGGATAACATCTCGAAAATTGTATGTGAAGTCCTCACTCCTAGTGAATGGAAATAGTATATAATGTAAGAAACAACAAAATGCACAAAACTCTCGTAACCGGGAACAACTAGAATGTTCTATGCGAGTATTCTAGTTGTTTGCGGTTACACAAGTTCATCGCCAAAACCAATAAACATAACAAACTAATTCAATTTCTACCAAACATAACCAATGCTAACACGTCGATACGGATAATAATTTTAAAAAACGTAATCACAAATTTCGGACACTGTCAGACATTTTTTAATAGGTGTTCGTGCTACATAGAAATTCGGTGACTCTAAATATATAAAATTTAAGAAACCAATCAGGGTAATGTCAATTGTTCAATAAAAACAACATATTAGAATACCCAAATGATAAAAAACTGAAATTTAGAATGAAATGAAACGGAAACAGAAAAGGGGTGTTTGGGAAACATGAAGATAAGGTAGAAAGTGAAGTTAGAAGAAAGCTTACAGTGTATTAGTGGGAAGATGGAGAACAAAGGGGTTTGTTTGTTGCTTTGTTGGGTTTGTTCTTGTTTCGACGAAACCTTTGTTGGGCGCATATTGTTAATTATTGTGAAGGAAAACATAGTCATTTGTTTGTGAAGTGAGTTTTTGTTTGTCGAATGTTGATGTTCTTGTGTGTGCTTGTGTGTTTATGGCCTTTCATAAGACATAATCATGTACTATTTGATTCCATTGGATTTTAGGTAACTAATTTAAAAAATGTGATTTTATTTTGATTAATTAGTTTTTAATCCTAATTGCAAATCAATTTTTTTTATAAATGTTATAAAAGTACGGTAAAATAATAGGTTTGATGCAAAATTTATATATATATATATATATATATATATATATATATATATATATATATATATATATATATATATATATATATATATATATTAAAACTAATATTACGAAATGATAATAGTTGATTATAATGAATATATAAAATAATTAAAAATTTAATTGTATTAATTAAGAAATAATATTAAAAATAAAATAAAAGAATAGTAGATTAATGTAACATATAATACTAGTAAAAAAACATAAGTATTAAAATATATGTATCAATGGTCAATTGATCTAAACAGAGTCACTCAAGTCATCCGGTTAAAATGGATTAGAGAATGGACACAACCTAATGGCACACTAAATTAAAACTTATCGGTTACCATAGACTCTTAGATAAAAGAGCTCAAAGAATCTTTTAATACATAAAGTGAACTAATGGTAGAAATCCAAATACACATAATTCAAAACACTGAACCTCACACGCACGACTTTCACTTATTTGATTTTCAGAGCGTTTGCAAGTATACATCACACCTTCGAGAGTCACAAAACAATGATTGCCGCCAAACATATGAATAACGTTTAGATCATCATGTCTAATTGGAATATCTATGTTGTAGGTGGGAATTAACTTAACATTTCTATCACATTTTATTGAGATCTTATGATAGAATTACAACTAAGAATGACAACCAACACAACCGTCAAAAACCCTCACTAACCCCTCATGCCGACAAAATCATGTCACCCTCTTCTCATAGGTTGAAAAAACTTAATTAATAATTTCATAAATTGTTTTCATAAGTTCTCCCAAGCAAATAACCTTACAAAACTTATGCTACTATCTAAGTTCAAATAAGTCAATGTAAACAATTATTTAGTCTCATTGTACGTTTGATTCTCTAGAACTTGTGAAAACAAGTTGAAAAAACCTTATCAATAATTTCATAAGTTCTCCCAAGCAAATAATCTCACAGAAATTATGCTACTATTTAAGCTCAAATAAGTCAATGTAAACAAACATTTAGTCTTATTGTACGTTTGATTCTCTAGTATATTTAAACATTGGTTGAATTGCGTATTTACACATGTTCAAATGATATAGACTTTTTAAGCAGGCTAATAGGCTAATCAGGTCTTTGAAAAAGCCAGACTTCGGCCGAAAAATAAGCATATGATAGGCCACAGGCCATACTTAGGTTTTAAATTTTTTAGAAATTCAAGCCCAAGTTTAGCAAAGTCCAGTTCGATTCATCATATTCTCACCCCTAGACACAACGAAGAAAGTACATTGTCTACATTTTAGTAGGCCAAAGCTCGCAATCTTCATCGATCAAGTCCCTAGTACCCTTTGTCTATGAGGTCTATATTCAACATATATTGTTCAATGTATCCGAAACATCTTCCTTACTACATAATACACAAGTTTTCTCTATCTACATGTTCAAACCATCTAAATGTCTATTTTCCACCATCTTTTCTAACTATAGGTGCTACCCTAACACTCTCTAATATTTTCATTTCTAATCTTATCTCATTTAATCTTACCGCATATTCAATGGACATTTTTCTCGTACAACAATGTTGTTCTAACATGTGGTGTTACACACCTTCTCCAATTCAATAAAAACTAAATGTAAGTCTTGTTATTCATCGGATACTTCCCCATCACATATCATAATAGAAAGACTGCTTATATGGTCTACCTGCCAAGCATAAAATTAAATTTATTCAGTAACTTGAATCTCTTTCTCACAATTTCATAGTATGACTCAAATTTAATCTCTATAATTTGCACAATTTTATATATCTTCTTTGTTCTTATAAATCAGGATTAAAGTAGGATTAAAGTACTTCTTCATTCTATAGACATTTACTTTGACCTTGTTATTTTGTTAAACAGTTTGATAAGTCACTCAATACCCCAGTTATCAATCCAAGATAGTGGAGCAGATCCAAAAATGAGATATGATAAGTCACTCAATACCCCAGTTATCAATCCAAGATAGTGGAGCAGATCCAAAAATGAGATAATAGGATAACCGCTATTTAGCTATTTTTTGGATTGATTATATAAATAATAACTATATAACATAGATTTAATGTAAAACCAAACAAATAATACAATGCCCATAAAATCAAATATCAAAGCATAAGGCTTAATAAAAAAACTCTGAATCAAATTCAAAAAGTCTTAGACTCTATTTACTTGGAAACTTATCCGACTCACTCGAGTATCTCCACCAATCTCGAAAAATCAGAGACAGATTCTCAAAAAGTTTATCCCGACCTAGTCATTACTCTCATTTGGGTGAATATTGAAATCTCTAAGAAATTGAGAAAGAAAAACTTCATCGAGAAAAACAAACTATTTGCATATAAGGTTGTTTCATTATGCTCGCATCATTGGACAAACTATAATCTGAACCACCACGATTATCAATTTGAAACAATATATAATAAATAATCTAAAAAAATATAGTTAAATGTATCACACCATCACTCATGTTTGATGCATCCGGCGTAATCATTGTCGAAACAGCAATCAGTTGCATGAAGATATGACTGCCAACTACAGCTAATCATATCATAATCTACATATAGACAAATAATAAGAAGTATACATATTAAGCGCTTCTTGCCTTTGTCGAATCCTCAATCGAAATTAAAAATGACCGTCTCGCTTCTCTGGCACAAGTCGATGAACTGTTGAGTAGAAAAATTGCTAACTCTCAGGACTGAAGCAAGAATTCACTAAGTTGATGATGATGATGGCATGTTGTAATGAGCATAGCAGTTTAGTGGCTTGAGGTCATTCAAAGCTGAAAATTTCTCAGTGTTTTTTTTCCGAAGAATCAATTAGGACCTTAAATTTTCGACCGTCTAAATTCAAACCATATCTCGTAATGATTAAACAGAAGACTGTCATGTGTATGCTTCCCAAGATACTCGAGTCCTAAACTCGTAAGCTTCTTTGTGCATTCATCTCCTCCCATTCTCGAACAGAACTTTATATTGTGTGATACAAAGATTCGTCCATCGAAGGGTTTTAATTTAGATGCCAATCTTTCCAATCCAACCCAAACGAGTTTATCAGGCATGTGAAGAAATACGGCACTGGCGTAAATCAAATCATATGTTACGCCGGAACCGAACTTACTGAAATCCATGTCCTCGCCCTTAACTATCAATGGTCGTTTATGTAAGAGGCCTTGTGCAGGAAGCTCGTACCTAAGTGCAGCCATCAGAGAGAGCTCGTCTCTTTCCAGACAATGAAAGTGTTCGGGATTTAAATATCGAATGAAATGCAAACCAACTCGAAGTGTGCCACAGCCTATCTCCAGCACCTGTGAGTCTGGTCTGAGGTGAATGGTTTGAGCAAGAAACTCAAACACATCCCTTCCACCTGCCCATGGTTCACCGTAGTTACTATGGTGCTGTTCAACTAGAAGTTCGCCGGGGCATGGAAAGGCTGTATGATTATTTGAATCAGCTCCCTCGTAGTGTGATATGCCCTTAAATCTGCACTTGACAGGATAAAATAGATTAATCAGGTAACCCAACATGGAAGTCATACATTCACACGTACAAAAATGGATTAACTAGATAAGAAGAAGGGTCTTACTGTCGAAGATCCTCGAGTTGTTGAACCCTAGTGCGAGGGTTAATACCCTTGCGGAGCACATTTTCTTGCATATGAAGTCCATTTGCTTGTATTTGATCTTTCACCCACTGAACATCCTCCTTCCTTGTTGCTAACAAACCATTACGACTACTAGACTCGGGCAAACCAACAGCAGAGTTCACTGCATTGTTGACAGGGGTTGCTGAAGGTTGTGAAGGGCATGAGCAAGAAGAGAGAGAGGACAACAAGAAGAACAGAAAAACAGCGGCAGCTGAAACTGTTAGAACCAGAACAGGCACTGTCATCACTATGCCCTTTGACATAGTCCGTGAAACTGAAAGCGCCATCAATGACTAAACCTCTTAATCTCACCTTCTGAATCAAGCAAAAACAACAAAATCAGCACTAAGCAAACCTTTCATTGCAAGTGTTGTCAATCACAAAAAGCAGAAAATAGCAACGTGTTGAAATCTCCACTACCCTACAGTTCTATATCGCAGCAATATTTAACAATATTTTGTACTAAGCACCATATCCACGGTATAACCACAATTTGACAACAATGGAAATTGCTCATATCAACTTGTAATAATCTCAATTCTCATTGAACTACAATACGCGTAAGTTTGGTTTTGCGGTGAAAAAAATTGATTTTTAGTGAATTGATTCTGGTTAAAAACGAGTTGAATAAAGTGATTTATGTTTTGATAATTTTATGTAAAAGTGAGTTGAATAATAAATTTCAAAGGCTACAAATTCTAGCTTCATGTAGAATGAATTCTTGAGGCAGAATCAATTATAATCAAAAGCTACAAATTCTAACTTCAAATAGAATCAATTCTAAAGGCAGAATCAACTATACTCAAAAGTTACAAATTCTATCTTCAAATAAAATCAATTCTAGAACCATAAATCAATTATACTCAAAAGTTACAAATTCAAGCATCAAGTAGAATCAATTCTAGAACCCTAAATCAATTATACTCAGAAGCTACAAATTCTAGAGGCAGAATCAATTACATTTTAGAAGAACCAAACATCTCAAAATCTCTTCCAAAAGCTAAACCAAACATACACTTAAAAAAAAACCTAATTTGAAAAGCATCAATTTTTTTTCTCAAACAATGAAATACCATTCATAAAACTACAAAATAGCTAAACTAAATCAAACCCCATTTGAAATCTCCATCTTTGGTAACTAGAAACATGAATCATTGAATAACATGGTACCAAAAAAAAAAAAAACCAATGAGCAAGTAAAAACCTCAAAAACTAAAGAAACATAAATAAATCCAATACATTGAACATAATAAGCATAAATCATGAAAAGGGTCATAAAAAATTGTACCCTTTTGAAGGTAGATCGATCTAGTAAGAGGGAAATCAGTTGAATGGGTTGAAAGAGAGAGAATCACCGACAAGAGTCACCGGTGACAACGACAGTAGACAATGTTGTTGTTGGATTTATGAATTGTTTATTGTTGATTGAAGAATAAACAATTGTAGGGTGTGTTGTTTGAGTAATGTTGAGGAAGAAGCAATGGGTTTATGAATGAGGATTTTCTTTCTTGTGGTAGAGATCTGAATGATGATTGTGTTTTGTTTTGTGGAATGTGGAAGGAAAGAAAAGAGGAGGAGAGAAAGGTTAATGAATGTTTGGTTGTGTTTTAGAAAACGGAAAGAAATTATAACATGGGTCCCACCTTCACAGTTGGATTTTAAGATTTGTTTTTATTTACAATTTAGAGGTAAGAAATTTAAAAATAGACTTCTACACAAACATCCTCATCCTATCCTCATCCTTGTAGTAGAAATTGAATAGAATTTTACAATAGTAGATATCAATTCTTCTTCAAAGTAATATATATGAAACTTGAAAAATGTCTAATTCTAAAAGACAATATATATTCAATGTAAAGCTTCTTTTTCTTGGTGAATTCATACCAACCCTTTCCAATAAATTTTTTATTTTTGTTAATTTCAATATTGTTCCTTTTAACTTTATGAATAATATAGTTGTAACGTTGATCAGTTTCAATATCAGATTTATCTCCTGCATCCTAAGTCTGAGACATTTCTTGATTACACATTTAGAGAAGTGCTGCAAAATATCCATAAAAATATTTCATTTAGCTATTATCAAATAGATTGAAAAAAAAAACATAAATTACATCATTTAAGATTGGTTAAAAAAAGTGTATCAATATATTTGTTGTGGTTGTTTTTAGATTAGTTACCATGGTTTCCCAAAGAAACTGATTTTTTCATACAATCTCACTTTGGTGCACTTTGTTCACAACATAACCTACCTCACCATTTTCCTTCACAATATAACACTCCTTTATTTCTTTCTTCACGGATTTTCTAGATGCAATTTCATGATTGACATTTAAAGTACCGAAAAAATGTTTAGTAGGAGTTTTATATTTTCCACAACTTTTGCCAACGTCTTGAGCTGCATAAATTGTCTTCTTGATAGCTTCCAAGTCATCATCAGATGAACTTAAGTAATATATATCATCAAAATCAGTAAAATTATAATTACACCGATCATTTGTTTACATGATACAAAATCAAAAGATAACAAAACAATTACACTCAGACACAATCACTTGATGCATGTAATGTTTTGGAACTGATGACGTATTAAAAAAACCTTGTTTGCAAAGAAATATTAAATTTTCAGTAAGTGAACCATGTCTAATGAGATGATAATGAAGACATATATTTGATCAGAGCAACGATAATGAAAAGGAAATTTGTAATCGTGTGAATTTGGATTGGAATTATCAGTTGCAATACCTAGACGACAAATGTGACCTAGAATATGAGTCATTCCTTCATTATGATTGCAAGGATTTTATAAACCTTTAGTTCTTTAGTTGTACCTTTGGTTTAATCATCCATATTTTTTATTGGCTCGAGATGGAAATGCTTGGATAAAAAGTGGTATAACAATTCACCTCATTCTTGTGTTTGAAGTCACTTTATCAAAAATCGGTATCATAGTCTATCACATGTGTACAAACTAATATATACATAACATTAATATACCTGTTAATGATTTTTGCTATACGACATCGTCCCATATCCACCACTTGTATACTTATCCCCTTCATAGTATCCTCACTGAGATCACCACAAAAATGTTTAGCTTAAATTCAAACACAAAAGATGTATTCATTTGGTATGATCCCATAATGGGGACTTACACTGCTAATAGTGGTTGCATTTGGATCCCTTGCAAAAAATAAGATTTACATGATCATAATTTAAACCTCAACCGCATAACTTGATTTGGAAACCCCGCCTTTTATAAATATCAAGTTCTCATTTTAGTTTGCTTGTCTTAAATTGATTCTCTCTCCGTGTGTGTGTGTTCATCATCACATAATGGTCCCTCAACTATGTGTTCCAAACGTGGCCTAGAAGATGAGTCATTTCTTCATTATGATTGTATGGATTCTATAAATCTTTAGTTATACCTTGGATTTAATCATCCAAATTTTTTCTTGGCTCGAGATGGAAATGTTTGGATAAAAAGTTATATCATAATTCACCCCGCTATTGTTTTTGAAGACACTTGATCAAAAAGTGGTATCATAGTCTACCTCATGTGTACAAACTAATATATACATAACATTAATATATAAGTTAATGGTTTTTCTCTACGACACTGTCCCACATCCATCACTTGTATACTCATCCCCTTCATAGTATCCTCACTAAGATCACCACCAAAAGGCTTAGATTCAATCCAAACACAAAATATGTCTTTACTTGGTCTGATCCCATAAAGGGAACTTACACTTCTAATAGTGGTTGCACTTGGATCCCCCACAACAAAGAAGAATTACATGATCATAATTTACAACCTAAATCATGGAACTTGATTTGGAAACCTTGCCTTTTAGAAAAATCAAGTTCCTATTTTATCTTGACTAACCCTCTATATCATTTTTCTTTCCATTTCTCTACTTCATCATCACTACACAATCCCTAGGCTATGTGTTCTAGATGTGCCTTAGAAGACGATTCATTCTTTCATTATGACTGTAGAGATTCTAGAAACCCTTAGTTGTAATTTAAGTTTAATCATCCAAAAAATTTCTTGACTTGAGATGGAAATGCTTGGATAAAAAATGAGACTCATGGTACATGTGATAACCTCTTTGCCACAATAGTATGATGGGCTTGGAGAAGCCGTAACTCAACATTCATTTTTCATGAAACCATTTCCAAGTATCATCTCTCATTGTCCGCCCACTTTATGGCAGATTCCTTTCACATTTGCTTCACTAAACCTCAAACAACCACACACACAACTGTTTCAACAAATAGAATTCCCTCAACTACACTTGCACCATTATTAATATAGATGGAAGTTTTAATGACACATCAAATCATACGAGATATGGTGGTACCTTTCACACGTCATTTGGGATATAGAAATTCAGTTTCTCAAGATTTAGTATGAACTCTTCAAATATTCTCCAAGCAGAACTTTGAGTCACTCACAAAGGCCTCTCTCTAATAAAAGGTATGTTCATTATTGAGTTGGCTTTTCACATAGACTTATTCCCCAATATTAACTTTTTTTAAAATTTGGTATTCGACGTTGCAATTGACTAATTCAAGAAGATCAATCCCACCATTCACTTGTGAAATCCTCATTTATATGGATTAACATAACACAATAATTGTTTGCACCTAACATCCTCAACATCAACCTTATTAAAACTGCCTTGAATAATTATCACAAACATGCATTGTTGATCTAAAGTATTAAAGATATTATATTTTAAAACACAATATTTCGAGTTATCCGCACCCTTTACGAAGATAATCAAAATGTTGTTTTTATGACAAGCTCGAAACATTTATTTGTTAGAAGGAGTTAATAGTATGAGCATTGATATAACGTTGAGGAACAAGCACCTTGTGAGAGACACACCACTTGTCCACCTAAAACTTTAAGGTGATAAGTGAGTGAGTTCTCCCACTTATATATATGCTTAAGTCTCCACATTCCTATCAAATGTGAGACTATTTCCCTACTTACTCACACTTGAATATTATTCCAACACTTCCCCTCAAGTGTGAGTCCACAATACTCCCCCACTTGTACCGCCGTTGACACCTTGCAACGGTCGATACTAAGCCGGTCCCTTTCTCGAACCAAAGGCTCTGGATACCAATTATTGGGGGAAGATTTAGGAGCATTGATATATAATGTAGGATTAGGAATATTTGTGAGAAACACACCAGTTTATCCCTAAAACTTTAAAGTGATAAGGGAGTGGGTTCTCCCACTTATATACCCTCAAGTCACCACATTATTTTTCAATGCGAGGACTATTTTCCCACTACTAACACTTGACTTGTATATTCCAACATTATTAACATTCTTGCATGAACACGACAAAAATTTAATTTTTAAAATTATAATTTGTTTAATTTTTATAAAATTTTATTTTAAGTTTGTAACAAAATAAAACATTTTGCCATTAATTTTATAGCATTACCCTTTTATATATTTTAAAAAATTAAATCACGAATGAATTACAATATTCATACGCGCAATTTTATAAATAGTTATGATTATAATTAAATGCTTTCATTGAATTAATTAATGGTTATAATTAAATACTTTTATTAATTTGGAGTATAATGTTTCCAACGATCAAATAGTTATAAAAATTCAATTTTTAATTATTATTTCTATTAGTAGCAAAAAGAACAGTGTGTTAACTTAAATAAACAAATGTCAATGTTATTTAGCTAAACACTTTATTTTGTGTGTGAATTTATGATAATTATAGTGTTAAAAAGAAAGAATAAAAATATAAGCAAAGATAAAATAAAAATAGAAAATGGTTAACGGTTTTGGTTATTTTGACATAGGAACAAGAATATAGGGTTTTGGTCGGAGGTTGTGTCTTGTGTTGTGACTGTTGCTTCCCACACCAACCTTCTACTTTACTGAACCTCACAAGACAACTTCCATCTTCACTCTTCCTTCCTATTTCCACCATTAAGGTATATCATCAATTTCTCAGATCTCTCTTACCAAACATCCTTTACCTCAATTAACGTTGTTCATACTCTCCATCATGTACTGTCTCCCTTTTCCCTCTTTTTTTTCTTTTCAATTTAGGGTTTCAGATTGGGTTGATTATTGATTAGAATCATAAGAATTTCATTGGGTCTGTTTTTTGTTATCAGATTTGTATTGTTGTATGCATTTTGCTTGTGAGTTTTGATTGGGAATTTGATTGAAAAATGCTGGATTTAGTGGTTGTTATTTTCTAACATAAGCTTCTTGTTGTGTGGGTTTAGGATTGTGAATACATTTTTGCTTTTGAAGCTTTGCTAATCCTGTATTATGTTCAATTCATTTTCATTTTGCTTGTTGCAGTATTGTTTTATTTTCGTGAATATATAGTAATATTGTAACTGAGATAGTGAGATTTTGAGACATTGGATTTAAGATTAGACCACTAGGACTTCCTTTGTGGCACTGTTGTCGATGATGGATGGCTGTCCATGGCGGAAGCCAAAATCCTGCCATACCGGCCACTTTACGGAGTAGTTATAGCGGATTATGGCAGAAAACCCCGCAATATTGGCCAATAATTACCATTGCAGAGAGCCCAAAAACCGCCACTTTTTGATAACACTGCTTTGTGGTACTTCCAGGACTTGTGGATATAGATAGTTGTTTTTGAGTCTGTTCATATTAAATTTGATGAGAGTAGATGTAAGGAGAGGATAAGTATGACTTGGATAGGTTATTACTTTTCGGTTTTCAATTGGGAGTTTGACATATTTTCTTCACGATGTAGGCAATTGACTCTGTGATATGGCCTTCTGGATCAGCCCTTTTGGTGTAATTTTAATGAAGTCGGGAAACTTGTATTTTTTTCCCAGTATGTTATATTCTAGAGTTAACTTTTCTAACGAGTTAGATGTTTAAACTGTATGATTTAGAGCAGTTAGAATCTTTTGTTTTTGGACATGCTGTACATGGAATGAGGATTGGATTGGTTGTAGACTTGTAATTATAGAATGTTCTAGGTCTAAGAAACTTGAGAAAAGAGACATGGATATTATTTCAAACTTGAGAAACTTGGAGAATACTGTAACTTACCAATATGGTACCAGACATAGTAGAAAAATGCTTTGATTAATACGTATGAGCTCATTACTGCCAGATTGGTAGTTGCTTACTTGTTACTTCCATGATTAGTTATTTTGTAATGCATACTATTTTTTAAGAATGCCATAATCATTTGATTAAACTTCTTTGAAAGCTCGCAGGTTGTGTGTTAATTTAGATTTTCTTGATCGAAAGCTTGTTCATCTGTCCCTCTATTGGCGTTAGCTATGCTACCAACTGGAGCCAAAGAGACACAATTACGCGAGACCAACAGTCAGAAAGTCCACCCTCAACCCATGGAAGAAGCCATGAACCAGAATCCAGAAGCCGTGGAAACCCTAGTATCTAAAATTTTCACTAATATCTCTACGCTGAAATCAGCTTATATTCAGTTGCAAGCTGCTCATACTCCCTATGATCCTGATAAAATCCACACTGCTGATAAACTTGTTATTAGCGAGCTGAAAAATCTATCTGAACTCAAGCATTTCTACAGGGAAAACAACCCAAAGCCAGTGTGTGTTTCTCCCCAAGACTCTCGTTTAGCTGCAGAAATTCAAGAGCAGCAGAGCCTCCTGAAAACATACGAGGTCATGGTTAAGAAATTTCAGTCGGAAATTCAGAATAAAGATTCAGAGATCCATCAACTTGAAAAGCAGATTGAGGAGGCTAGTCAGAAGCGAGCAAAACTAGAAAAGAATCTAAAGCTTAGAGGTTTGTCAACTAAAGAATCTGAAGGCCTGTTGAAATCGGATCTTTTACCTCTTGATGCTAACTTCATGATCTCCTTTGATCAACATCAGCTTTGATGCTGCTGTGAGAAATGCAAAGACAGCATTTGCTGCTAGCAAAAAGCAACTTATTTCAATAAGCTTCTTCTTGCGAATCGATCCCTTGGACATGCTAGGCCAAAACAGATAAGTTTTGCAGCAAAATACCTAGCGGTCATCCAAAGATGGAAGCATCATTCAGGTTACGTGACAGGTGGAGGGCATCCAAGAACTCCTTTTACCAAGCTTTTCTAAAACTAGCAAAGTCAATTTGGCTTTTACACAAATTAGCTTATTCTTTTGAGCCAAACGTCAAAGTATTTCAGGTTAATTCTCCGATGTTTACATGGAAAGTGTTGTCAATAATCTGATAATGAATGAAAATGAAAAAGTCGGTTTGATGGTTATGCCAGGCTTCTGGATTGGAGGAAGTGTGATTCAGAGTAAAGTTTATCTCACTGGTATGAAGGTAGCTGAATGAGTCCTGAAAACAGGCAAGTTAATATCAGCAAATCCAAACCCATTTGGTTGTATGTGCTTTGTTTCATTTATCATCATTTTCTTATCTTGTAAGATAATGCTGTTGTTTGTAATTTGTAAGATCCATTTTAGTTGTTGTAAGATTACATGAGCTCTTTATCTATGTGTTTGTTCATGTCTCTTGTTGTAACTCTTAATAGTATATGTGGCAGGGATATTGGAAGGTGTATAAAAGTTTTCTTTTTTCCACGAATTTTCAAAATTTTTTTTGTTATGCAGAAACAAATATATGTGTCCATTGTTCATAGCAGAGTGCACCAGAGAAGAAAAGCTAGTCTTCCACTTTACCCAATGTTGAAGTACCTCAATTCATAGAATTTGAGGACAATATATATGACTTAATGTTTATCTTAATGATGTATTGAACTTTAAAAATGATAGTAAATAGATTTTTGTTTTGGTCAGTTTAATTCATATAAAGGACAATATATAACTTTATCAACACAAGAAGAAACATAATCAAAATAATGACAACTAATTAAGCAAATATATTGTTGCCTTACCACGAAATAAACAAATACATACCCTAACCAAGGATGGCAAAGTAGGTCTGGCGAGGCTCGCAGCGCATTCCCGCTTTGGCTTTACTTTTTTTACGGGATGGGTCAATGTTTTAGGGCATTCCTGTTTTGGCTTTGCATTCCCGTTTTGGCTTTACTTTTTTACGGGATGGGTCAATGTTTTAGTCCTGCACTATCTAAAGTGACCATTTTGCTCTTTTAGTTCTGCACCTTTTAAAGTGACCATTTTGCTCTCCCATTTTTGCTTTACTTTTTTACAGGATGAATCAAGGTTTTAGTTCTGCACTTTTTAATGTGAGCATTTTGCTCTGTCTTATTTTTTTTCCCTAACTTTTGCAAGCGTAATGGTCTAGCGGTGAAGATTTGGGTATTGGGAGTGTACTCCTATTAAGATCTTGAGTTCGAATCCTGTTCGATGATCTTTGTGTTGAGTAATTAACGTCCAAAAAATAGTTGGGTAAACATCTAACAATTAATACTACCTTAAACTTTATACAAGACAATTAAAAAGAGAAAAAAAATATTATTTACACTTAAAATGAACTAAAGGAATAATATCTTATTCAATCATGTGCTTGGCTCGTGAAGGAGGCACAATAACAACTCTACATAATAGTGTGTTGCCCGATGGAACTCGTTCATAAAACAAATCATTGAATGTAATATCCCTAAGTCTTTAGATAAATCCCAAAAGATGCCAATCCAAATGAGTATTGAAGTGAATTTTTTTTGTTATCACAGTCAACGGAGCTACCGTGCCCTGATTCAATGGTCTGGAAGACAACTCCATCATTTCTTGGATAATAGTGTGTGATGATTTCATATCCCATTTCACAACACACATGCCAATCAAAGACAATGGTCATTGTTAGCGCCATTGTGCAAAGAAAAAAGGAGAGATTACGAGAGTACATTGATAGGTTGACCAAGGAAGTCGTGATTGAGTAAAACAGTGAGCTCACAATTATTTGGAAGGATGTTGAGCTCAAGCCTAACGTAGAAAACAAATTGTTTTGGAATCCTAGCTCGAATGACATTTTTTGGCCACAAGTTGCTACTATAGAATGTGTGTGGCAGAAGAAGATGAGTAGTGGGACAAGGAAACATTAGTAGATGTGACGTGGATTTGGAAAACCGAGGTTCCTTTAAAGGTCAAATATTTTTCTTAGAGGATGATGCTCAATAGAATTCCAACTTGTGATCAATTGACTAGGAGAGGGATTCTTCTTAAAACTTACGATAAGTTATGCGTCTGCTGTTTTGAAGAAGATGAAATGCAAGTTCACTTGTTCTTCACTTGTTCTTTAATCACATATATCCACAAGCTTCGACTAAACTCATCGATAAACGAAACAAAATATATGTTTCCACCAATGGTATGTTCTTCGAATGGACCATATACATCTGAATGTACCACTTCGAGAATGTAGGATGATCTTATTGGTATAGTCGAAACGAAAGAATTTTTGGATTACTTTTCGACTAAACATCCTTCACAAAGTTTGTCAGACATATCAAGACTTAGAATTCCAGTAACCATATATGAGTAATCAATTGATTAAGTGATCAAAATTCAAATGTCCAAATCTCAAATACCACACAAATTATCCTTGTGGTCAACAACAGTTTTCAAACATTGAACTTATGTCGAACTGATCATAGCTTAAATGTCCTGTTGTTCGACAATGGAGATTTTAAGACCAAATTGTTCTTGGTGTCGAACAATTTTAAAACTTCATCTTTCATAACAACTGATAAACCTTTTTCGACCAGTTGTCTAACACTTAGCAAATTGCACTTCACTCCAGATACATAGAGCACATCTTTAATCATAACTTTTCCTCCATTACTCATTTCAAAAACTATGTTGTCAATACCTTCTTTGTAGTAGTTGATTCACTTGCCCTAGAAACACGATCTTTGACGTGAAATTCTTGAAACCTCGATCAAAAATAGTAACCAGAAGCTCTGGATACTAATTTGTTAGTGCGTGAGGCACTTTAGTAAAGAGAGAAAGAGACAATAATAAAGGAAATAAGAATTTGTATTATTGAATTGTCCAAATAATAATACAAATTAAAATTATTTATATACAACTCTAATTAGATTTGGGTCTATCCAACTTGAATTATATTTAAATATTAAATTTTAACAAAACAAAATTTATTAAAATTTTAATTGAAATAACAAATACATAATAAACAAAATTGAAATTCAACAATAAATAATTTCCTATTAGAATTTTGAAATTGAAATTAGGAATTCTTTGGGAGAAGATTTGGGGAAATTTGAAGATGTTATGGTGTTGGAGAGGAAATGATGGAAAAAGAAGAAAGAAAGCGACTGAGCGAGCGTTTGTGTTATAGTGAAGTTAGAGTGTTTAATTTATATGCCACATAGCGACGTGAATATCACGTCGCAACCTTGCCACGTGAGATTCACGTCGCAACACTCTCAACTGTAATCTCAACTGTAAAAATATGCAATGTTCAGTCTGTCAACGCTGTACCCAATCAAATCAGGGTCAAATTTATTTTCCCCCTTAAATGTTGCGACATGGTTATCACGTCACACCTAAATTTTAAAAAATTTCAAAGTTCTTTCCATTTATACATTACATATTTTTTAAATTTTACTATTAACTTTTAGGTGGCGACATGAATCCCACGTCGCAACTGATTTTTTCAAAATAAATAGTCTGATTTCTCTGAATGAGACATTGTGTTTATTTTTTTATTATTAAAAAAGGTAGCGGCGTGATTATCACGTCGCAACTAGCATTTATTACCCACGTGATAATCACGTAGCTGGAAAATGTATTTCTTGTAGTGAAACTTATCTATTTTTCTCAATTATTATATTGACGTTTTTCATATGAAATGGATAAAAATATTTAATAACTAAATCAAAGTAGTATAAATATTTTTAACTTAAATAATAATGAGATTAATCATACATTCATAATTCATATATCAATATTGCACTTGATAAACAACTACGCAAAACCACCCAAAGAAAAAACATGTATACAATATACATGAACAAACAAAGGATGATAAAAAAATGAAGCAAGCTTTTGAGCTTATCAAGGCTTCTTGGTGGTTCCAGCTGCTGCAAGTTTGTACCTAGAAGCATAACTTTGAAACAAAGCAAGTGCATTACTAGTAACTTCAGCAACATTCTTGGCCCGAACCTTAATTGTTGCAACCCTTTTGCTCATTCTATGACCAGGAAATGATTGTACACAACTACTAGCATCTGTTAAGGCAGTGCTCACCCATGTCTCAACATTACTTATGTGCCACAACACTTTATCATTGATGACGGTGTTGAATTGATTCAACTTTTTTAGTTCTTTGATGGCTTGGCTAAGTTGGTCAACACTATTATTGATTTGATTCACACAATCTTGCACGGTTAGATACATCCTTTTGTTGTTATGATCAATTGTTTTGAGTTCCTTAGCTACATTTAAAAGGTAGCCTCTTGTTTGTAAGGCTCTAGACAGGCTTACAGATAAGGCAAGTTGGGCTAAATGTTGAGGACCATTTATGGTGGAATGTGAAAATTTGTCAAGGCAGCGAATGCATAGATTAGGGTAGAGGGTACCATTGCAAGAGGATTTTATGTAGGTTATTGTTTGAGAATTGTGTTTGGCCAAGGAAGGCTCTAGGAGGAGTGAGAGAAAAACAGCTAGTGATATGAAAATATGTTTTGGTGCCATTGTTTTGTTAGAATTGAACCCTGGTTAGTTAATGTGATGTGATGATGGAAGAAGAAAACTTGCAAGGCTCAAAATTAATGAAAATGTCTATTGGGGTTGTGTTGCTTATATAGAGAATTATCACATGCAATATTTTGGTCAAACTCCCACATGCAATATCATGCATAGCTGTTTTGTTACTTTTCTTTGCTGTTTGGCTCATGTTGCGTTTGTTGAATCCACTACTAATGCTTGCATTAATTTGCGCCAAACATGAAGAGAAATATTAGGACTATTATAAAAAATAAATAATGATCTGGTCGGTCAAAAATCCGGTATTAGCATTAGCATTGATGTTGATTAACAATATAATTTATGATCACGTTGTGTATACTATAATAGATATATTAGATTTATAGGTAAGATTGTTTACCTTGATGAGATACTATGAGATTCTTAATACTACATTGGAGTAAAACCCCAATTTAAGAAGCTTGTTTTCTTTGTTTGAGTGAAATTGTGTGAAGTAATATTGTTGGTCAAACTTCTTAGTTTTGCACGTTTTTAGTTTTTAATGCCACTATTAAATTAAAAGGAATTTTTATTTGATTTGTAGTAATAAGATGTTGCTTCTACATTTAGTTTAGAAGTCTAGAAGTCTATTGTATACATATTGATGGTTAGAAGATTACGTGACACTTAAAATATTTCTTCCACTATTGTGAAAATTTAGAAAAGTGTAGTATTATTGTATCAACGTATCTTTTCTCATTTCATTCTCTCATTCATTATGTGTACTATTCGAGGTTAGAGAGGACAAGAAATGGTCGTTACATTGAAAAAAGAGGGATTACTAGACCGTGCAGAGATGAGATTCTATAGTTGATGGAAGACTTATAAAGATTGTTTGGTATTATCTATACCAACAAAATATATTTTTTCCGATAGTCTAACAAATAAGAACTCCATAGTTAAGCATGTTTGACTTAGAGTCGTATTTGGATGAATGACCTTCTGAAAAATTTGTCAGAAATTGTGTAAGTAAGGACAAAACATATTGAAAAGATCCATATTAGTTTGTGGGGTCAATCGATAATTTTGAAAGTAGTATAGGGCAAACATCTCCAATAATTATATTTTTGTATGAATATTCCAACTTTATCCTCCAACAAGTCTATTTCATTAACTACATAAAGAAAATTTTGAATGCTTGAAAATTAGGTGATTGATTGTGAAAAAATATCAGAGCAAGAAGAAAATAACAAAGTGTTCCGAGAATACCAAGAAAAAAAAAAGAGATACACCTAGAGCATTATGTTTCAAATGATTTAAATGTAAGCATTTGATATTCATCTTGTATAATCTTCTTAATGTAGAACCAAATCTATAACACATAATATTTATATTTAATCTTTTGGTTAATGAGTGGCTAAATTTTAGTTAGATTACTCGAAAAGTCATTGATGGTTATTCATTGAATTATAATTTTTTAAGTGATTAGGGTATAGTCAGGATTTTCAATAATATATTGACAATTAGTCTTGGTGGCTGTAATCAAATCATTGATTAGTGAATTAGATTCTTATTGAGAAGAAAAAAATCACTTTGACGGGTGGACTAGACTAACTTAGTTAAAAGAGGAACCAAGATAAAAATATTTGTGTTCTTTTATCATTGTTGAATAATTGTTGTTTGTGTTTTTGGGATGCGAAACTTAATTCAAACCCTCTCTTTATTTTGTTTATTTGCACCTTCGGCTTTTAACTTCATTCTCACTCTCATGCTTACTTTTTTATTCCTCACAGTTTTTATCAACTTCCTTCTCTACTACCACTTCTTTTTGTTTTTAGTTCTCAGCTGCACTTAATCCTCTCTTCTCTTTACCATTGATTGGTTCAGGAGGTATCACTGTATTTCTCAATTTGATGTCCTTGCATGTTTAATTTTTTGGGTTGTATGTGGTATTACCTACGAATAGAGCTGTTAATTTAAAGGGTCAGAACCTAAATTTTAAGGCTCTTAGATGTAAGTGGCCTAAATTTTAAAAAATAAATGAGTCCCAAAATAAGTAGGGCCTCTAAAGTAAAGACCCTTAAATTTTAAATAAGCCTTAAGGCTCCAAATTTTCACAAATCTTTTTTCATAATTTAAAAAAAAAAAAAAAAAATAATAAAAAATTAACTTTTTTATTTTCATAAAAACATTGACTTTTTTCTTTTTGACAAAAAATCAACTTTTTGTATTTCGAATTTTCCCCCCCCCCCCGGTAATAATAGACATTTTTATATTTTTGATAAAAACACTATTTTTCAAAAAGTCGATTAATTGTATTTTCAAAAAATTGATTTTTTTCTGAAAAAATCGAATTTTTATATTTTCGACAAAAAATGAATTTATTTACAAATCGACATTTTTTTTCTTTTCGCCATAAAATCAGTTTTTTCCCGAAAAAATCGACTTTTTAAATTTTCGCCAAAAAATCAACTATTTATATTTCCAACAAAAAATCAGTTTTTTTCCGAAAAGATTGACCTTTTATATTTTCGATAAAAAAATTGGTCTTTTTTCGGAAAAAATGACTTTTTAAAATTTTAAAAAATCGGTTGTTTTTCCAGAAAAGTCGATTTTTAAATTTTTGACATAAATTTTTTTTTTTCAAAAATAAATAATTTTTTTTCTCGGATATATTGACTTTTTATTTTTTTCGACAAAAAATCGGTTTGTTTTTGAAAAAGTCAACTTTTTATTTTCGATAAAAAATCGGTTGTTTTTCCGGAAAACTCGATTTTTATATTTTTGAAAAAAAATTCATTTTTTATGTCGATTTTTAAATTTTCAACAAAAAATTAATTTTTTCTCGGAAATATCGACTTTTTATATTTTTGAAAAAATCAACTTTTTATATTTAAAAAAAACGATTTGTTTTTGAAAAGGTCGACTTTTTATATTTTCGACGAAAAATCGGTTTGTTTTTGAAAAATTCGACTTTTTATATTTGCGACAAAAGTTCTATTTTTTTCTGAAAAAATGTAAAATTTTATTTCTTAAAAAAACCGACTTTTCTTATTTTCAAAAAATGCACCTTTTTATATTTTCAGACAAAAAAACTATTATTCTTTTTTCAAACAAAAAAAATCAATATTTTTACGAAAAAGTCGACTTTCCATATTTTCGGAATAATCGATTATTTTAATTTTCCCAAAAAATAAAGTGAGGTTTTAATTTTTTAAAAAATATTTTTTATTTTTCAAAATAAAATTAATTTTCAAATGATTTAGTTTCTAACAAATTATAATTTTGGCCCTTTACTTAGGGCCCCATAAAACACTAAAATATGAGGAAAACATTACTTTGTACCCCAACAACTAGTCATATACCACTACAATTTTGTAAAAATGTCACTTTTACCCTTAACATATTTTAACTATTTTACCTTTTTATTTTTACCATTCATAAAAAAAGTCAAAAATTTACCGTCCAAAAAATTGATACGGAACACATTTCGGAACATTTTGGGTAAGTATTATGGTTTGTTTAAACACAAACCAGAACAGTTTAATGATGTATTCCAGAAATAACAAAAAACATTCCAGAACAGTTTGTTTAAGTGTTCCATTATAAACGACAATTTTTAAAACAAACCGGAACACGTATGGAAAGAGTTCTGGAATTTTGGAATATAAACCGGAACACTTTGCAGATGTGTTCCGGTTTGTAAGATGTGCAAACCGGAACACTTTGCATATGTGTTCCAGTTTGTCAGAATTGTAAATCAGAACAGTTTTCTGAAGAATTCCGGAATGCACTTTTGAATTTTTTTTTTTGTTTCAGGTATGGAAATTCCTGTCCCAGTTTGCCAAAAAAATGAGTCCTCCATAGATACCATGGATGTACTCACTACAACACAAACATTTGCTACACGAGAGGGTGTTACAAGTTGGATCAAAGATTTTGGATTAAGAAATAAAATCACTGTTATTATCAGGCGTTCGGACACTGAAACCGGCAAGAGAGGAAGGAGTAACATGATAATTTTTGGGTGTGATAAAGGGGGAATATACAAGGATAGAAGTGGAACTCATAGTACAACTAGGAGATGTGGATGCCCGTTCAAAATTAGTCCGAGTCCGTCAAAAGATGGGTTTGGATGCGAGGTAGATGTAAAGTGTGGAGCTCATAATCATGGATTACTTCATAGGCTTGAAGGTCATGCGTTTGTTGGTAGGTTGACCTCAGATGAAAGGATTTAACAAAGAGACATGTTACTCCTAGACACATCTTGACTTCCCTGCAAGAGAGGAATCCTGAAAATATCACTCAGATCAATCAAATATATAAGCAGAAGAGTGTGACACAAAAAGAGATAAGGGGTCCAAGAACTGAGATACAACATTTGCTAAAGCTAATTGAGGATGCAGGGTATGTCTACTGGAGTAGAAAAAGAGATGACTCAGATATTGTGAGAGACATTTTTTGGGCGCATCCAGACTCCATCAAGTTGCTGAATATTTTTTCCATTGTCTTAGTTATGGATAACACATATAAGACAAATAAATATAGGCAACCTCTCTTTGAAATTGTTGGCATGACATCGACCGAGTTGACTTTTGCTGTTGCATTTGCTTATATGGAGTCTGAGCAGACAAATAGTTTTTGTTGGGTCCTGGAGAAGCTGAATGAATTGTTTGTGCAGAAAGATTTGCGTTCAAAAGTGATTTTGACGGATAGAGATCTAGCATTGATAAAAGCGGTGGAAATTGTGTTCCCTACTACATAAAATTTGCTATGTCGTTTTCACATTAACAAAAATGTTAGAATGCGATGCAAGCAATATGTGGTGAAATAAATGAAAGAAACCATTGACACATTATGAGAGGAAGTTGTATGGGCTAGTAATGAGGTTGGGTATGCTCAAAAGCTGGAACAACTTGAGCAAGCATGTTTTAATTGTGCAGACTTTATTGATTATGTGAAAGACACATGGTTGACTCCATATAGACATAGATTTGTTGGAGCATGGATTGATCGAGTACTTCATTTGGGCAACACCACGACTAACCTGTATTATTTTATTTTATTATTTTTATTATTTTTTATATATATTATGCATTAATATTTACAATATTTTTATATATATATTATGAATTAATATTAGGGTTTTTATATATATTATGCACTAATATTTTTTATATATATTATGCATTAATAATTAATGTTTACCTATTGTACCATGTTATATATTTATTATGCATTCATTTTTAGGGTTGAATTCACTTATTGGAAGCTAATGCAGATGTTGGGAAATAGTCTCGGTGACATGGTCAAATGTTGGGAAACTATGAACAACAACCTGCGGATACAAATAGGCAATATTCCAACTTGTATGTTTGGATAAAAATAAACATTTCTAGGAATGTTTATAAATTTATTTAATTTAAAAATTATGAAAAAATACAAATAAAAATAATTTGTGGGTAGAAGTGAGAAGTTAGTGGTAGTTGGATTTATTCTCATAGAAATGTTGGATTCCCAACCATTAGAATTAAAAGAGAAAAATCATGTGTAAATAAGATTCTTAGAAATAAAGTATGTCTTGGAGAAATAAAATAAAATCATGTGTAAATATGTCTTAGAAATAAAATCATGTGTAAATAAGATTCTTATTTATTACGTCGCAACTAACATTTATTAATTTTTTCCATTTATACGTTACGGATTTTTTTTAATTTTACTATTAACTTTTAGGTGGTGATGTGAATCCCACGTCGCAATTGATTTTTTCAAAATAAATAGTCTGACTTCCCTGAATGAGACATTGAATTTATTTTTTTATTATTAAAAAAAATAACGACGTGATTATCACGTCGCAACTAAAATTTATTACTCACGTGATAATCACGTCGCTATATCCATGTCGCCGAAGAATGTATTTCTTGTAGTGAAAGTTATCTATTTACCTCAATTATTTATTATATTGACCTTTTTCATATGAAATGGATAAAAATATTTAATAACTAAATCAAAGTAGTATAAATATTTTTAACATAAATAATAATGAGATTAATCATACATTCATAATTCATATATCAATATTGCACTTGATAAATAACTACGTAAAACCACCCAAAGAAAAAACATGTATACAATATACATGAACAAACAAAGGATGATAAAAAAATGAAGCAAGCTTTTGAGCTTATCAAGGCTTGTTGGTGGTTCCAGCTGCTGCAAGTTTGTACCTAGAAGCATAACTTTGAAACAAAGCAAGTGCATTACTAGTAACTTCAGCAACATTCTTGGCCCGAACCTTAATTGTTGCAACCCTTTTGCTCATTCTATGACCAGGAAATGATTGTACACAACTACTAGCATCTGTTAAGGCAGTGCTCACCCATGTCTCAACATTACTTATGTGCCACAACACTTTATCATTGATGACGGTGTTGAATTGATTCAACTTTTTTAGTTCTTTGATGGCTTGGCTAAGTTGGTCAACACTATTATTGATTTGATTCACACAATCTTGCACGGTTAGATACATCCTTTTGTTGTTATGATCAATTGTTTTGAGTTCCTTAGCTACATTTAAAAGGTAGCCTCTTGTTTGTAAGGCTCTAGACAGGCTTACAGATAAGGCAAGTTGGGCTAAATGTTGAGGACCATTTATGGTTCAATGAGAAAATTTGTTAAGGCAACGAATGCATAGATTAGGATAAAGAGTGCCATTGCAAGAGGACTCTATGTAGGTTATTGTTTGAGAATTATGTTTGGCCAAGGAGGACTCTAAGAGGAGTGAGAGAAAAACAGCTAGTGATGTGAAAATATGTTTTGGTGCCATTTTGTGTTACAATTGAACCTTGGTTAGTTAATGTGATGTGATTATGGAAGAAGAGAACTACCAAGGCTCAAAATTGATGAAAATGCCTATGAGATAGGTTGGTTATATAGTGAGTATCATACATGTTCCCTAGTGCAATTTTTTTGGTCAAACTCCCACATGCAATATTATGCATAACTGCTTTGTTAATTTTCTTTGCTGTTTGGCTCATGTTGCTTTTGTTGAAATCCACTACTAATGCTTGCATTGATTTGCGCCAAACATGAAGAGAAATATTAGGACTATTATAAAAAATAAATAATGAATGGTTGGTTGGTTGGTCAAAAATCCGGTATTAGCATTAGCATTGATGTTGATAATTAAGAATATAATTTATAATCATGTTGTGTATATTATAATAGATATATTAGATTCGTAGATAAGATTGTCTACCTTGATGAGATACTAAGAAATTCTTAATACCACTTTGGAGTAAAACCCCAATTTAAGAAGCTTGTTTTCTTTAATTGAGTGAAATGGTGTGTGAAGTAATATTGCTGGTCAAATTTTTTTAGTCTTGCACGTTTTTAGTTTTTAATGCCACTATTAAATTAAAATGAATTTTTATTTGATTTGTAGTAATAAGATGTTGCTTCTACGTATTAATTTAGAAGTCTAGAAGTATGTTGTATACATGTCAAATTGTTTTGTATATTTATCTTTTATCTAAGTTTTTTTTTCTTTCAAATCACAAACCTAAATCAATACCAGAATGTTTAAATATTTTATTTTTAAATATCCTATGATTTTTTTTTTAGAATTCATCAGTGATACTGGTTACCTTTTTAATATGAATTTAATTGATATACAAAAGTATTTTTACACCATTAGTTAATTATAACTGTTATATTTTTATAAATATTTGATTTTTGTCTTAATCATTCAAAATATTACATATAATTAATTGTGATGATTGATTGTGTAAAAAAATTTCACTCATAGAACATATCAATTAATCTCTTTAAATATTATTTAAAACTTTAAAATTATCTGAATATTATTGTTTGTTTTGATTAACACCATTCATGTTTTGTATCGTTATCTTAGTTTTTTTTTTCCAAAGCACAAATCTAAAATCGAAACCTAAGAATCTCTTTGAACGAAGTATTTTATCGAGAGAAGTGGTAATTTTTTAAAGAAATTTAAAATGATTTGGCCAAAATTTATTGTTTGGATAAACAATATAAAGAATTGTTAAAATGATATAAATTTATGAAGTATATTATTCAAGTCAAATTTAAAGATTTTCAAATGCAACAAAAAGTTAAGAATTTGAGATTTTTCCATAATTTAAATGTTAAATTGTTTATTATTATTTTCTACCTAAATAATTTTTAAACTTTGCAAATTGATTCTTTAAAGTTTTCAAAAATTGTAAGTTGGTCCCTATTTTTCATATTTTAAATTTGGTCCAAAAATTTAAAATTTATGAAAATAACTGTAAGAATTTAACAATGAATTATTTTAATACTCCATCCAAACAATAAAATTTAAAATTAAATGAATTTCAATTAAATCATTTGAATTGTTTAGAATTTTAAATTCTTTAAAAATTCTTAATCACCACGTGCAAACACACTCTTAATGTTTAAATATTATTTTAAAAAATTATATTATGAATTTTTTAGTTGGATTTCATTTGTGATGATGGTTGCCTTTTAAATATTATTTAAATTACTTGACTATTAATTTTTTTTATTAATATTTATTTTGCATTTAAAATATTGATTTTTAAAAAATTAAGATTAATTTGAAACTAAAATTTGGATTTAAATAAATATTTTAAATTAAAAAATAATAATATTATTTAGTTTAAAAATTATATATTTTAAATTCATTAAACTATAATTATTTTCATTAATATAATTCATTTGATATTTTAAAAAATTAATTAAAGAATTTAATTTTAAAAATAAATAAAACTTATTTAAAAATTCAAATATTTATTTTTAGAAGTAATACGCAATGTTTTAAAAATCGTACTGGTCATCAATCCGGTGAGGATATTGGATCATTAGTTCATTGGTCGAACCACTAAGTCACTGGTCGAACTATATCATAAAATCATATTAAATCAAATAACTAGATTGAATAAATCGGTCTTTATAACAAAAATATATAGTTATTAAACCAGTCGAAACAGATGACTCAATGGCCTCTAAAAAAATCATAACAACTAAAAAAATTAAAAATTAAAAATATCATAATTTTACAAATTTATTCTTTAAATTAAAATTTTAAACGTAGTCATCACACAGAACAAAATATAGTACATAATCCAAATAAATTTTGAACTCAATATAAGATGAATAACAAATTAATTTCACTTTCTAATAAACTTAATTATCAAGAGAGACTTGAAATGTGTATTACAAAATGTCCTTGGAACTTCAACGGAAACTTACTTGTCCTAGTTCATGTATCAGGTGAAGAAAAACCTTGTAAGGAAATGTTTCTTTAATCATTGAAAGTGTGTGGGAAAAAATCAAAGGGTGGAAGGATAAGTTCCTTTCTAGAGATGGGAAATAATTCCTAATCAAATTTGTAGCCATGAGATAGAAGCCATGTTAGCAAAAAAATTGTGGGAGTCAAAGAATGGAGATAGGAAAATACACTTGTTAAGCTGGGAAAATTTGGCGCTAGAAAAGGCGTAGGAGGTATGGGGAATATGTAATGGGTTTTGCTTGGAGGAATATCCTTAGTGCAAAAGAGTTAATCTCTAAAAGTTCTAGATGAAGAATATGTAATGGGGAAAATTTTAGGATATCAATGGACAATTGGTTGTCTGACACAACAGGATTCAAAACTCTCAGTCCAGTGCGAGATGTAGATTGGGGCACAAAAGTGTGTGAATTAATTTATAGTGACTTAGGTACTTAGAAGAAGGATCTGGTGCAGTCCTATTTTAATCAAGTAGAGGCAAGGCAAATCATCGGCATATACCCATGCCCTCAGAAATCTATAAGAAATTTTAATCTTACATGGTGAGAATAAGAGTGAGTATTCACTTAGATCAACCTACCACATCCTCGACCATGACAAACTAGTAAATTTCGAACTTTGGTCTGCAATGGATAATGTCAAATCTACTTCCAAATCTTTTGATGAGGGATGCAAGATAGGCCATGATCATGGCTCATCTTGCATCTATAATCAAAAGCTTTAGAAGTAAATTTCGCATTTTCCATTGCAGACTAGAGTCTGAAATTTATTGTAGATGGTTGCGAAGAATATTTTGCCAACTAAATAGATTATAGTTTGTAAAAATGTGTTTAGATTAATATTTTGAGTTATAAAATTAAATAATCTTTTAATCTATTTAAATTTACACCTGTTTTAAATTTAATGGGAGTAATTGAAATCTGATTATAATAATATTTTTAATTTATACTTAGGACGTAAATTGTCATGTAATAATACTTAAAAGGACTATATTTACAAAATTTTCACTATGCTTCTTATTTACACTCGTTATTAGTATATTGGGTGTAAATTTTAAAATTATATTATCCTTTTTACACTAATGTGAATTTGTTTAAGGCTTGTTTGGTTTGGTGGTGGAAACACCAAACGCATTTTTCAAACTCTTTCCACTATGAAAATGAGAAGCCACAAAATATAGCTTCGACTTTGCAGTGAAAATAAACTGCGTTTCTGGAGACCTTACCGTGTATCGAAACATACTATTAATATATATTCTGACATAAAAATGACTGTAAGTTATAAAGTAAAGTTGGTTAATTAAGTCTCATAAATTGGTTAATATAGTTCATAGTTTGGTTATTGAGCGTTCTAACATTAAATATTAAATCTTCTATAATAAATCAACTTTGGTAATATTATGTATAAAGATTGTTAATATGAATTTTCAAACATATAAAAAAAATATTAAATAGTAAAATGAAGTTGGTTAATGAAGTGTAAAAATTGTTAATACTTTTATAATTTAATTTCAAAACATGATTATATGTATTTTATCGATTAATAAAATAATGAAAGTAGTTAATGAATTATAAGTAAAATAAGTTATTAATGATATATATTTTTGGAGTTAATAACACAACTTTATATTAATGTTTAAAATAAATTTTAAAAATAAATATTTTATCAAAAATATTATTATTTTAATAAAAGAACTTGTTCACCTTATAAATATATATGATTGTAGGATTTAGATATAGGAAAGGGTGTCAAAGATAACATTGATGTCATCATATAAACAACATGATCATAAATTATATTGTTAATCAACATCAATGGTAATGCTAATACCCGATTTTTGACCGACCAGATCATTATTTATTTTTTATAATAGTCCTAATATTTCTCTTCATGTTTGGCGCAAATTAATGCAAGCATTAGTAGTGGATTCAACAAACGCAACATGAGCCAAACAGCAAAGAAAAGTAACAAAACAGCTATGCATGATATTGCATGTGGGAGTTTGACCAAAATATTGCATGTGATAATTCTCTATATAAGCAACACAACCCCAATAGACATTTTCATTAATTTTGAGCCTTGCAAGTTTTCTTCCTCCATCATCACATCACATTAACTAACCAGGGTTCAATTCTAACACAAGAATGGCACCAAAACATATTTTCATATCACTAGCTGTTTTTCTCTCACTCCTCCTAGAGCCTTCCTTGGCCAAACACAATTCTCAAACAATAACCTACATAAAATCCTCTTGCAATGGTACCCTCTACCCTAATCTATGCATTCGTTGCCTTGACAAGTTTTCACATTCCACCATAAATGGTCCTCAACATTTAGCCCAACTTGCCTTATCTGTAAGCCTGTCTAGAGCCTTACAAACAAGAGGCTACCTTTTAAATGTAGCTAAGGAACTCAAAACAATTGATCATAACAACAAAAGGATGTATCTAACCGTGCAAGATTGTGTGAATCAAATCAATAATAGTGTTGACCAACTTAGCCAAGCCATCAAAGAACTAAAAAAGTTGAATCAATTCAACACCGTCATCAATGATAAAGTGTTGTGGCACATAAGTAATGTTGAGACATGGGTGAGCACTGCCTTAACAGATGCTAGTAGTTGTGTACAATCATTTCCTGGTCATAGAATGAGCAAAAGGGTTGCAACAATTAAGGTTCGGGCCAAGAATGTTGCTGAAGTTACTAGTAATGCACTTGCTTTGTTTCAAAGTTATGCTTCTAGGTACAAACTTGCAGCAGCTGGAACCACCAACAAGCCTTGATAAGCTCAAAAGCTTGCTTCATTTTTTTATCATCCTTTGTTTGTTCATGTATATTGTATACATGTTTTTTCTTTGGGTGGTTTTACGTAGTTATTTATCAAGTGCAATATTGATATATGAATTATGAATGTATGATTAATCTCATTATTATTTATTATTATTTATGTTAAAAATATTTATACTACTTTGATTTAGTTATTAAATATTTTTATCCATTTCATATGAAAAGGTCAATATAATAATTGAGGTAAATAGATAACTTTCACTACAAGAAATACATTCTTCGGCGACATGATATAGCGACGTGATTATCACGTGGGTAATAAATGCTAGTTGCGACGCGATAATCACGTCGCTACCTTTTATAATAATAAAAAAATAAACACAACGTCTCATTCAAAGAAGTCAGACTATATATTTTGAAACAATCAGTTGCAACGTGGGAGGATTCACGTCGCCCCCAAAAAGTTAATAGTAAAATTAAAAAAATCTGTAACGTATTAAAAAAATCTGTAACGTATAAATGGAAGAACTTTGAAATTTTTTAAAATTTAGCTGTGACGTGATAACCACGTCGCAACATTTAAGGGGGAAAATAAATCTGACCCTGATTTGATTGGGTACAGCGTTGACAGACTGAGTATTACATATTTTTATAGTTGAGAGTGTTGCGACGTGAATCTCACGTGACAAGGTTGCGACGTGATATTCACGTCGCTATGTGGCATATAAATTAAACACTTCGGCTTCACTATAACACAAACGCTTGCTCAATCTCTTTCTTTCTTCTTCTTCCATCCTTTTCTCTCCAACACCGTAACCACGTCGCAACATTTAAGGGAGAAAATAAATCTGACCCTGGTTTGATTGGGTACAGCGTTGACAGACTGAGCATTACATATCTTTACAGTTGAGATTACAGTTGAGAGTGTTGCGACGTGAATCTCACGTGGCAAGGTTGCGACGTGATATTCACGTCGCTATGTGGCATATAAATTAAACACTCCATCTTCAAAATAAAACAAACGCTCGCTCAGTCTCTTTCTTTCTTCTTCTTCTTCCATCCTTTCCTCTCCAACACCATAACATCGTCAAATTTCCCCAAATCTTCTCCCAAATAATTTCTAATTTGAATTTCAAAACTCTAATAGGAAATTATTTATTGTTGAATTTCAATTTTATTTATTATGTATTTGTTATTTCAATTAAAATTTTAATAAATTTTGTTTTGTTAAAATTGAAGAGTATTGAAGAAGAAAAAGATTGAGGAAGAAGATTGCTTGAAGGAGATAAATAAGAGGCAATTTATTTTTTAATATTAGTTTAATTTTAATATATATTTTATACTCTGTTTATTTTATATGTAAAAAAAAAACAAATTTTTTTTACATATTAGTTTTAGGTTAGTATTAATTTTATACATAGTTATAAGTTAGTATTAATTTTATACATCAATAAAAAAATTTATACATAAATATCTTTTAAAACAGAGATATATATATTTAAAAAAATAGAAATTTTTATACATAATTATATTTTATACATAATTATATATTTAAAATTCTTTTTTTGTACATGTATATATTTTTAAATAGAAATTTAAAAACAAAAATTTATATTTTATTTATGAAATTTAAATTTTATTATATAATTTAGTTTATTAAAGTTATTATATTAAATTTTATTATATGAATTTATAATTTTTTTTATTTATAATTATTCTGCTGTAATTATTTTTTTTAGAAAAAGATATTAACATTAGCGACATGAAATTCATGTCACAATGTTGTGACATGAATTTCACGTCGCAACAAAAGTTGTTGCGTTGTCTGCCATGTATGCTCACATTGCAAAGTTGTGTTTCCTATGTAAATATGTTGCGATGTGATAAACACGTCACAACTTTGTGACATGACAAACATGTCGCAACTACTTTGCCACATGCTCCCCAGCAACGTGTTTGGTCATGTGGCTAATTTTGTGTTGTGACGTGATTTCTCATGTTGTGGCGTGAAATTCACGTCGCAAGTAACATAATTTTTGTAGTGTTTTTAGTGTTTAGTAAAGAAATTTTAGAAGGTTGATAGTACTAATGAAACTTGATTTTAATACTTTGTCAAATTTCACGGTAAACAGAGGTATAGCAAGATTAAAGACCGATGAAGAGTTAAAAATATTGATTGATAATATATGTCAGAATGAGTAATTGAGTATTACTCAAGCGAACAAGTAATGAAACAAAAATGTATTATTTTAGTTGATTTGACCACAACTTTAGTCGCTCTGAGTATGAGCATTTACTAAACAATTAGCCATAACACAACTAGTTCAAAAAAATGTTAACCAAATTCAGACGTTTTGTTATGATTTTTGTGGTTGAAAAATTAGATGGTAATTATACAATAGAAGTTGAAAGTGATGAAGTTCAGTATGTTAATTTCTAGAAGAATAATCCTTATTTCAACACCTCAATCCAGGTTGGAAAGATCATATGAACTTCAATTGAAACAACAATTAGATTTTGAATACTAACCAATGTGTTCAACAAGTTGCTCTATCACCTCAACTCAAACCATCACCTCTTGAAGAAACATTGTCAAATCTCATGAATATTCTCAAGCAAGTAAGCAAGGCTCAAGATAACATGGCTAAAACTCAGCAAGAGATGGCATATAATCAGATGCTGATGAATGTACAAGAACACTAAGCGTTCATAAAAAACTTAGAGATGCAACTCGGTCAATCATCTCAACAAATGGCAGCTCAAGCTAGTTCAAGTGGGTGATTCATAGGTAGAGGAGTCAAAAAAAGTCATAAATTACAAAGCTCTAACAATTAAGCCCTTATATGGCCCTCTTTTTTTAGGGCCCTTACTAAAAGCAAATTTTCTGGGCCCCGCTTTTTTAAACCCCTCATATTTGAAAACTGTACTTCGTACCCCCGCTTTTAAACCTGTACCCCTAGCACAGTATTTTTTGGACAAAAATGCCTTCATATAAATAGTTTAAGATTTCAAAAAAATCTTTTTTCACATTTCGTTACAAAAGTGTTCCGAAATTCTCTCTCACTCTCCAGTATTCCAGAACACTTTGCAAAAGTCTTCCGGTATTGTAAAAGACACATCGAAACAGTTTAGGTGAGTGTTCCGGAAAAAACTATGAACCGGAACACTTTTCACAAGTGTTTCGGTTTTGAAAAAATGCACCAGAATAATTTGTTAAAGTGTTCCGGTTTGAACCAAACACGCCGGAACAGTTTTGAAATATGTTCCAATTTTGGAAATTACATTCCGAAACACACACTTTTGCTAAGTGTTCCGAAATTTTGAAAAAACATACACCGAAACACTTTTGCTAAGTGTTCCGGTTTGCCTTTTTTTATTTTTTTTTGTATTTTTTTTGTATTATTTTTTTGTTGCAAAATGTCTTGAAGATTAGGACGTGATAGACGCCTACCTCGTAGAAACGACGGTGCATATGGATCCGGTTCACATCCTCCAGAGGAGCCTAGGGGATTCTCGGGTGGACCATCGGACTTATCCCTATTAGTTAGATTCGAGCAGCACTGTGCTCGACACTTGTGGTATGGAGAGGTAAGTAAATGAAAATCTAATGTGAAATGAATTAATTTAATTTTTGTCTTAATTTATTAATATGTTACGTTTTTTTCAAGAAAGATGACCTAAAAATCAACTAAAATGTGCTGCACACGACCAAAAACTTACGGAGTGGGTTCCCCAACAACTCCCCAGAGAGATAGATAGGTGGGTGACAAATTCGGGTCTTGCACATTTACAAAGATCCAATCTGTCAAAGATAGACCCGAATTTTATCACTGCATTTGTAGAGAGATGACATTTTGAGCCATCGTCATTTCACATGCCATTAGGTGAGATGACGATTACTTTAGATGATGTATCTTGTCTTCTTCACCTCCCTATTAAGGGTATTTTTTGGACCCCCCAACACATAATTGAAGATGCTGTTGTTGAGCTTGCTGTGACATATTTAGGAGTGTCACGTGTAGAATCCATGACTCAGATTCGTGGAAATAGAGGTGCCTACTACAAGCTGGAGTGGTTGTATGATACATTTGTTGCCCATAGAGCTTCTAGTAACTAGGCATATGTGACCAGGGCTTACCTGATGATGTTAGTAGGTTGTACTATTTTTCCTGACAAGACGTTTACGATTGTCGAGGAAAAATATGTATCTCTTTTTGGGGACTTGGAGGGTCTTGGAAGATACAGTTGGGGAGCAGCTGCATTGGTGACCCTTTATGATTCGCTTGGAGATGCATGTGTGTTTGTCACCAAACAACTTGTTGGTTATCCAACTATTGTTCAGGTAATTCATTTATTATTTATGTTGTTATTAATTGTTTAGATAATTTTTAATTATTATTATTTGTTTGTTAAAATGTTATTTATAATTTTTATTGACACAGTGCTGGATCCATGAGTATTTTCCTAGAATTGGAAGAGTAGTGGAAAATTGGCATCCAAGTGAGAACTTTGGAATGCCGAGAGCAATGAGATGGTCCTACAAGCAGGGAGCGTTGAAGTTAGATGCGTTGCGAGCTATCCTTGATAGATTGACACCGGTGGGCGTGCTGTGGCGTCCATTTGAGGATCATAGGCAGTTTCGCGCATTCGACGAGCTTACTTAATTCAGAGGAGGATTATTGTGGGGAGGTACCTATGTTTTATATTTTGCTGACAGGTGTTTACGTCAGTTTGATCTGATTCAGTATGTACCACGTCCACCCACTGATATTATTGAGGTGGATGTGAATGTTAACTAGTTTGGTTAAGACCAGAGTATTGTAGATGTAGTTGGCCACACAGCAGCTGTCACATTTCCCTCTAAGACTGTGGCAAATTATTTGGACTGGTATTATCGGGTGCGACACCCTCGATTGGTACCACCGTTGATTGATGAACCAAGAGAGGTGTCAGTTCCTCAGCTTATAGCAGGGTCATCTGATCCTAAGTTTGCTCGTATCTCCGTTTTAATTCATCGTCACTGTCGCACCCCAAAATTTACCCTCCTTACCATAATTTTCTTGGAATATTCGTTCATGCTTTTTTCTTGTGTCCACCAAAATTAATTGAAATGTCGGTTCAAGTTTGTTTCAAACAACTTGAAACGAATAATGTGTCAAGATTCATGATTTTGAGTTTCTTGGAATTCATGATTTATGGTTTCAATTATTCCATTTTTTGGATTTCTTTTAAGCTTGTTTGAAGGTTTCGATCTACGCAAGTATTTGAGTTTTAGGCCATTTTTGTACATCTAAGTCCTGTATTAATTGCAAGGTACAAGGAATGTGATTGATGCAAGTCCACCCTAAACTCCAATTTACAAAATTGTAAATTTCTCAAGCCCAAAAAGAAGTTCAAAGTTTTCGAGCCAATTAAAGATGTTGGTTATGATTTAATTTAACAAGTTGGTCACAAGTTTGAGTTCAAAGGAAATTTTGAATTCTACTTAAGGAACAATACAAGATAGAATCATCGGATTTTTACGGCAACTCAAATGTTCAAGATTATAAATTCGGATTCTAAGTCCTAAGTTTGTATCAACATTGGCGAATTGAATTTTAAGTACCGTCCAAAATGCGAGTTTCATTCAAGTGTTCTAAACACGTTACAAGTTCATTCAAGATTTCTTACAAGCTTTGGAAAATTTTGCCAAGATTTGTTTCATTCAAAGTTCACTATGAGAATAATTTTACCAATTTCAAAGGATCGTCAAGTATGGAACAATTATGCTACGCGATTCAAGGATCAAAGAATGTTCAAACCAAGCTTGTTTTTATTCAAATTACCAAACTTGTGGTACAAGAGTATTGCAAAATTGGAAGTATACAAGTTCACCAAATGTTTGAAACTTCTTACAATTTCAATCCTAATATTAAGTTACAATTCAAATTTCCTAAAAAGAAATGATGCCTAACTACAAAGAATTTGTTTTGGGTGCTCCATCTTCAAGCTCCATATGGCCTCCCCTTTTGCAAGCCTTTTCCTTCGCCATTTCCTCTCCAGGCGTACCAATTCGCGCAACATGAAACAAGAAAGGAAAAGAGCAAGTTAGAAGAAAAGCATAAACATGAAACAAAATGCGAAGTTAAAAGAATTGTTTGTCAAGGATCATCATTAGGCGTTGGCGGGAATCAGGTTAATTGATAGGCCTCAGAATCTTAAAGATTAATCATCGGCGAACAGCTTGCTTGCAAATCACGGGCTAACCCGGTTCACAAGCAAGCATAATAAAGCGACGGTTTCGATTCCCACAAACAGCAAGCAAATCGAGGCAACAATATCCCGGGCAGCAAGCATATGTATATCAGTTCATAGTTTAATCCCAACAGGCAGCAGCATATAAACATTATAAATCCAAGGCCACAGCAAGCATAAGATAGTTTAAATCCCAAAAGTCAACATGACAGACAGCATACATCAGTTCATAATGCATTTCCAGCAAGGCAGCAGGCATAGCAACAACAAAGACAGCAGCCAGCAAGCATATGTATCAGCTCATGATGATCAAGATAACAAGTAGCATCAGTTAATCCAGCAATTTAAGCCCCAAAAGTCAACAAAAGTACAAGTAATCATCACAGGCCAGCATATGAGTATAGGCAGTTGAGAAAGAAGATATAAGCCACAAAAGTCAAGTAAAACTCAGAACAGAAAGCAGAGCAGCATGGCCATAAGCAACAAAGTCAAAAGAAACTCAGAAAAAATTCATCATTTCAACATGGTTCTAAACCATAAAGCAGAAGCAACTGGGACAGAGGGAAGGGACAGGCTAAGACAGGAATAAATATCCGTTCAGAGATATAGGAAACCACCAGAAATATAAAAGACGAGTTCATTTTACAAGACAGGGGAGTTCACTAAAAAAAAAAGAGAGAAAAAAAGAAGAAGAGTTTCGTTTTTACAACTGAGAACACCATCAAAACCAAAAACCAGTTCATACTAATCAAACCAAGAAAACCCAAGCAGACAGTTGAAACACCAACCAACAAGAACACCAAAATCCCAGAAACATAAACACCAAACAGAGCAAACAGCATGTCATCATTTCCCCTAACCTAACGCCTTCAGTTTTATTTCTCAGAAATTTATATTCTGAAGCGAGAAAGAAGAAGAGTGAAGAAGAACGGTCTCACCCGGAACAAGGTTAGGAAGCAAGCTTTCACTGACACGTCTCCAAAGCTCAGGTTTACCCACCGTCGCCGGAATCGGCCAAGCCTAGGGTTCCTTCCTTTCCATTCACAGCCTGTACCAAACACAGAAAAACAGAAAATCAAAACAGAAACCAAAATCAAAACAGAAACCAAAATCGAAACATGCAAACGCGATCGAAAGAGAGCAAGAGAGTTTGAGCCATCGCGAGAGAGACGATGAGGGTTCGGTCTCAACGAGAGAGAGACCGGTGAGGATCGCGTTGAGCGAGATGAGCCATCGCGAGAGAGACTGGTGAGAACGCGAAACCCAGAGCGCAAACCCTGAACGCGAGAGTGAGAGACGGAGGAGAAAGGATACGCGTGAGAGACTGAAGAACGGAGGTTCTGTTGTTTTATCAAATAAAACTTTATTTTTCTCTTATTTAATTATTTTTTCTAAAAAATACAAAACAAACTTTTATTGTTCTTTTCTTTTTTAATTTTATATTAAATCTGGTGGTGACAAGTGTCACCACCTTATTTTTATAGGAAAACTCTGTTTTTGTTTTATTTTGTCATTCTTAGATAAATTTCTTTTCTAAAACAAAAAATGTTGATATTAAATTAATACATATGTAGTGTAGTGCTTATTATTTTGGAACCGTCGGAATACTTTGGAGTGGAAGCATTGCACTCGGTTCGTTAGCACGTGGGGTATTTCAGACCAGCCAAAGATCAGATGGTTTTCTTTTCATACTCCGTCCAGAAGCAATGCGATACAGACTATTTCTGAATTTTTATCTATTTCCATTAATTTATTTTGTCGTAAATAATATTTTGTTGCGATGTACTAAATAGTTATTGAATCTGATAGTTTTTGTTTGATGACTTATCGATTAAACTATTAGCCGATTTTTCATCAAACAGAAAAAATCATCTCTAATAATTATTTAAATTTCCGATTTTATTGTATGGTATTTTGTCTGTTTATTTATTCGTTCAGTATTTATTCACCAATGTACACTTTGCACACAATTAAATTTAAAATCAATTCGATTTCATCCTGATTGGCTCATACGCCGATTTCTTAAAGGGTCTCATGGTTGGGGATGGGCATGGCCATCCTCACGAGATTGGTTAAAGCCCTTGTTGCTTTAATCAATCATAACCCGAAAATAACATTGGTCTATATACCAATTACCATGCACCAGGGTCTCATGGTTGGGGATAGGAGCACCTATCCTCACGAGGTTAATTAAGTCCATATACTTGATTAATCATAACCCGCTTCCATTTTCTCTCAGCACACGCATCAGAATGCTTTCATAATTTAAAGTTCTAAACCTCGATCCAACGTCGAGTTCCTTTTCAAAACAATTTCATAAATATTCTACTTCTCTCCCCCTCCCAAACATATGGTAGTCACTCTAGTATCGACCCTCGACCGTATGTTTGGTGTCTTAATTGAATTAATCAACGTGAACCTTGTTTCACCTCACCTTTTCTTAACAAAATCTTTTGGGTAGAAAACGATGATTTGGATGTCTCTGTCCACTCATCCAAGTAATTGGGGCGTTAGCCGTTGAACGTTTATGGTCCAATACTTGTCTCCCACATAAAAACAACTCAACTCACTCAAACTCTTTTTATCGCTCATACGCGATCACTCAAACTCTTTTCAGATAAAGAGGGTGCAATAGTCGTTTCAAATACGAACGAGGACTTAAGCTTTTCAAACAAACAAACAAGTCCTAGTTCAAAGCATTTGAAACGTCTAAACGCACGATTTTTCAGATAAAATCAATACAACCAATCAAACCTTTTTAAGAGGAACTACAGAGTTTTGACTTTCCCATTGCACAAGGGAATATGTAGGCCCGCGGTTCAAAAACCGTGCCAAACTCAAAATAATAATAATCAAATCTCATTTCTTTATAACTTAGAGATTAGCGAATATACACACACACTTAGAACTAAACGGGTCTCATCGAGTACGATGGATGTAAGGGGTGCTAATACCTTCCCCTTACATAACCGACTCCCGATTCCAATTTTTGGTCGTAGACCGTCTTATCCGCTTGTTTGGGGTTTTATCTATATTTTCCCGTTCCTTTTGGAACAAATAAAATTAGGTGGCGATTTCACTGTTTTCGAGAATTGAAAAGATTTTTGAAAATCGAGTTGCTTCAGTCACCTCCAAAAATTTGTTGCTGAAAAGGATGATCCGCAGTTTGCGGATTTATTTGTCGTGTTGCATTTATGTCATAAAGAGTGATATTATGATTTATGAAATATTTTAGATATTTTTCTTTGACGGCTACTTTGAATATTTTACTTTGTCTTTGAATATTCGTCTTTGAATATTCGTATGACTTTTAATTCTACATTACACAAAATATAATTTTATGATAAGCTTATGCTAAGAGAACATAAGAAGGTAAAACTGGCAAAAGATGTAGCCATAGTTGCAAACGTCCCGCTAATGATGTCATTCATGCAGTTGCATCCGAGTGACGAAACTTCTTCCAATCTGTAGGCACCGGGGGTAAGGGGAATCCATCTTTCATGTTTACCTGAGTATAATAAACAATTCATCCAACACTCTGTATAATAAATAATAATTGAAAATACTATTATCGGGTATATAAATTATTACCTGAACCCAATGGATACCGTTGACTAAACCTATACACCAAAATAGTAGGATTGTGTGAAGGTGATGATGTCATAGGGAAAAATGTCAAGCAGGGATTGTCTAAATAAACAAGAATGACATTATAGTGGTTCGCTATCAAATAACCCATGCCTGGTAGTGTCAACCATTTCTCCTTTGGCTGTCTACCAGTGGACTGTATCATCAACCCGCTTCTCACTTCTGATAGTTTATCTCTGAATAACTTCTCATACAAACTCTTCTTGTCCCTTATTTCCATGTCCAAATCTCGACGAACTATTGTCCAACGATCCTGACTATACCCATGCAACAATGCAATGACTCTAAATCCACAATTACCATCTGATTCAACGTCCGCAATCTCCTGAATATATGATCTAAGAAATTAACATTATAAATATTAGTGCATTATAAATACATAATAATAATAAACCTAAAATAATTAACACTATAAATATTAATGCATAATAACTATATATGACCTTATATGACTTGGAAACTGAAGAGTGTAGTCTTGCTGTGCAGGATTTTTTGATTTTGATTTCCTCTTTGATTGTGATTTCTGAGACAGCTATTGTGAAGTTTGAGATGCTTGTTCAACATACTCATGCTTTGTAGGGTCCCTGTAAACATCATACCCAGGTGATTTCTTCCCTTTCTTCTTGACTCCTCCCTTGGTTTTTATTTTCTGAGGTGGTGGACATAGGGAAGTTGTTGTGGGGTAAGCAATTTCACTACACCTGCTTTTTAATGCTCTTTTCCCAACAACATCTGATGATCTATACTTTCTCCATATTTCTTCCATTACATTATTCATGTCAATCCCCAATTCATCTTCTCCTTCTGCCTGCAACTCACCTTCCATACTTAACTTCCTCCAATGAACATGAACACTCTCAATAGGTATAGGTACACCACTAAGCACATATTTACCTAACTTACAAGCATAAGGTAACCCATAATTTATTCTATGAGTACATCCACATATTTCTCTAGAAGTTCCAACATAATCAACTCTCTTTAAGTTTTGTGCAATGCGTCTCAAAGCAGCTCTAGAAACAAAACTACGCAGGTTACCATACAATGGACTAACATGTGCATGTTCAACTTCATAAAAAAAATGGAATGAAGCACGAATGTTGCCTATTTGTATCCATTACTTCCCAACATTTGACCATGTCACCGAGACTATTTCCCAACATCTGCTTTAACTTCCAATGAGCGAATTCAATCCTAAAAATGAATGCATAATAAATATATAACATGGTAAAAATAAGTAAATATTAAAGCATTATATATATATATATATATATATATATATATATATATAATATTAATGCATAATATATATATAAAATAATAAAAACAATAAAATAAAATACATATCGATTAGTCATGGTGTTGCCCAAATGAAGTACACGATCAATCAATGCTCCAATAAATCTATGTTTATGTGGAGTCAACCATGTGTCTTTCACATAATCAATAAAGTCCGCACAATTAAAACATGTTTTCTCAAGTTGTTTCAACTTTTGAGCAAACTTAACCTCATCACTAGCCCATACAACTTCCTCCCATAATGTGTCAATGGTCTCTTGTATTTCTTTCACCACATATTGCTTGTGTCGCATCCCAACATTTTTGTTAATGTGAAAACGACATAGCAAATTTTGTGTAGTAGGGAACACAATTTCCACTGCTTTCATCAATGCTAGATCTCTATCCGTCAAAATCACTTTTGGACACAAATCTTTCTGCACAAACAATTCCTTCAGCTTCTCCAGAACCCAACAAAAACTATTTGTCTGCTCAGACTCCATTGAAGCAAATGCAACAGTAAAATTCAACTCGGTCGATGTCATGCCAACAATTTCAAAGAGAGGTTGCCTATATTTATTTGTCTTATATGTGCTATCCATAACTAAGACATGGGAAAAATATTCAACAACTTGATTGAGTCTGGTTACGCTCAAAAAATATCTCTCACAATATTTGAGCCATCTCTTTTTCTACTCCAGTAGACATACCCTGCATCCTTAATTAGCTTTAGCAAATGTTGTATCTCAGTTCTTGGGCCCCTTATCTCTTTTTGTATCACACTCTTCTGCTTATATATTTGAGTGATCTGAGTGATATTTTCAGGATTCCTCTCTTGCAGGAAAGTCAAGATGTGTCTAGGAGGAACATGTCTCTTTGTTAAATCAAAAACATGTTATTTTTCATCTGAGGTCAACCTGTCAACAAACGCATGACCTTCAAGCCTATCAGGTACTCCATGATTATGAACTCCACACTTTACATCTACCTTCAATCCAAGTCCATCTTTTGACAGTCCACATCTCTTAGTTGCACTATGAGTTCCACTTTTATCCTTGTATTTTCCCCCTTTATCACACTCAAAAATTATCATGTTACTCCTTCCTCTCTTGTCGGTTTTAGTGTCTGAACGCCTGATAATAACGGTGATTTTATTTCTTAATCCAACATCTTTGATCCAGCTTGTAATATTTTCTCGTATAGCGAATGTTTGTGTTGTAGTGAATACATATGTGGCATCTATGGAGGACTCGTTTTTTTGGCAAACTAGGACAAGAATTTCCATACCTGAAACAAAAAAAAATAATTCAAAACTGCATTCCGAAACTCTTTAAAAAACTGATCCGGTTTACAGTTCTGACAAACCGGAACACATATGCAAAGTGTTCTGATTTGCACATCTTACAAACCGGAGCACATCTGCAAAGTGTTCCGATTTATATTCCAAAATTCCGGACTCTTTCCATATGTGTTCCGGTTTGTTTTTAAAAAAATTATTTATACTGGAACACTTAAACAAACTGTTCTAGAATGTTTTTTGTTATTTACGGAATATATCATTAAACTGTTCCGGTTTGTGTTTAAACAAACCGAAATACTTACCCAAAGTGTTCCGAAATGTGTTATGTATCAGTTTTTTGAACAGTAAATTTTTTACTTTTTTTTATGAATGGTAAAAGTGAAAAGATAAAATAGTTAAAATATGTTAAGGGTAAAAGTGGCATTTTTACAAAATTGTAGGGGTATAGGACTAGTTGTTAGGGTACAAAGTAAAATTTTCCTCATGTTTTATTTTAGTGTTTTATGGGGCCCTAAGTAAAGGGTCTAAATTATAATTTGTTAGAAACTAAATCGTTTGAAAATTAATTATATTTTGAAAAATAAAAATATTTTTTAAAAAATTAAAAACTCACTTTATTTTTTTAGAAAATTAAAATAATCGATTATTTTGAAAATATGGAAAGTCGACTTTTTCGTAAAAATATTAAATTTTTTGTTGAAAAAAAAAATAATAGTTTTTTTGTCTGAAAATATAAACAGGTGCATTTTTTGAAATTAAGAAAAGTCGATTTTTTTTAAAAATAAAATTTCAGATTTTTTTTGAAAAAAAACAGAATTTTTGTCGAAAATATAAAAAGTCGAATTTTCCAAAAACAAACAGATTTTTCATCAAAAATATAAAAAATTGACTTTTTCAAAAATACGTTGAATGAAGGAATGAAATGAGAAAAAATATGTTGATACAATGATACTATACTTTTCTAAATTTTCATAATTGTGGAAGAAATAATTTTTAAGTGTCACTAATCTTCTAACCATCAATATGTATACAATAGACTTCTAGACTTCTAAACTAAATGTAGAAGCAACGTCTTATTAATACAAATCAAATAAAAATTCATTTTAATTTAATAGAGGCATTAAAAACTAAAAACGTGCAAAACTAAGAAGTTTGACCACACCATTTCACTCAAACAAAAAACAAGCTTCTTAAATTGGGGTTTTACTCCAATGTAGTATTAAGAATCTCTTAGTATCTCATCAAGGTAAACAATCTTATCTATGAATCTAATATATCTATTATAGTATATACACAACATGATCATAAATTATATTGTTAATCAACATCAATGCTAATGCTAATACCGGATTTTTGACCGACCAGATCATTATTTATTTTTATAATAGTCCTAATATTTCTCTTCATGTTTGGCGCAAATTAATGCAAGCATTAGTAGTGGAATTCAATAAACGCAACATGAGCCAAACAGCAAAGAAAAGTAACAAAACAGCTATGCATAATATTGCATGTGGGAGTTTGACCAAAATATTGCATGTGTTAATTCTCTATATAAGAGACACAACCCCAATAGACATTTTCATTAATTTTGAGCCTTGGTAGTTCTCTTCTTCCATCATCACATCACATTAACTAACCAGGGTTCAATTCTAACACAAGAATGGCACCAAAACATATTTTCATATCACTAGCTGTTTTTCTCTCACTCCTCCTAGAGCCTTCCTTGGCCAAACACAATTCTCAAACAATAACCTACATAAAATCCTCTTGCAATGGTACCCTCTACCCTAATCTATGCATTCGTTGCCTTGACAAATTTTCACATTCCACCATAAATGGTCCTCAACATTTAGCCCAACTTGCCTTATCTGTAAGCCTGTCTAGAGCCTTACAAACAAGAGGCTACCTTTTAAATGTAGCTAAGGAACTCAAAACAATTGATCATAACAACAAAAGGATGTATCTAACCGTGCAAGATTGTGTGAATCAAATCAATAATAGTGTTGACCAACTTAGCCAAGCCATCAAAGAACTAAAAAAGTTGAATCAATTCAACACCGTCATCAATGATAAAGTGTTGTGGCACATAAGTAATGTTGAGACATGGGTGAGCACTGCCTTAACAGATGCTAGTAGTTGTGTACAATCATTTCCTGGTCATAGAATGAGCAAAAGGGTTGCAACAATTAAGGTTCGGGCCAAGAATGTTGCTGAAGTTACTAGTAATGCACTTGCTTTGTTTCAAAGTTATGCTTCTAGGTACAAACTTGCAGCAGCTGGAACCACCAACAAGCCTTGATAAGCTCAAAAGCTTGCTTCATTTTTTTATCATCCTTTAGTTTGGTCATGTATATTGTATACATGTTTTTTCTTTGGGTGGTTTTATATTATAATCAATCAAGTTTCATACAAAACAATTATTGTAACTGCACATTATAAAGCTAATTAAATTCACATACAAAACAATGACACATTTCATACCATTTTGATGTTATTTCCTTTTGAAACATTATAGAACACTTGTATTCAAAAACATTAAAACAAGGGGTATGCCACATACATCATAAGGCCTTATATTCAAAAATTAAGCTCAAACATTACAAAAGCAAATAATCTTCAATAACAAACAATTTATTGTTAATCATACTTCTGACCAAAAAGTTACAAGATACACAAAAATATAATAGACAACCAGAGAAAGCAGAGCAATGAAATATGGTTGTCTATTAATCATATGGTATTTCAGAAAATGGCAGCATATGTTTTCTGGACTCACCCATCTATGAATTTAACCAAGGAAAAACATTGGGTGATGTCTGCAACCTCCCTGTTAAAACTTCGACGCCAGTTTCTGTAACCTAATAATCGAAAGAATAAATCATATTAAAATGGTACCATCTAAAGGCTGCAGCAATGTGCACTTCTAAATGTAAACCCAAGAGAAAAATATCAAGAAAATAGAAATGTTCTTACCAAAAGAGTATGCTCAAATTGGGCACTTCGTTTACCATCTGCTGTAACAGCAGTCCATCCATCAGGCCACAATCGATCTCGCCAGACACCTATAAAAAACTATTATTCATAAATATCTGCAATATTACAAATATAATAAAAGTTATTTGTTTAATTTTTTTTACATGTATACCTGCATTGATCATTGGTTCAATTGTAAAAGTCTGACCAGCCTTCATCACACCAACTGCTTTATTTCCTGCCAGTGGTTAAGGTCTATTGCAAGTGTTCTCTTCCATGTAATCGTGTTTTTTAAATTACGAATTAACAAAAAGTGAATGATAATATCAATAAAAATGATTCTACTTTTGAAAATATTGAATTCATATCTCCAATAAACGATCTGTTTATATTGAAAGAAAACAAATACGGCTCTATGCTAGGTTAAACTTCAAAGGATGCAAAAAGTAATTTCCAAAAGTGTTTCCGCTCTATAGAAGTGTTGTCAATCGTAGATATCAGAAAATGGCATTTTATTCAAATTCTGCTACATTGTAAAGCTTTTAAACCAGGGAAAGGATACTTCCATAATGGGGAATGTTTGGTGCACAATGGAAAAGCTCTCCAATTCCATGACCACAATATGATTTTACCTATAAGGACGAGAAAATATGAGCAAGGAACAAATAGATAAACCACCCAAAAGTGTGAACAAAAATCACTATGTGTGTAACAAAGAATTGAGCTGTGTACCACTGAGAAGCCTGACATTGAAGCATGACGATTAATAACTTCGCCAACTTCACGGAATCGTACCCCAGGTTTAACTGAATTTGATGGAAAATAGTGAATAAGGAACATATGGTCAATTTCTTAAAATTAAATGTAATCTTTAGTGAGAGAAATTATATATTGACTTTTGACACAAATTTGACATGAAACATGATAACAAAATAGATAGTTAACACCGTTCAAATATGTAGTTAATGAATATAGGTGGTTAATTGTAAACATCATTAATCATCCAAAGTTAATGAATATAGGTGGTTAATTGTAAACATCATTAATCATCCAAATTATATTCAAATAAACATGATCGTACATACCAATGGATATTGCCTTATCCAGGCACTCATATGTGCATTTGACCAACTGACGTGACTCTTCGTCCACATTTCCCACAAAGTACGTTTCATTGAGGTCACCTGCATAACAACTTACATACTTAACCAAGTGTCGAATTTTACGATCTTACAGTATAAAAGTCCAATTCATATAAATGTTATCAACTTACCATTAAGACCTTTATAGTACACAATGACACCAAGTGACAAATTTTACAATCTAAAAGTGCAAAAGTTTAATTCATATAAATGTTAATCAGCTTACCATGAACACCTTTATAGTATACAGTGACATCAACATTTACAATGTCACCATCCTCGAGCTTCCTGTGTAATGACTAGATTTATGAGAAGTTCTGAATTTGAAAAGGATATAATTGTCTACTTTTTCACACTTGAGTAGTACTTGCATTGCATTGCACTAATCAAGCATAAAGATACCATATGAAGGATTAATTGAGAACATTAGGGCCTGTTTGGTTTTTAAAAAACAGTTTTTGGGTATAACTTTTTTGTATTTTTTCACTATTTCTTGTACAAATCTTTAGAAACAGAAAACAAAGTTAAACTTAAACAGCATATGTAATTCAAAATAAAAATAGAAAATTAAAACACTATTTCCTCAAACCAAACAGACTCTTATTTTCTGTAATTATAGTCGGAAAATCTATAAGCAAAATTAAGTATTAGATACAGAGAAAAATGATAGGATGAAGAAAGAAGAAAAACACTCTGATCGTTCTACCTTGCATCAGGAATTCCATGGCAGATCACTTCATTAACTGACCTGTTAGAGAGAGCAAAGTTTGTTCTTGATAAACACCAATACAGTTTATGAACAATGAAATATGTACAGAAAGAAAGTACCTACGTGCAGCAAGATTTTGGAAAGAAATGGTAATTGAGAGGTGATGGGTATCCTCCTGTGAAGTTAAAATCATAGAAAAATATTACATCAGTAATTCATTACCAATGGATCAATTTAGATCTTTTATAAATAATGTTTCATATCTTATCAAATAAATAAGTAAATATATATGTATCAGTGTCCAATGTTTTAGACATTAGAGGTGTCAATGTATCCATGTCGTGGTAATTGCCAAATGAAAATGAAATCAAGAAAGCCAGGGAGCTAAAATATGGAATATAATATTGTCAAGAATCAAGATGTAATACAATATAGACTTACTAAACTGAATAAAAGTAAAAGCTGAAAAGGGTTTCAAAAGTGAAAGTTATTAAAAATAGCACCTGCGGCAATAGTTGCCTCGTGAACTACTCTATCAATTTCATCAGTTGTCACGCCGGGCTGAATAATCCGAGCAGCAGCATCCAACACCTCTCTTCCAATCTATGAAACAATTTGTGAAATGAGTGTAAAGTCTACCATTCTACTTTGATATAACAGGCAAAAAAATAAACAATGTTTGAAGATCTCACCTAAACATAGTTTTTCTTTTAATTTTTTTTAATAATTTTTTACTCTCTTAATAATAGAAATCAGTACATGGACTGAATTTAATGTAGGCAATTTAATGTTACAGAGGTTTATTTTAATTAAAAGAGTAGGTTTTTTATAACTTCTTATGCAGTTACCAGCCGAATAAAAGTGTTAGAAAACTGCCACAAATGAATAAAACGTGACTGAACTTTATTGATGTGGTTTGGAGATAAACTAACAGAGTTAGAGATTACAAGTACAAATGGGATAATGTAGAATTGATAGGACTGATTACAAAAAACCCTCTCCATGAGTTTCAGAGCTTGGCTACTACCTTTTCTTTTCAACACTCCATAACTGCCCGCCTACCTATCCCCCCTGGTTGTCAAGATCTCGATTTAGATCTTAACAACTTGCGATTTTGCCATCTCACTCACCCTCAACGATCCAATCTTAGGTAGAATCGTGAGTAAATTGTGAAAAAATCACAAGACATTGATTATGTGTGATCTTGGCTGGTTTCGGCACGATCGGCCGTTTTCCAGACACCACCAATACAAGCTGAGAAGGATGAAAAGATGCAGAGGCACAACAACTACGGTTCGATGGCAGTCATTATTCCACGAATACACTTGCCTACCAAAAATCATGTAAAAATACTTCAACTCTAGTATTATTTTTTCGATTTAGTATCATACGATTTTTGTTACGATCTTATATTTTAAGTTCTTGCTATTCTCTCTCGATCTTACAAAAATAATTTGGTAGAATTTTCCAATCTTACTATCCCCTACTGATCCTCAATCTTGACAACCTTGCTATCCCCACTTTTCTTCGGCTGGTAACTGCACCAGTAGCAGATACTACAAGCCCACATATGTTAATTAAAAATAAACGTCTACTGATTAATAAGAATAGGATGCAACATAAAACTGCATACATTAATTTCAGTCCATATATTAAGTTTTAGCCCTAGATCCCCCTCTTATAATGTCTATTAATAAGAGGTATAACACAATTTGTTAAATAGGGGCACTATAGCGCTATATCATATCGTAGCAGAATTTGAAAACAAAGTCGCTGTTCTATGATCCGCTATAAAGTGCAAATATGCTATTAAGTGCAAAATATTGTAAAATAGCGGCTGTATCAGCATGATAGAACTTTTGCGTAGTGGAATTTAAACAACCGTTATTTTCTGTGATCAACGATTTACAGCACAAGAAGATATAAACCAGTTGTACATTGAGTTACTAACTGAAACAGTATAATAGAGTTCAAAACTTCTAATTGACAATCTACAATGAAAAAATGGCAGAACTCACCCGACAAGTTTCTCTCATTCTTTCAATTTGATCTGGTGACTTGATCTACAGATTAATATATCAGTTGGAAAGTGGAATAAAATAATACAGAAAATATGCAACTTGATCTTGACAGACATATCAATGGAGTACGCGGGAATGATAAATTACCTACCTCAACAGTATGTTGCAGATCGCTGTTGGGCTCAATTATGGGAATTCCCTAAGAAAAGATACAAACGAATTTGAAACCAATCAATCTTCGGTATATTATGAAAAGATAACTTCAAATTGTATTGGAGAAAAATAAATTGAACATTTAAAATTAGATAAAATGCTGAGCATCTAAATAGGAAGAAATCAGACTACTCACATCATCAGCCCAATCAGGTATAACAACATGAGCTGGGACAATCCGCTTAGGAGATATGGGATATGGCCGCAGCGCCCTTGCAAGAGCAGAAACAAAATTCGATTTCAGCAAAATAATTGGAGAAAAAAATTGCAACTTAAAAAGGACTAAAAATGAATTTGCAAAAATATGAACATATTGTTACTGATAATATAAAAATTGGGATATATATACAAGTTCTGAATCGAGAAAGGTTTAGAAATGCTGGAAATTTACCCAGTCCAATCATAGTGAGGAAGCTTTGGAGATCGACCCTGTCCTCTCTTCACGCAATATAGCCATCCTTCACCGAGTGAATCTGAATTCTGTGTACCAGCTGAAGATAGCTTTGCCTTCAGATGCACTGATTTGTGCGAACTCCATGAAGATTTAAAACATTCTTGGGAGCTGTTACAAGATATCAAAATTGATTCCAAATATAAGAAAGATATCAATACTTTGTGTGTGATTCAACAGTTGTACTCCCTCCGTTTCAAAACAACTGTCGTTTAAAGTTTTTGAACACAGATTAAGGAATACAATAATGTTGTCATAAGACATTGCACTTTTACAAAATTAACCCTATTAATGTATTGGAAGTAGTGTAGAGAATAAAAAGTAAATGGCACAATTGAAAAACTATCAATCATTACTATATTGAAAAGTGAAAATGACAATCAATTTGAAACAAAATTTATTTGCTAAAACAACAGTCATTTTGAAATGAAGGGACTGAGTTGTAACAGTGAGTATTTAGTAGGAATCCACTGTTCTCTCGTCAATATGAGCAACATTGCTCAACTTCACCTTCTATATCGTGCCCTTCGGAGCAACAATGTCATCCATTTCACCATAACGCTAATCCCTAATAACTAAACCAATCTATTATAAATATTAAATTAGATCAATCACACCTTACTACAGTACCCTCTTTTTTTACAACAATTAGAACAGTATTATCATATCCGACAGAAAATAATGGTCTGTTCAAATTCTACTATGCAACAACTTTATAGCCTCTATTTGGCAACACTATCAACTAAGTGCATGTTTGGATTGGCTTCTACAAGCCCCAAAAGCACTTCTACCCCACTTCAACTTAAAAATTGATTTTTTTTCTTGTTTGAATACTTTTCCAAAATCAATTCTCCTCTTCCAAAAACAATTCTACTAGAAGCTACAATTTCTAGCTTTTGAGTTTAGTAGAATCAATTCTACATTTATTATATATTATTTCTTACAACTCTTTTTAATTTTCCGTCTTTACCCTCTTTAATTTTCATCAATTACTTCTTTTCTTTTTTGTATGTAAACTTTGTATTATAATTTTTTATCATTTTGGTAATTATAACATTCAAAATCAATTTTGATAAAATTATCCAAACAACATTAATTGATAACAATCCCTTCTATATTACTGTATAGAAACATAAATTAATTCTACTAAACTCAATTCTCTCAAAATCAATTCTACCAAACTCAATTCTCTCAAAATCAATTATGTCCATTGCCAATCCGCAGATATACGCCGCGCTATAAAAAAACCACTGTATCCACTATTTGACAACACTGGACCAAATCAAGCATTATGCTGCAATTCATTTCATACTTACCTATAAAGATTCAACAACCAAAACAAGGGAACTTCAAATAACTGACAGTAGAACAGAAATACAGAATCACATACCAGAATGCAGAACCTTCGCGAGGAAGCTTCAATTCCATGCATTTCGGACACCTGATAAAACAAAAACAACACAAAGAATCAGTAGCAAAGTTGAAATCCATTGATCAGAGCTAGAAACTAAGTCGTAGCAACATATGAAACGATTTCAAATGAAAATAACATCAATTTACGATCCAAGATGATTGGTAGTTGGTTATGCATGTGTGGAAGACAGAGAGGAAGAGGGAAGAATACATACTGAAGATTTGCAGGTTTGGAGCAGTTGGCGCAAGAGAGTTTGTTTACGGATGCATCGGATTCAGTGGACATGGTTTGAAAAGAAGTGGTTTCTAGGGTTTTGAGGATTTTGGCAGTGGAAGTGTAGAAATGGGGAGGAAAGGTTTTTTTCAGCAGAGAAGGGGAATTTTATAACTTGTGATGAAGGAGGATGATAGTCATGCTTTGGATTTGGACTTGGTCAGTTGTCTTTTGTTGAATAAATCCATTGGGCCTAGAGGCCCATTTTCTTTAGACTTTGGTTGGGGGATTTAAAAGGAGAATTTCTTAATGCACCCTAGGCATTTTTTAGGCGCCAACGTGAAATTTTAAATATGTCCCCAAGAATCAGAGATGCATCTTTGGTCCATACCATTTTATATGAAAAAGCATACAAACCGAAAATATAATTACAGTTCACATACCGATGTTGTATTTTCGATTACACTTTAAATGAATGGAATAGAATGTGAGAAGTCACACCTTACCACGTTGGTACGAACCGGATATACAACACTGATTTGGGAACCGTGAGTGTATTTTTGGTTTGTATTTTGACATATATATATATATATATATATATATATATATATATATATATATATATATATATATATATATATATGCGCTATCTCTTCCCTTTTCTCATTTGCTGCAAACTCAAAAAACAAAACAACAAAACCTCCAAAGACCCATTGTTCCAAAAAAAATATTGTTTCAAAATCCATTAGTTTATAACAACACATAAGGAAATCATCAGGCATTATCGGAATCATACAAGGAGATTCGTCAATTGTAAGTTGTTTTTTAACATTATTGAGTATTTTTTATTTTACATACAAATTGTGTTTTAGGGTAGTAAAATGTTTTTTTCCAGTTCTTGCAGTGTTTGAAGTCAATATAAAAGTGTTAGTTATGTATTTTTGACAATCAATGGTTTTTTTGTCTACATTAAGGGTCTGTTTCGCCATTGACGCTGCTGTTAAGTTGCAGGTCGTACCGAAAGTGTATTTTTTATTTTGTTCCTGACTAAAATCGTAAATATACTTTCAATTTTGCATTACACAGTTTTTCCCTCTTTTTTGTACAAGAGTGTTATTGTTTAATACTTGTTTCATTTATTCTACATGTATTATGGCTGAGAGACCATCTAGATTGCGACACGGGAGACTTTCATATCATGCTTCTGTGCGTAGGGAAATGACGGAAGCTTTTTAGACTCCTTGACGAGTTATGCCGAATACACCCATTGTTGATGATGTTACTACTTCCACTTCATCGACTAGCAATCGAGAGTCTTTTTTCCATCTATCTCCGCCTCCTTCCTCATGTAGACGTATGTCTTCGCTGTAGGTATTCGGACCGGAAGGATATTTGGTTCCCACCCACGGACTACACCTCATTCCCAATTGACACCTGCTCTCACACATACCTCTCAACCTATTTCCTCCCATGGATGCCCTATGGTCTTTGAGACAAGATAGGCTTCTTTTTCCCACCCTACATCTGCTCTGACCTAATATACATTTTCTCTCACCCGACCTACATCTTATCTCACCCAACAGACACTAGAGATCACCTAGTTTGCATCGGCGACCTATCCATAGCCTACATCAGAGGCTGCGCCAGAGGCACCTCATGGTTTTGGAGGAGGACCTTTTGATTTTTAGTTATTGTCGTTGTATCAGGACCGTGTTTCCAGATACTTATGGGACAGAGAGGTCAATATTTCATTTAACAATTGTTTTGTATTGTGTTTTATTTTTTAAGATTTGTGTTCATTTAAGTCTTGTGTGTTTATATATGCATGCAGGACCATGATCCACTTAAGATAACTAACCATGCTTGGAAGATCAGTCGTTTGGTACCACCCACTGAGCCATGGTTCCAAGAGTTATTGCACCTCACTAGGTTGCATTATTTGGTCTCATATGAATATACTACCATTAACCATGGTGTAATTAGCATTTTTGTTGAGAGATGGCATCACGAGACATCGTCGTTCCACCTACCACATAATGAGATGACAATCACACTAGATGATGTCGCATGTATGTCGCACCTTCCAATTAGACAGAGGTTTTTAGATCATGAGAGGTGCACCAAATAGGAGGCGTTATGTTAGTGGAGTATTTAAGAGTTACTCTAAAGGGTGTTATGATTGAGATCGACAAAACTCGTGGGTGTCATGTCAGATTTAGCTACTTGTATAATGTATTCACATTTGAGCTAGTGCATGCATGATAGACTGTTAGTGACGGTCATCGGGTAGCCAACACAGAGGACGTATTATGAGGGCATATCTTTTGTATCTGGTTGGGACGCAGATTTTTGTGGACACTAGTTTCACTTACACTTATATCATGTACCTGCAGTTGTTTGACGATTTTAAGAAGATCGCGGGGTGAAACAGGGGGCATCTTTGTTTGGTGTATTTGTACCATAAGTTGTCTGAAGGTATTAAGTGGAATATAAAGCAGATGATCTGCAACATCACACTTTTGACGGTAATATTTCTTATTCTTATGTTATTTTTGTCCGGTTATGTAAATTACTTTGATTTCTTTACTTACTAATGACATAAATATTCCATGCTTGGATCATACAACACTTCGCTCACATATCTATATGGTCATTTGAGCCTACATTTATTGAGTTTCAGCCATATTCCGCTTTCTTCGACCCACTCTGAGGGAACCAGACGATATAGCCATTTAAGGTGTATATATATCACATGGCCTATGGGGATATGTGTTTTCATGTATACGAGGTTCACCGTAAGACTGTTCCCTTTGACAACATTGTATTGTTCACTAAGTGGTTGACATCCAGGTCACGCAAGACAATTGCTTATTTTCATGAGCGCATGATAGGGCAATTTGGATACATGTAGATTATTCTCAGACCACCCTTTGATTGTGTCTCTCCCACAGTGAAACAAAGGGATATGGATGACATATTTGATTATCATCTCAACCATCTTGAGTCGGATGAGGTCCATGGTACCATAACACCAAAAGATTAAAGCTACAAGGATGGATACATATTATGATTCTTTAGGGTGTCACATCCATATCTAGTACATGAGGCTCCAAATAACCCACCTAGATAGGCATGGCAAATAAACCCGGCTCCCGCCCGCCGTCCGAAATTATGGGAAAACCGGTTTAACCGGGTAAACCTGCTTTTTATTTACTGCGGGTGCGGGCGGGTGATGGTAATACCCCCCGCCCGCGCCAACTAAATTTATTTTATTTTATTTATTTTTAATAGTTTTATTACTTATTTACATTTTTTATACTTTTTAATATTATAATATTATGTTTATTAGAATTATTATTTATTTTTTGAAAATAAAATTTAAATAAAACTATCAAACTTGAAAAATACTTTTAAAATAATTAAGTATTTAGTTTAATTATTTATTTTAACTTTATTGAAAAAATATAAATTTAAAATAAAATAAAAATTTATTCGGTGTAAACCCGTTTCTTGTTGGGGTGGGCGGGTGAACAAATTTTAGCCCCGAACGGGTGCGGATGCGGTCTCTGGTCTGGAGGCGAGTGCGGTCGGTGTGCTTAAACCCGACCCCCCTGCCATCCCTACACCTAGACCAACATATGCGGAGATTCTATAGAAGTAGGAGACTGGGGCTCATCATGTTCATGATGTTTTGCCTAGTGTCGTCGTATTAATGAGATTGCGCAAGTGCGTATTGATAGAGGATTGTCGTATCAAAAGAGACTTCACTACCCAAGTCGATGACAAAACATTGACTCATCGATTCCAATTTTGAAGAAATTGGATCTCATCTAATGAAGGCACTTGCAGAATGATCAGTAGCAGAAAGAGATTTTTTTAAATGTTGATTTAATGTTTCTCCAACCACTCTCTATAATTTTTCTTCTACCTCTACCTCTTGGTTCAAACGATCAACATTTTCCAATGAATCTAATGGTTGAGGTTCACCGATAGTAACATCACAATTTGGAGAATCGTTGTGATCAGTGTACTTATCAATAGGGGTGTAATCATATGGGTTTGGACCGATTTTTGGTCAAAAAAAGTTTGAACCGATGAAATTTTAATCAGTTTAGTTTGGTTTGGTTTTTAAAAATTTTCAAAATGAAACCGAACCAAACTAACTGGTTTCGTCCGGTTTAGTTTGGGTTGGTTGATCAATTTATAATGTTTTTTCAAATATTATATTCATCAGTTTATTCTCCAATATCGTATATTTCAGTGTATTTTATGTTATTATTTTTTAAAATAATATATTTCATGCAAGGTGTTATATGCTCTATTTTTATAAATACAAATTACAAGTTGCTCTTAATCCACATGAAACAATGACATGATTTCCATTACATCATGAAATAAGTTCACTATCAAATATTAAAATTAACATTTGATATCAGAATGTTGGAAAAGGATTTAAAAGCTTAACAAATAAAATGCAACAAAACCGACATCAAAATCATTTTGTAACAAGACTAGACGAAATTTTGTTGAAAAAGAAGAAACAAAAAAGGTAAAAGAAAATATTATAATTAGCGAAGATAATTTGAACACGGAGAAGATGATCATAACACATAAGAATGATAGTAGTGAAAGCAACAATGATGGGCGGCGAGAGCAATAATTTAGTGTAAACAAGTTTTTTGTGACTTATAGGTTTTACTTTCTATGTTTTAGAGTTTGATTCTAGATGTGTGTTTTGTGGAAAGGAATGACGTGTAAAAAAGACGGAGAATGATTGAACCAATACAAAAATTAAGCTTAATGATGGGTGGCATAAAAGATTTTGAACTTAATTATTTCCACTGGTTCAGTTCATCGGTTTGACGGTTCCTAAAAATTAAAACTGAGAACCAAACTAAACCACATCAGTTTTTATTGGTTTGGTTCGGTTTTAGAACTGAACCAGAAACAATCAGTTTTATTTCGGTTTGGTTTGGTCTGGATTGTCGGTTTAATTAGATTTTTCTTGAAATTCTTGAAAAACGATGAAAGCTTTTGTATAGAAGATTCGTGACGATGAACAAATCGATGAATGGTGCGTTCTATTTGGTGAACTCGTAGATGATAGTTGTCGTTGATGCATCGATATCTCTATTCTGCAGAGCTTGAATCTATGACATCAAGAAATTATTTTTCTTGATCATAAGAAGGAACTTCATCTTTATTGATGACATAATCAAATTCGTTAGCAGAATCTTCATCCTCATTCACATGATACCGCTCTGATACCAATACCATGTTGAGAATCCATGGATGAGAGGGATAAATGTTATCTTCAAGTGAGAGATAAAAAAACATATAAATATTCATATGGTAACATAGTAAAAAGTGTAAAGGGTTTCTTAATCTACCCCATGACCAGAACAAGCACTCTCTGCATTTTGAAAAATGCCTCTCTAAAATCAGAATTGTATTTCCGGTTTGCACCATATTCTTCAAAAAACTGGCAATGTAATTTCACCTTCAAAAGGCTAAAACGAAACCGAAATTGCACTTTCGATACAACTAAAAATATTTTTTGATTCCTGCTATTTTATATCTCTAGTGTGTCATGCAAACTTTGATGCCAAACTCTATTAAATAATAAGATATTAATTAAACTTTATTTTTTTTTAATTAAATATGTGTTGCCATTTATTAGCACCCTTTACTTTGGAATTTATAATGATGATTATCTTGAACATTTTAAAAAGATTCTCTGTTAAATAATGTAAATACCTGGGATATCTCCCTAAAACTGTATAAAAGAGTAGGAATTGGAAGTGCATTTTCGATTTATATTGGAAGTGCATTTCTGATTTATATCAGAAGTGTATTTCTGATTTCTATGTATACTTTATTAGATTTAGGTGCGCATCAAAAATATATTTTCGATTTTGAAGGACATTTATAGAAATTTATGTGGTGCATAAGAAAGACATGAGATTGGTTAAAAAATTATCAAAATATATTGAAAGGGTAATAAAATATATGCATTGTAATCCTTTTGATAGACTCAATTGTGAAAGCTAACTTTTAATCAATTCCTATCTAACTAGTTAATTGGGCTGCAAGTAAAACCAATGTCCTCTCAAGTTTTTTGAGGCTCTGTATAGACTATTTAACCTAACAAATATTTTATAAAGTCTCATTTAACCATAAACTAACCTTAAAAATGTTAAGACCCTGTAAGAATGTCGCCTTACACGTCCTCAAAAACGGCCTGAGTAAAACCAAACTCATTGAATGTTACAAGCACTAAAAGAAGTATTAACCAATAATATTAGTATATCCTAAAATTCTAAAAGAAAGAAAGAGAGGTAATAATAAAAAATTGAAACAACACAAATACAAGGTGTTTGTATTCGACTTTGACATACAAAACTAGTAAAGGACCCATGCGTTTGCATGAGTCACGTAAAATCGATATAAATATTCAATAAACATTATATAATTATGGTTAATTTATATATATATATATATATATATATATATATATATATATATATATATATATATATATATGAATTAAGTGGAAAAAAAACTTTTTATTATGATTGTCACATAAATATTATATAGCTATGGTTAAAATATAAATATAAAAATATATATGAATTAAGAGAAAAAAACCATATATCATGATTATCACATAAATTTTAATTTAATTTATTAAGTTGTAGTAGTTTTTAGGATATACATAGAAATTATGATGAAAAATATCTACTATCATGCATTTACTAATGAATTGGCCTAAGAGACATAATTGCTCTTAATCTATTATCATGCATTTACTAATGAATTGGCCTAAGAGACATAATTGGCCTTAATTCACATACAAATTGCACTATCAAAAGGACTTTTAGGTAATTAACAAATTAAGATGGTACTTTACAATTTCTACTACATTGTAGCTCCATCTGTTGATATATCATTGGTCCCAATCAAATATCATCGCCCTCCAAATTGTACTTGCTTTGGATTGCCCGAACAAAGCGGCCAAGGAGTAAAAATTTCTGAGGCATTCTATCTCTTTCTCCCATTTTTTGTCTACCCTTTTCTCTCTTTGTATTCTATCTTTCACCCAAAACCCTAAATCACCTCTCTCTTTCAAGTTTAGATTTGTTTTCTCACTTAGCTTTTTCGTATTTTGGTTTGTTTTATTGATCTTTCCATTTTTGAAGGTGTTGGCTGAGTGACGATGGTGGTCGCTGAAAAACTAGGAAGACGAGGAAGGAAAGCATGAAAATAATGTAATTTTGTCACTGTGTTAAAAATCATATTTTTTTTGTAGATCTTTTATTGTCTTCATCTTTTTGTGTAAATAAGTTGCTTACTCAGTTTTATATTTTCAGGTCCAATTTTCTGGTGTGAAGATGTTCATGTTTATGTTCATTTCCTTCTTCCAGATCCAGTTTTTTCCATTTTTATACGAGGTACGATTTTTTTATGTTTATTATTGTTGTTTATTGTAGTTTGGATGATAATTCATCTTCATCTTCCAAAACTGAATCACCTAAACCATAACGCACAGAGCGAATCCAAACCATGAGTTTATCTCATTATTGTTTGTGTTGTATGTGTTTCTGTTTTCGTTATTGTGGACAACTTCATTTTCGATTTTGTTTTCGAGTTTGGTTTGGTTTAGTTGGATACATTAACCATGGGTTCGGGATTTTCTAAATCGTATGAATCTATACAATTTTGAAGAAGAGGTTTGGTTCTCCAAAGCTGGATATTTGAAGTTCTGTTATTTCAAGCGTCACCTCAATACGCAAGATATGTGCGTCCGGAAGCTTCTGATTGTCTATCAAGAATTGGAGTTTTGAGGTTCTGATTGCCTGTCATGTGGATATTGATTACAGTTTCGAGCTGCGATGTGTTGCGGTAGAACATTTGAGCCCGAATTGATTATATGGTCTTCTGTGAGTTTTGAAGTATTTGTATTTGGCTTATTGGTCCACGCGATTCATCAGAAAATCAAGAACGATCGGATAAAATGATATTTGAATGTGTGAACTAAAAAGTCAACAAAAGTCAAAGTTTGACCGAGTGGAATTTCTGGTCAAAATTATGGTCAAAAGTCGACATTTGAGAAAATGTAATCATTTGTTGAGAAAAAATCGGAAGAATCGGGTGAAAATGAAGTTTCTTGTATTTTAAGTAAGCTTAGACTTAGAAATTTTTTCTAAGTTTTAAGCGCTTTGTGTTCACGGAGCCATGTTGTCGATTCCGTATCTTGCTCGTCTGAGTAATCGTTGGAAAGAGCACGTTTCGTACCCCGAATTTGCCGCTGTGAAGATTTTTCTGAAAATGCCCGAATTTTTAGTTATAAAGCTCCGAAGTTTGAAGTTCACAACTTTTGAAGTTTACACTTAGTGAAATTTTAAGTGTTTTTCAATGTGTTCAAGTGCTCGACTTCGGAGGTATTTTACACGTGTTTTGAGGCGTTGATTCGAGTTGAATTCAAAATCAAAGTTGTTCATTTAGCAGAAATCTATAACTTTGCTGAAGAAATCGAATCCATTCGGGAATCAGATCAAAAGTTACAGAGCTCGGAAGTTACGGTTTATCATTTCTCAAAAATTCAACACTTAGAAATATTTCGAAGTGTTTGTTTCTATGCTCAAGCTGACAGTTTCGGGTTCGATTTTATCATAGTTTTTGGCTCCGAATTAAAAAATGTTCAACTTCAAAGTTGTTCATCTCATGGCAAGCTATAACTTTGTTAAAGGAATCAAATTAATTCGGGACTGATCAAAAGTTACGAAGCCCGGAAAATAAGAATTCATCATGTTTGCAAGGTTCGAATAGTTGTTATGCGCATGTTCAGGGCTGTTTTTGTCATTGATTCGATCACCGCATGGAAGAACTCTGAACACGAAAGTTGGAGTTTTTCGTGCCCTCTACAAGTTTCATTCTCGAACTTTTTCGTTTCGGTCGTCGGAGCGAAAGATATTGGGTGCCGTAAGTGACAGTTTGAAATTGCCAAAATGCAAGATGACACACACATTTTTTGCCATGCATACGGAAGCATTTTATCGAACAGTTTTTGTGCACATGTTTGAGTTTGTTTTCTTGTCGATCCGATCGCCGCACGAAAAAACTCCGAACATGAAAGTTGGAGTTTGCAACGCCCTCTACAAGTTTCGTTTAGAAAGTTTTTCTTTTCGGAGGTCGGAGCGGAAAATACGAAGCGTCGTAATTGATAGTTCGAAGTTGGAAAATTGCTGCAAGTCATCCTTGGAATTTGCCCAACCCAGCCAGGACTTTCATCGAACAGTCATATGGCAAATTTCAAACACTTTTTTTCTTCGTGATTAATGCTCCGTCTAAATCGGCAACGAACTACAAAGTTTGTCTACCACATGTCTTCTTTACAATGGCACCAGATTCATTTCATTCCGTCGAGTATCGGAAAAGTTATAGATCCGTAAAGTGGTGTATGTGGATTGATTTAAGAATATGACACTTAGAGAAATTCTCAAACATTCAAGTTAGTTTGTGACATCGTGACTTCGAGGCTAAATTCGGCGAGCTTGTGATCAACTTTTCATCGGGCATTCAACATCAATGTTGTTCTACCAAGTGTGCTCTTCGAGTCGACGCTCTCGTTGTATCGGTCGGACTACTACACACAAAGATAGAAGCACCCGAAGTAGTGGGCATAGTGTTACTTTTTAGAAAAAAACTGATGGCAGTAGAGGACACGGGTTGTATTTTTCCACAATTGGCCAAGCAGTGGCGTAGGTGTATGCATGAGGAAAGGAAAATACCAAAAAAGAAGATAGTTACAATATTGATAACAAACTTTCTAACAAATTTCCACTCATCCATTCCCTCTCTTGATTCTTCCCATAATAACCATCTCATAAAAAAGAACTTCCATTTTTCCAACATAATAACATCCACGCCATCTTCTCACTCACCATTCTCACCACAACCTCTTGTGATTTTTTCTTTTCATCACCACCATGATTGTAATAAACTTCATCATCATTCTCATTCTCGAAACAGAATCATAAGAACCATAACCAACTCCTTCATCTCTAACCTCTCTCTCTCTCTTACTTTTTTCCATCCACTCCTCACTTCTTCATTATCGATTCTAACAGAATCTTAATTATCACCACATACTCACCACCAATCTTTCACCTTTCTTCTTCATCACTCACTACCAAAAAACCAAAAACTAACAGAACCTTCAATACTCCCTCCCTTTACCCTTAACACCATCACTCTCATTTCTTATCTCGATCCAAAAACTGAACAAGAGAAAGTTGTTGCGAACAACCTCTCTTCACCATTAACCACCATCTAACAACCATAAAGGAAAACTAAAAAAAAACAGTTATGACATTTAACAGAACTTCATTACTTCTTCTTCATTGCTCAAAGAACGCAACTCCACTCTAACAAACTCAAGATAAGTGGCAGAAAATTCTTCAGTGATTATCCTCTTCATTCGTCTCTTCTCCACACCATTCTTGAAAAGAATATTTGCATCATATCACAAGATTCATGGAGTTTGCGAGTCCGCTGCGAAATCTTCGGAGTTCATCTGTCTTTTATCTTCAAGGGTGAGTTGCTGCCAGCTCTCGAAATGGTTCGGAATGAGTTAAATTGAGGCTGCGAGTTTCGCCGTCGCCAAGCATCAAGATTGCATAAACGGAATTTTCGCTCATGACCGGCAAACAGATCTTGATTTCCTTCGCAATTTGCTCGAAGTTACAAGAAATTTGATGAAGACAAAGCTCAGATTCATGATCGTTCTGAAATTCCGAGTCCGTTAGTGGTGGCGGCGTCCATTTCTGGAGGTTCGCGTTTTCCGGCGAAGGTGTGGTCGGAAATCTCCGGCGAGCTCCATAAAGCCCTAAGCGTGGTTAGTATTTACTGGTTCATGTGATATCCTTAATGCACCAATTGGAGCTTGCCACGTGTTTTTTAAATAAAAAATAAAAGCTGATAATTTGATTTAAGTATAGTTGACCAATTGATACATGTTGTAGTACATAAAATAAACGTGACATGAAATAATATGAATAAAAAATATTGTTTGGACAAATGGACTTAAGATTGATTTCGGATATGGGCTTAGTGAAAATTTGTAACCACACTACCTTGTTAGGCCCAGTTACCATGTATAACATAGTTTAGTTCAAAACTGGAAATTCTGCAATACACCCGCCTGGTTCATATGCTTATAACATTCGTAATTCGCAAAATTGCTCCCGATTTCAATTCGATTAACTTATAAAAAATTCATAAAAATTAGTTTCTGACATTTTAGGATCTTAGAATATTTTTGATATTTTTTGTGATATTTTTGCAATTAATTTCTTTTAATTTTTAATTCATTTTCAATAATATGTTTAGAAGCATGTTTTTCCTTTGTAGTTTGAGTTGACTAATCTTAGGAGTGTAATGACATGTTGTTTCTTAGAAACTTTAGGATGTTTTTCTACCATCTAATTGTAGTTAAATGTAAACCTTACCTTAGGATTGTAAATAGAATTTCAAAGCTAACTTTTAATGGTTTGATTCTTAAGAACTAGTTTGATTATTATATAGTTTTTCTATCTTCCTTTTGCATGTTTAGTTTGTGATCCTTTCCTCCATTTGTTTGGATGTTTAGGAAAGCTTTAGAGAATGTAGTTGTTGCCATCTATTAAAAATTTACCTCTCATGCTTTGTTGTCTTTGTAAATAATGCATTTTAAGTCATTTTAGTGTAGATTTTTGATTTCTAACTACTCTAGGTCTCTAACCATGTTTAACATTGCATTTGAGAACTATTATGATGGACTTAGCTCGATTTTGATATCATTCATGAGTTGTTTTGCATTATGTATGCGCTGCTGCCCGGTTTTCCATTCTTATGTTGCTATACACATTTACATTTCATTTCTTCACCTTTTGATCGTATTTTGACATGTGATGTGAATATGCAATTATATTCCTGCTTCCTTGTTATTTTTGACATGTTTGTTGACTTGTGCAAGGTACATTGAGGATGTTTTGGTTAGGTACCTAGTTGTGGTACACTAACATACCACTTTTCCCGTGGTTCTGTTTGCGTTTTAAACGCATTTTGCTTTGTGTTTTCTCACATTACGAGAAACACATGTTCTGTTGTTTTGTATGGATATGTACCTTTGTGCAGGTGTTCCGATTGTTATGAGGACTTGTTTGCTACACGCACATGTTGCACGATATCACCTTGTGGATTATATTGATGGAGTTGTTTCTTATTATTGCTTTGTTGATGGCAGTTTACTCGAAGTTTTCCGGAGTATTTTTTTAGCTCGCAGTGCTCTTCGGATCTTTATCCGTTTGGTATTTATTTTAATTTATTTACCGCATTCTTTTACCGCTTTTCTAGAGAGCATGAGAAGTAGGATTTTACCGTTTTCCTTGCCATGAGAAGTAGGAATAGAGATGTATGAAGGGGCTTCCGTAGTTGGAGCATGTTCAGGAACCCCTCTGGTTTATTTAAAGACCCGTTTAGGGGGCTTCTGTTTGCTAATTGTGTTTGATTTGTTTAAAATCCTCCATCTGCATAGGGAGGTAATTCTCAGTAAGTGTTTATATTTGTGCTTGCATAGGTCAAGAGTGGTTAGGACACCCGACGTGGCACCACCAAGCAAAGTCCCGCTTTTTATATTTCCTGCTATCGAGTCATGATGATATGATGGGCAAGCGGAAAGGGTCCGCAATAGACCTCCGCACAGTTCTAGTCCGTGTCAGCTCAGTACACGCGAATCGTGTTGATTCCTTTATCGAGTCAATAATAATAAAGTGGCAAGAGTTCTCTATTCTGACTCTCCACGCTTTCCCGGGGTTCGCATTTATTGCAGAGCTCACATCATTTACTCTTCACACTTGACAATTCATGTCATGCGGTGATACTATTCACAAGAATCGGATGTGTCGGCTCCTGGTTGACTCACGGTATGCTCGTTACTGTTCGAGGCTATGAGACTTCCTCCTTTTCCTGCTTGTGTGCCATTTGTTTGTTTGCATTGCATTATTTGTGTGCTTCTGCCAAAGCACTTGCTTGCTTGCTTCATCCCTTTTTGTCATCTTCGATTCTACATTAGGTAGTGATTTGAGATGGACATAGACTTAGGTTTTAAACCTTTTCCATCCCTTTTTTGTCATCTTCGACTCTACTTTAGTTAGCGATTCGAGATAGACATAGATTTAGGTTGTAAACCTTTGCCATGTTTTCTTAGGATTCTCTTGAATCTACCTTAGGTAGTGATTCGAGTTAGACCTTAGGTTGTAATCCATGCATGATGACATTAGGGATAACATTAGATAGTTTCCCTTGTTTGTTTTCTAGTTTCTTTTGCATCCATACATGTAATAAAACTAAAAATTGTTTTATTTTTCCTTTGCAAATTAAAACACTTAATAATGGTTCAAACTCCTTTTTCAAAGGTAAAAGCAACCAACCAATGCAAACTTTTTTGCCTACGGGTTTTCTTTTGTGTTTAAAACTCTTTTTTTCATAAATAAAAAACACATACCCCACCAAAACAAGTGAGCCGAACTACGACGCTCTGACTTTCCCATTGCACGAGGGAATACTTAGGCATCTTGTCACGGGGCTCGATCGAGCAAACTTTGTAAATACTTCTTTCTTTTCCCCGTGTTTTCTTTATTTCCTTTTATTTCACATGCATTCTCCTTTAGCATACAAATATAGCGATTAAGCAGTAAATAGACATAAACACACCCATTAGATAGAAAATATAAGTGGATACCATAGAGTACTACGGGCGTGTGGGGTGCTAATACCTTCCCTTCGCATAATAGATTCTCTTACCCTGTCTCTCGGTCGCAAGACCGTGTCTTATCCCTTTTAGGTTTTCGCGATGCGTTCACCTTTCTCCTTTTGCGAGATAAAAAACGTTTGATGGCGACTTCATTGATATAGTTATCGGATGATGTTCAACCGGTTGTTTCAGGGTTCAAACCTTTCTAAAGCCAAAACTAATTTTTATCACTAGTTTTCTTCACTTTTTATTTTATTTTATCAAACTTCAACATTTTCAAAAACCAATCAAAACTTCTCATTTTGAGATGATATTTTGCACACTTGTCATTTAATATATCTATTTTATGATTATGTCAAAAAAATACCAAATTTTTTTCTTTTGAGATATTTTTATTAGGTTTAAAATAGACGTTTTAAAGTATTTTAAATACTTTCAAAAAATGTTTTCTTTTCGTTTTCAAACATAATATGTTTCAAAACCTTTTGTGAATATCTTTCACTTTTCAAAATCATTTTAAACCATTCAAAAACATTTTAAACTTACACACCTATTTTCCATGATCGATTCGATTAAATTTTGAAAATACAAACCGAACTAGGTTTTTCTTCGAAATTCTTTCGAATTCGAAATCAAATTGATCATGGCCCTCGCTCACGGTGTAAGTCTCAACCCTCCTATGTACTTATTTAATTTCTTTGTACATATTCACCTTTTGTGTACATATTCAATTCCTTATACATATTCAATCATCTTTGTAAATATTTAAGTACAATTAGCTTCGTTTCGGTAATTTTTATTCACTTGTTTATACATCGATTTTATTGGTATTAAGAGGAGCATTATTCCCGGTGAAAATGCTCTTAAACCAATGAGCCTCCCTTAAGGTGTAAGTCTCACTCCTTCGTATATATCCAAGTATACTAGCTTATCCGCTTGTTTTGAACACTTGTTTATATATTTGCTTTCACACTCCTTTGTATATATTCAGGTTACACTAGATTTTATTGGCTTGTTTTATACACTTGTTTATATATTTCCTTCATAACCTCATATGAATACACACACATACACACTTTGTCATATATATACTTGTTCATGTTTATTTATATCATTACAACTAGTATAACAACTAGGTTCCCCATAGCCTCCTATTGGGCTTTGTACAAGATAACTCACCTGTTGAGTTAGCCTCCCCTTGGGCTTCGTACAAAAGAACTCTCCTGTTGAGTTAGCATCCTCTTGGGCTTCGTACAAAAGAACTCCCTCGGTGATTTTAGCCTTCTCTTGGGTATCATACAAGAAAGAGACCTGGAAATCTCTAATAGCCTCATATTGGCCTTCCAATACAAAGAATCACCTTCAATAGGATATAACCCTAAGACACTATGCCAAAAATAACCTACGAAAGCGCTTTTTTTGGGCTTTAAAAGCGCTTAAAAGCGCTTTCATAGGTGTATTCAGAATGCGTGTCAGGCAATCTAAAGTAGGCCTATAAGAGCGCTTTTTGTTCAGAAAAAACGCTCTCGTAGGCCTACCTATGAAAGCGCTTTTAATCAAAAAGCGCTTTCATAGGTAGGCCTACGAGTGCGCTTTTTTCTTAAAAGCGCTTTCATAGGTTTTCTACTGAAAAATCTAAAATTTAAAAAATTTCTAAACCTGCATTTTTTTGCAGCAAACCTGTAATTCCTAAACCGATATTTTACAATCTAATCTAGAAATACCAATATATATTAGTTTTAATCCAAATACCAAATGTAATTCAAATACCAAATATTATATATATACAAATACCATTATAATCAATTCATATACAAAATATATATACACCATGGTAATTCAATATTAACATGTTTTTAAACGTAACAAAATACACCCTAAGAAATCAGCTATATAACACTAAGTAAATCAATCCTAATCTACATATATATCCAAGGTCCTGATCCTGCAATATGAACATAATAACACGGTCAGTGTTGTATACACAAAACAATATATTCATAATTAACCAATTTTCACACAACAATGTATTCGTACCTTATTATAAGATTCTTAGCTCAATAAAATATTGGCACAACTCCTCTTTGAGTTCTTCCAATTGACGTGGCGAGTAATATGGACAATTGTATTGATCAAAATACTATATTACAAAACAAAATATATGCATGATTTAGTTTAATGTAATAAATTATATGCAAAATCCGATAAGTAATAAAACAAAGTATAAATCCATACCGTGATTGGAATCTCGATTTCATTCATTTGAATGATTTCTTTGATAAACTTCAACACGAAGTATCCACAATCTATGCCGTTTTGTTGTTGAGGGCACTACGTAGAAAAACAAATAAGATTATACACATCTATTGTTTTAAGAAAGCTGTGCAAATTTTTTAAGAAAGCTTGGGATATTGGTGTGAATGATCCAAGAAAATTCATTCATTGTTTGAAAGTAGGAATAGCATTCTCAGTTATGATATTTATCTTAACTTTCAGTTTAGTTTCTGTATCTGGTTATTGAATTGACGAGTTGTTTGACATGGCACAACAAAGAATTTGCAGAACTAATAAACCCTATAACTAGTTTCACAGCAAGTTTCTGTTAGACATGCAAGTTTCTGAAAGAAAACCAACGCACCTGTCAGACGGCAAGGAGTGAAGAACAACGGAGGAATCAGAGGAGTACGGTGGCGGAATCAGAGTAGTACGACGGAGGTTGAAGATGAACAGAGCAATGAGAAGAACAGGTACGGAATGCGGCGGAATCAGAGGAGTACGGCGGCAGAATCAGATGAAATGATGTTTGAACTATTCTTGAATGTCTTCACAAGTAACAAACATGTTAGTAGCATAGTGTGAAATAAAATCGAAATGAAATGGCAATAAGATAAACATGGTTAATAAACAAGATCTAAACAAATAAACCGAATTCGGGGCAGCCACTAATCTTACTCAATAATGCTTTACAATTTCAATTGAACATATTTGAAACCAATGAAGAACACGTCAAAATCAACATCAAAAATCATTCATGATTAATTTAAAATGAAACAAAGTGAAGTCGTTATCGTCTCTAGAATACTAACTCAAATGACATGATATTTATTAATGTTTCAAACTCAAGTAAAACTCAGAAACAAACACATCAATTTATTATCTAAGACTCCAATCCATTATTCAAAAGAAGAAAAAAAACAAGGGTTATCCACTCAACATCACAACAAATAACACTAATGTGTATTTACCATTGGCTATCATAACACCAAAATTCAACAATATTCAGCATAATTAGACTCGGACAGCAACCATATTTACATAAGGAAACTCAATGATTTCGGTTTAACTCTTTCAATAGTTCAACAACACAAATTTCTTATCAATTTAAACACAAGCAACATGGTGTTATCTTTGTAACTTCATCTTAATTCCAAGAGAAAAACCGTCTATACTCTTACAAGTAAAATAAAATAAAAAGTCTCTTCAAACGTATCAAAGGCAATAAAACACTCAAACGCTACTGTTGTCAATCCTCCTTATATAATTTAACAAGGCAAGAGACCATTCCAGCATCCAAACCAACATTCAGATTACAGAACAACCTAGTATTAATATGAATTTCGACATACACAACTTAAGCAGAATTAAATCCTGAAGAGCATAACTATTCACAATTCAAAAACCAAAGATTAAAATTGACATCATGAACTGTATACTATCAGAACTTATCATATTATGGCCGTTAAAATCAGAACAAACTACAGTGGCAAAATCACAACACTGATTTTCAAGAGAAATCAAAACAACAATATTCCAGTTTCAGTTTGGAATTACCAAAACTATCAATTTGAAACTGGAGAGATTGACTCGTGGAAAACGTTGATGTTGTTATTATTGTTGATGCTGAGCGTAGAGGGAGAGCTGAAGAAGAGTGAGCGGTCGAAGGGTTTAACATAAGTAACAGGGGTGAATAGAGGCGAGTTTGTGGTTACGGCGGAAGTTGGAGGTGTCAAGGATGTTGTTGGGTGTTATGAAGAAGACGATGGTTGGGGTTCCGCGGGTTGGCGGAGTTGTTTCAGCGAAATGAAGGGTTACGGTGGAGATTAAAATGAAGGCTTACGACGGAGAGAGGAATGGTGGAAGGAGGTTTAGGAAAGTGAGAGATGGAGGAGATGATGAGTTGAAAACAGTGAGAGATGGAGAGATGAAAAAAAGTTTAAGCAATAAAGGCAGAAGGAAGAAGGTTTAGATGAATGGATGATGGTGATGATGCGGTGAAAAGAGTGGCCCGCAATGAAGGAGGTTACAAAACAAAAGAAGGGCGAGTTCGGAAGATGATGAACAAAACAAAAAAGCCAAATTAAATATAGGGTTTTCAATTTTAAATATACAAAGCGCTTTCAAAAGCGCTCAATAGCGCTTTCTCAAAAATAGCACCGCTTTTAAAAGCGCTTTGTAAGTCCACCTATCGGCGGCGCTTTTATAGACCACCTATAAGAGGCACAAAATTCGTCGATATTTCAAATACCTATGAAAGCTTTGAAAGCGCTTTTATAAGTATCCCTATAAAAGCGCTTTTTTTAACCGAATTTGTTTTAAGGGCTACGAAAGCGCTTTCTGTTAAAAGCGCTTTCATAGATGCGCTGCCAAAAATTGTTTTTTTTGTAGTGAGAGTATGATTTCCCGATGAAATCATTCATGAACCCTAAGAGTATGGTTTCCCGATGAAATTACTCTTAAAGCCAAATCAGCCATACCCTATAGCCTTCTCTTGGACTCACAATACAAGGACCCTCGATGTCCCTCGGATAACCTTCTCTCGGGCTTACAATACAAGCATCCACATGCTTCTTAAAAACACCCCCTAATCAATAATCAATTTCTCCTAGAGGTTTAGACTTTTATCATCTCTATAGAAGAAGTATCTCATCTATAGCATCACATACAAATCCATATTTTTTCAAAAGAAACACTTTTTCAAACAAAACATCTTTCTTAACTTGTAAGTGGCAACACTTGTACACTCAAGCAAAACGCCCAATGCTTATAATGAAAGATTCAAACATTTTCAAACATCTTTCTTAACTTGTGCGCCACGCAAAAAACACCTAATGCTTACAATGAAAGATTTAAACAATCAAATCTTCAAAAATGTATGTGATGAAATAGATTAGATACATTTTTCATTAAGATGACACTTGTCGTTGTCTCTTAACATTTTTTCTTCCACTAGCACATAAGTGGGAACTACGATTGATTTGAATTTCTCAACCTCCCTTTGAGAATACGTAGGCACAAGGTCTCACCCTTGGCGAGCATACTTATTTCTCCCTCAAACCAAACAAACCATAGTTCCCTTAGATCCGAGCTACAAATGCTCTGATTTCCACTAGGGGATATGTATGCAGATGATCCCAATGATCTTTGCGAGCATAATAATTATAATAAAACTTAGGTTCTTGCCTAACCTACCTTTCTTAAATCCCAAAGGAGAAACTTTCCCGAAATAACGTAGCAAATAAAACACACAAACATACAAAATATGCATAAAAAAGTTCCTATAGAAAATTATAGATATATAGGGTGCTAATACCTTCCCTTTGTATAACCAAACCTCTTATCCTGGTCTCTCCCTAATGCGTTGCGTCTAGTTCACGCTAGTCGCATCGCATATCATATTTAGGGTATTTCAGCTTTCCATTTTTCCATCTTTTTTGTTTAGAAACAATAAAGCTTGTTGCTCGCTACATCTTTTTAAAACAAAAAAAAAATCAAAAGAGTAAATCGTTTTGAGCCTGAGATTCGAATTCCGATTCGATTCCCTCGTTTATCACTTTTTACTGCGAACAAGTGCATTCCTACAAATTTTTGTATCGTGAATGGTCCCTTGGGCATCAGCTTTCTTGATAAGAGCATACAGACCTTCAACACAAAGAATAAAAAGATACGGAGAAAGAGGATCTCCATGCCTTAAACCATGACCCGGGACAATAGGACCAACTTTGTTGCCATTCAAAATCACTGAATAATCTACGATTTCGACACAGAGCATTATCCAATCAATCCATTTATTACAGAAGCCTAGTTTGAGAAGAACATCTTTAAGATAAATCCAGTCAATTCTGGAATTTTTTTTTGGAATAACCATTTTTTAAAAAAAAAATACAAAAATAACCAACTTTTGAAAAAATTACGAATAACTAACTTTCGGAGCCATCGATGGCTCCTGACCGATTAGGAGCATGAGGAGCCAGCCAGGATGGCGTCTCTTTTCAATTTTTTTGCCCTAAAAGCCATCTCAGATGGCTCCTATGTGTAAAACACATAGGAAAAGCCATCTGAGATGGCGCCTAGGGCTTATTTAAAAAAATAATAATTTTTTTTCAATTTAAATTAAAGTGCACGACAATGTTGTGAAATAAATCTTGTATTATAAATTTTGATTACAGCAAAAAGCGATTACATAAGTTCATTCATGGCGACCCGAGACTCGTAGATGACCACCGGTTCCACATGCGCGTTCTCTCCTAACTCGTCTGATGCGAGGTTCTGGGTCCGGCTGTTGTTGGGTCGATGGGACCTGATCATGGGTTGATGGCTGTCCGTAGTGAATGAGATCAGGATCCATGAATGCCTCATGATTTACATTGCTTGTTGCACCAGTTTCGTATAAACGTGTCTCTATGTTCTCGTAGCTTGGTCGTTGCGGTTGGGGGTTAGGTTCCATTTGAGGACTATAGCAGTCCTCATCCGTATATGTGGATTGTGAATGTGTGAGGTAAAACGGAAATTGGGTGTTAGGAGTCTCGTACCCATATGAATGACGGCGGGTTTGGTACGACGATGGTTGGTGGAATGTTGGGTTGGTTGGGGAATATTCTTCAGGGAAGCCAGGGTCTGGGGTGAGGTGAGATGTTGATGGACCCATATAGGGGGGTTGGACATATGCCCTTTGTTCGGTGTATTGAACTTGGGTGTGTGGCATATGTGAGTATCGGATGGGTGGGTGATGTGGTTGTTGTTGGGGTTGGGGTTGGGATTGAGTGTTGGTGATTCTATGTCGTCGGGTTGATTGGCGGGAAGTTAATGGTTGTTGGTAGTGTTGTTGGGATGGTTGTTGGTAGTGTTGTTGGGATGGTTGTTGGTAGTGTTGTTGGGGTTGTTGTTGGCGGTAGTGTTGTCTTCATTGTTGTTGTGACTCTGGAGGTTGCCCCCACTGGGTGCGAGGGTCGACCAAATAGCGAGGTTGAGAAACATGCATATATTGGTACCAAGCAATGTATTGAGAGTGTTGCATAATCTCGTCATCTTCATAAACGGACATTGTAAGATATGGTCCCTCGGTTTTCCACATCCTACAATACTCCCGCAAAATTCCTCCAATTATTGATTCCCCATTGGGCATCGACCCTTTTTAGATGCCAAGGATCTAAGCATATCGGATCGCGGGTATGTCTTGGAACATACCAAACGCATCTTCACACGGTCGTGGTGCATTTCCACAATGTTAAACCGTATAATTGCATCTTCGATCCAACCTCTGCATCTTCATCATTTGGTACATGGTCCAAACCCAAGTACGGTCTCCATGTAAACTGTTGAAAAAAATAATGGAGATTAATAATAATGATAAAAATAATATATGTTAAATTTAAAATAATTTGGAGTTAATAAAAATGACGTACATCGGTTGGTCCAAGGTGGTCTATTAGATTACGGTATAGGAGAACATTGTGTCTCGGATTCTTTCCGTAATCCATGCCCACTACGCTAAACCTAAATGAATTAACATTTAATATATTATGATTTTATATATGTGAAAGATATAAATAAAATTTAATAAATAAGCAATGTACTTACTTTGTTGCGTAGGGAAAACTGAACGGTAGGTCGTTGACGGGATTGAGTGATTGCATTCTCCACCAACCCCATGTTTGAAGTAAGAAAGCACATCCATTGAAAGTTGATGTGTCTTTCATACAATTTTTACACAACGAGGAGTATAGCTGGGCAAGAACAGCAAAACCCCAACTATATCTTCCTATCTTATTGACATCTCGAAGTAAATACAAATACATAAAATTTACACTATTCCCCGTACTTTCGGGGAATAAAAAACTACCAAACATTAACATAATGTAGTTTCTAGTTTTTATTATTTTTTGTTCCTCGGTGGAGTTTTCATCCAAAACAAGGGAATAATAATACTCTCTAAGAGTGGATAAAAATATACCTTGGCCTCTTGCACTAGGACCTTCGACCATATCTCTACCCAACAACTCCTCGCATAGGTTGTTTGGTTGTTGGACCGGACCATTCACCGCCTTACCATTGATAGGAAGACCCATCAACATGTATACGTCCTCTAGTGTGACGGTACACTCACCTATAGGTAGATGAAATGTATGTGTCTCGGGTCTCCACCTTTCGCACAATGCAAGAATGAACTTTGAATCGATCGTGTAGTTAGAGATTTTAATAACCTCTCCAAAACCGGCATGTTCAAGGTATGGAACGATGAACGGATCGGGAACAACATAATGATGTGAGCGACATCTAAATTTTTCCGTGTCCTATAGATAATGTGAAAATAAATTGTGTAAGAAAGTGTAAACAATATTTAAAACATAATAAAAAAAGAATGTAAGAAAAAGAATGAAAACAAAAAAATGAAAGAATACTTACATAGGTTGCAATGTTTGCCCTTGTTCCTCGGTGAGATTCTCCTAACTTCAAGAGACTCATGATTGAAATTTCTACTGATGATTTGAGAAAGAGAGAATTGTATTAGAGATAGAGGAGGAGTGAAGAGTGGTGATGGAAAAAACACAAATGAGAAGCCATATTTATAGGTGATTCAAGATGAGAGGAATAAATGAGGCGGTTGGGGCCTTGCATGCATGGATGACACTTGTCAAGGAGGAGCCAAGTGGGATGGCGCCTCCCCTTTAATATTGCACTAAGGCGCCATCCTAGATGGCTTGTGACAGCTAGGTGGCGCCTAGGTTCACTAGGTGGCAGTTGCATGCATGTAGTGTGTCGTTAGGTGGCGACCTATAACTAGGTCCGAAAAAGCCAAAGGAGATGGCGCCTCCCTTGTGTTTTTACACATAGGAGCCATTCAACTTGACTTTTTACAGACCTAGTCATAAATAGGTCTGTCCCCTAGCTGCCACCCTAGACTGCATGTGATTTTTTTCCCATCTATAAATCATACACTTTTAGACACCCAAAATCGAATTTTATTAAAATCGAAAACCCTAATTTCAAACACTCAAACCTTAATCGAAATGTCATCTATACCACAATATATTATCACTGTAAATTTCAATGGTGAGACATACAACAGTGAGGTATCCGATTTTTTATTCAGAAACACTGAAAATATCCAATTTTGTCTAAATAGCAATGCGAATTTTCGTATTTCAAAAAGACTAAAAAACAAACTTCCGAGGTCCGACGTCAAACATTTTCTACCAACATCCTGCTTTCGGTGAGAACCAGTAACATTTTACCGGTAGCTGAAGACGACGAAGATCCGCAAAACATGTTTTGTAATCATGAATATTCGGTACGACTCGATTCATACGTCGTGTTCCGAGACACGAGAGGATTGATCCTACGGAGGAGGAACAAGTCGAGGTGGATGTTGAGAAGAGAGCGAGAGAGACGTAGTTCAACATCATGGTAAATGAAGAATCGAGGCGGGAAGAAAGCCAACCTCCACATCGATCTTCACACCACCTCCGTACATGACCACCCTCAACATGTGCACGATGACCCTTCATCCGATATATTCTACAACCACAAGTGTAGTCGATGCAAATTTAAAAGTCAAAGACAAATTTCGTTCAAAAGAAGATTGCCGAGCAATAAAAAGTTCCACATGATAAACAACTATGACTTTCATGTGGATCAAATAGCAGAGAGAGATACAAAATCATACCACCCCGAGTGTAACTTCCATCTAACCGCATCGTATAGATTGCGTAGTGATTACGGGTGATAGGTTCTATGACGGAACACACTTGTGTTAATTCCACATAATCACAGGATCACCAGAAATTGAGTCATGATCTCATTTGTCAAGAAATCTTACCTCATGTTAGCTGTGATCCTTCATTGAAGGTGAAAACAATAATATCCCACATCACTACAACATACAATTATACCCCTCATAGAAAGATCCGTTGGCAAAAACAAGGCTATCGAGCAAATCTACGTAAACTAGGAGGGTTCGTACAAAGAGTTACCTCGCTACATGAATGCACTGCGAACGTATGCTCCTGGAACAGTTTATGCTCCAGACGACGCCGCGTTTCCCAAGACATGTCGGACATGGTATATTCATGAGACTTTTCGGGCTTTTCGACCTTGCACACCATCATCGCCGGAACATGGTTGTATAAATACAACCTACATCGTGCAATGACAACAATAACGTGTTCCCATGCTCTTCGAAAAAGCACCAAAGCATGAACACACTACACACTTTGTCTAATTTCCGTAAAACGCAACAATCCCGCCAACGGTTGACAACCATTCATTGCCGACATTCAAAACTTCATGAAATCAATAAGCGAGAAAACAATTATGAATCGGTTTGCGCTTACAATCTGATTGGAAAACCGGATGCGTGTGGGTTGATAATCTGCAGTGGAAAAGTGGACACGGTCATACGACAATGGAGTGCGTTGGGGCCACATGACAACAAATCTAGTCGAATCAATGAACGACGCCTTCAAAGGCATAAGAGCACTCCAATAATGCGTTGGTTAGTACAACATATTTTAGAATGGCCTCCTTGTTTGCACGAGAGGTGAAAAGTGGAACACGGTACAATCCGGACAAGTGTGGAGTGAAAGTCGTCGAAATTTATTAAGGCCGAGTGCCAGCTAGCACTCATCTTGTTACAAGATTCGACCGAGATAACCATAACTTCATTGTCAAAGAGATAATCGACCACAATGAGGGTTTGCTAGACAAGAGTACAAGGTTAAACTACCATCCTTGGTGCGATGTGGAAAATTTCGTGCCTTCAATGCCCTCCCATGTCATTGCGGCGTGTGCACATGTTCATCAGATGCACTAGTACTTCTTTCTTCAATTTACAAGTCTCGACCTTGCTCAACGATACAACAATGCCTTCAACCAAGAGCAAAAGCGATTATTGGCTGCGTCGAAGGGAAGTAGTTTGGCATAACAGTCAAATGCGGCGAAATAAAAAGGGTTGTCCCAAGAGCAAACGTATAACAACTGAAATGGACGACGTTGATAAACTAGAAAGAAAGTGTGGTCTATGTCGTCAATCCGGACACAATCGAAAAAATTGTCCCCAGTGTGCTACAACCTCAACATCCTAAAATTTGTATTTCATTTATCTGCACTTTTAATATTGTAACAAATCTTCTTCTTTCCATTAATTCACATTTATTACAAACACCAATACGCAGACAACAAAAATACAAACTACACGATTAAAAGAAACAACAACATGAACTATGACGCATCAATAACACAAAAAATTATTTAAGACACTACAACCGTCAAAACAATCTCATCGGAACCATACATCATCACAATAACGTCGACGTCTGTTTTGACTTCCTCCAACCAAATTCGAGGTTGATCAGTTGCGAAGTTCATGGTCGTTCTCTTCCTCTGGATCCTTCTAATTTCATCACCATTTTCTATTTCTCCCTCTAACCAACGCATCAACTCTTTTTTCAGTTTGACCATGGTAAATATGTGCCAAAATTTCATTTTCATTGGAGGTTTTGAGGCCTAGAAAACAACGTATCCATCTCTGGTATGGATGTATGGAGATGTCATGGTAGAAAAAAAGAGAGTAACAGAGAATAAGAGAGAATATGAGATGAGAAGTTGAAAAAAATGTGAAAAATGAAGGAGGGATGAGTGTGTATTTATAAAAAAAAAAATACATATAGGCGCCATCTCAGATGGCGCCTACATGTAAACCTTAAGGAGGAGGCGCCATCCTGCATGGCTTATTGACATGCAGGAGCCATGTGGAATGACGCCTATGTACAATGTTTAAGAGGAGGAGCCCTCTCAGATGGCTCCTACGTGTAACTTTTTCCTGAAAATTGATTGTTTGCGTAATTTTTTTCAAAAATTAGTTATTTTTATTTTTTTTTTATAAAAATTGGTTATTCCAAAATTTCTTTTTCAATTCTGTCATACGCTTTACAAATATCGAGCTTGAGAGCGATGTCGCCAACCCTTCCTTTTGTTTCGGTCTTCATGTAGTGAACTACTCCCGTAACAACCATTGCATTGTTCAGAATAGACCTACCAGGAACATAGGCCGATTGGTTGTTAGATATGCATTTACCAAGAATATTCTTCAACCGATTCGCCATAACTTTTGCCATAATCTTGTACAAAACATTGCAAAGAGAGATAGGTCTCCCGTCCTTCATAGGAGATTGAGTTTCCCATTTTGGAATTAGGGTGATGTTTGTCTTGTTGAGGCTGTGCAGGATAATGCCACTCTCAAGCTAGTCACGGCAGGCTGTGAATACTTCGGCACCACACGAATCCCAAAAGTGCTAATAAAACCCAGGATTATAGCCATCCGGCCCGGGACTAGAATCAGTTTGCATGAAGAAAATAGCTTCTTTGAATTCTTCAAACAAGAACGGCGCTGTGAGGATAATATAATCTTCCTCGGTAACAGTGGCATTAAGAGCTTGCAGAACTTGTTCCTGAGAACTCGACTTTTTCTGGAATAAATCAACAAAATAATCGTGGGCTATTTTACATAATCCTTCAGTGGAGGTCACAATGTCACCGACATCGGATAAAAGAGAATTGATGGTGTTAGATTAATAAATGGGTTAAGCTGTTAAATTATGGTAATTATGGTAGTGGTTATTTTTTATATATTAATTAAAGTAGATAGATATATTTTCTCTAATTTTCTCGCGCTTCAAATGACCAATCGTAACATAAAATCGCAGAACCCTAAACCTAACACAAGATCGCACAATCTCTCGCACATTTCTCCATCGATTCTTCATCGAGCATTCATCTTGACCTTCCGCTACCCTCGCATTTTTCACTGACCGCTTTTCAATTCGATTCTTGAGGTATGTCATGGTATCACCCATGCTGTTATCCAGTAGTTCCTTTACAGTTATTTTTCAGGTTCAATTCAATTTCGCTGATTCTCAACACATGTTTTCTGATTCAATTGATTAGGGTTTTGATTTTACTGATTTTAACATTGTTAGATTTTCTATTTGTTGTTAACTTTGGTTCTTGGTAGTTTAGTTAGTTCTTTTGGTAGAAAGATGTAGGCAAAGTACCCGATAACATTAGCACCTGTCAAGCACGGGTACGTCCAAGTGTCAGTGTAGATGTCTGATTCTGACACTGACACACGTTTTTTCAGAGGTGTTGGTGCTACGTAGTCTTTAATTCCTGTGAAAGCTGCGTGGACGAGAGAGAGGAAGTACTTGTATAATCATGAATAGGAGAGGAATAATTGATTGGGACATAATAAATATATTCAACATTCGTTCACCAAAAAACTACTGAAGACTCAACATCGCAACAATCTTGTGCTAGCCTGTCCTTGTATTTTCTCACATGTACTTGTATTTTCTCACATGTACTTGTATTGCCTTTGTGTTGATTCACAGATTGGATTTTTGTCACAATGAGAGTAAACAAGGGAAAGAAAGGTGCACAGCTTGGGGCAAAGAAGAAAAAAAGTATCAGGGAAGAAAAAGCTGATGCTGAAACACATGTTAAACTGAACAGTGATGGTATATAAATGTTTTATGTTTCTGTACTTTTTCTACTTTATTGAACTATAAGTTTGTTTTCCTGGCAATTTAATATATGTAAGTAAGTTTATTGAACTGTTAGTTTTTCCATCATTTGTTTCGGTATCTAGTATATATACATTTATCTCTACAACTCAACTATTTTGTTTTGTTCTTGACAGAGAAGATGTCCAGAGATGATGTTAACATTAGTTCACAGCTCAAACAACCCATACTACCTTCTAGTGGAGAACCGTAAGTTCAGTTTCTTGTCCAGCATAGCTGAGTTGAATTATCAAAAGAAGGAACTTATTGCAATCTTTTTCAGCTATTAGAACACATTATGCTTACTTCAGTCAGTTATCAAAATTTCTACTAGTAATTATACATTTCAATTGATGAAGGGTACTAGATGTTCCAGAAATTATAAAGTGGATGTTTTTCAATGGATGTTCTTCAAAGCAGGGGATTGAGCAAAGTTCCACCTTAAAGCAAGCTAAAAATCAGAAAACAACGATGACTATTGTGGACACCGCTGGCAGATCCATTCTCAAGCATGGTCAAGGGAACCAACAATCATTGACTGCTGGAAGTCCAACCCAAGTGGGAGGATCTGCTCAAATACAACGTTCAACTTTAAAGCAAGCAAAAAATCAAAAAACAACAATGACTAGTACGGATACTGCTGGGAGATCCATTCTCCAGCATGGTAAACGGAAACAGCAACCATTTACAGCTGGAAGTTCAATCCACAGGCCAGGTTTTCAAACATGCTTTGCGAATATTTACTTTTCCATTATTATTGTTCCTCCTTTCATCACTGCAATCTTTATCTGTGAGGCCATTGTGATTTTCTTGGTTGCTACATACTAGTTGCACGCAACCCACTCTTCTTCCTGCACTAACTAACAAGTTCAATTTATTACCAGGAAAGAGAAGCTTGAGAGTATAATAAACTTAGAAACTAAAGAGAGTGTGCATGTTTGAAAATAGAGCATGTTTGTGGAATAGGAATAAGTGATATCGGTTTTCATTTGATAACCTTATTGACTTACTGTTAATGCTGACTTACCGAGCTTATTAATTTTCCCCCCATGTTTCAGGGTATATAAATATTTCATGTTTCTGTAATTTTCATACTTTGTTGAACTTGAAGTTTTTTTTTTGGGTGGTAGTATTTTAGTGTTTCTATCATTTTTTCTCTTTCTTGGCATCTATTGTAATTTGTATACATTTCTCTCTTCGGCTGAAAACCGTTTTTTTTTTGTTCTTGATAGAGATAAAGAAATCCAGAGATGATGTTCACATTAGTCCACAACTCAAACGCCCCATGCTACCTACTAGTGGAGATCTGTAAGTACAATTTCTTGTTTCAGGAATACTATTGCTCCAACAGTTGGCTGAGTTGAATTATCAAAAGAAGGAACTTAATGCAATCCTTTTCGGCTATTAGAACACATTATTAATTGTGTTTAAATGATTAATTGTGAAAAGATCAAATATCAAAAATGATTTTTAGCTTTTTTGGCTTTTTTTAAAAATGATTTTATAGTGTTAATAATTTTGTGTAAACTAATTTTACAATTTTTTTTCATAAAAGCTTCAAATGAAAAATTGGTTTGGATAATTATTCTTAAAATGTTATTTTAGATATTTCATGATTTTATTGAAACTTTTGTTGGATATCAAAAATTTTAAAAGTCACTTAATTTTGAAGCTATTTCAAATAGCTTTTCATAAAATCGTTTTTAAAATACAACTTTTCGAAAAAATTGCAATTTCGACTATATTTTGATCTTCAATAATGTATGTATATGTTATAGGATATCAAAATTAGTCTTTCAATTTCGCAAAAACGAATATAAAAAACTTGTAATATTTTGAAACACCGTTTTATAAAATCCATTTTTGAAAATATAAAGAAAAAAATCCATTTTTTTAAAGCTCGAACAAACAGGCTCATTACTTCAGTCAGTCATCACAACACTCTCTACTAATCATTATACTTTCAATTGGTAAGTAAAGGTTAGTAGATGTTCCAGACAGTATAAAGTCCAATGCTGAATTGTATCGTGGCAAGTTGAGAAGTTCTAAAACAACGAAGAGAGGCATACAATGTTTTCCAAAGCAGGGGATGGAGCAAAGTTCTACTTTAGGGCAAGCAAAAAATCAGAAAAAAATGAGGACTACTATAGACACTGCCGGTAGATCCATTCTCAAACAGGATCAAAGGAAACAACAATCATTGACAGCTGAAAGTTCAATCCCGGTGGCAGGATCTGCTCAAATACAACATTCTACTTTGAAGCAAGCAAAAACTCAGAAAACAATGAAGACTACTCCAGAATCTGCTGGGAGATCCATTACTAATCATGGTCAAAGGAAACAACAATCATATACAGCTGGAAGTTCAATCCAAGCGGAAGGATCTGCTCAAATACAACATAAAAAGCATGATCGCAGGCCAGGTTTTCAAACATGCTTTGCCAATCTTTACGTGTCCATTATTATTGACCCTTTCATCACTGCAATCTTCATTTGTGAGGCCATTGTGATTTTCTTGGTTGCTACAATCTGGTTGTTAACTACCATCACTATAACATGGTAAAATGGTTCGAAACCTGGTCTGTGACTTCTAACTAACAAGTTCAAATTACTACATTAAAGAGAATCTTGAGTATAATAAAATCAGAAATTATAGAGTGTGGCATGTTTGAAAATGTAGAAAGTTACTGACTTACTGTTATTAGTGACTTATTGAACTTATTAATTGTTTGTTTCATGCGTTGAAAAACCAAACTAGTGGGCCGCTCTATGTTCGGTGGAATCACCAAACTCCAAAAGGACCTTGTTGATCATGGATCATCCACTAAGCAGAAGGCTACTCAAAAGTGTCCATCAATGTCACTGGATGATTATTTTAAAAGGAATAAGCAACAACTTGAAGTCAAGGGGGGTGTTAATTGTGAAAATAATGATGGTGATGTTCAGGATGATACTAACTATGAAAGTGATGATGGCAAGGAAACTAATGACGATCCAATAGAAGGTAACACCCCTACCTGTTAACTCGTTTCATCATCTTCACTTGCATTTTATCATTATCACTTACGTTCCATCACAAACCTGGCCTGTGATTTGGACTAGGCTATTTAATTGCCCTGCACACAACCCATTCTACTTCCTGCATTAACTAACAAGTTAAAATTATTGCACTACACTAAAGAGAAGCTTGAGAGCATAATATTATTGGAAATTAGAGAGATGTACATGTTTGAAATGGAGGAAGTAGTGATGTACTGGTATTGCTTTTTGTATGGTAAACTAATTGACTTACCGCTAATACTCTGTTCTTTCCCTTTATTTTATATTTTGGGGTATTGTCTCTCATGTTACTCTACTGTCTTACTGTTAATACTGACTTCCTGAACTTTGTTATTTTTTGTTTCATGTGTTGAAAAACTAAACTAGAGGACCATATTGATCATGGACCATTCAAGAAGCAAAAGACTACTCGAATGTGTCCATCAATGTCACTTGATGATTATTTAAAATATATAAGCCTCAACTTGAAGTTGAGGGTGATATTATGAACGATGAAAATAATGATGGTGATTTTGAGGGTGATATTAACTATGGAAATGATGACGGTGAGAAAACCAATAACAATCCAATGGAAGGTAACACCCCTACTATGTTTCGTCTTCATCCTACTATGTCTCATCTTCATCCTACTATGTTTCATCTTCATCACTTATACCTTCCCTTAGTTGTTCACTCATTCTGTGTTAGTTCTTGATTAGCTATCTGTTAGTATTTAGTTGTTTCAGCTGCACATTCATATAGGGTTCCATTGTTAGACTCCTCCTGTCTATTTTAAGGTAGCCCCTTTGTACTACAGAGTTTGTTAATTTATATATGAAATCAGATAATTTTATACTATATATAGGGTTTGCTTTTTTTTTCTATTCTTTCTGCTATATTCTATACTGCTTTGTATCTTAGAGTTGGTCGAGCCTTATATATAACTGTACAAACGATGTGTATGCATATGATCATAGTAAATTCAGTTTACTTTCTTTATCTTATATATAATTTGTATGATATTGTACTGTTAACTAGGCGAAGCATCAAAAAAAGGGAAAAGAGGAAGGACACAGTGCTTGGAAATTCATGCCCGGTCACTTGCTGAAAGACAAAAAGTCACCTTAAATGAAGAAGGAGAGCCCATTGGACCAACTCAAAAGATAGTTTCTGAATTCAGCAACTTTTTGGGATCAGTAGCAAGGATGTCAGATTTATGTCCTCTTACTTACACTAATTGGAAGGCAATACCAAACAAGGAGAACATATGGGCTTATGTCAATGTAACAACTCATTTAGTATGTGTGTTTGGGTACTCTGATAAAATATATTTGTCTAATCACGTTTCTTTAATTTGCAGAAAAAATACATTGTTCCCGAAAAAGGGGAGAAGGTTGTATATGCTATCATAAATGATGCTTGGAGGCGGTACAAATATTCTATTAAGAAAAAGCATTTCACTAAGTATGAAAACTTGCATGATCGGCTGAAAAACCGTCCTAATAACATACCAGAAGCACACTTTAGGAAATTAATGAATTATTGGAGTTGTGAAATTGTTCAAGTAAGATAAATTTAATTTGAATTGTGAATAGTTCTACATTATTATTTTCAGATTTGATGATTGAGTTTCTCATTGACGAGTGCAGAAAATTAGTCATCAAAATGCTAACATTGTAGCTAAACAAAAATGTAGACATCGAGCAGGTCCCATAAGCTTCGCTATCATAAGGGAAAAACTGGTATCTCATTTTTACTACTATTAGCGAACAAGTTAATTCTATGTTTGTTACGACTAATTTTTTGCTATCCCGGGCAAGCTTCATATTGGATTTAAGTCCCCACTGAATAGACTTCTTTCTGAAAATGTTCAAACTAGTAGAAGGGAACCACCTACACCAACTACTAGGGGAAGATTCTGATATTGATGAATAAATGGATGTGAATGACTAATGTCATTGTCACTTAAAACCAACAACCTCAGTGGAAGAAATCTACATATTTTGGTCTTGTGAAGCTTGCCCCGGATGTCGAATATTTAAATTCTACTGTATGATTTTTAACTATTATTAATAAATCATATTTTGCTTGTGCAGCGTGCAGCCAAGGATGATAGAGAGCCTCCTACTCAAGCTGAGGTTTTTATTGAGACACGACAAAGCAAGAGAGGAAGTGAGCTAGACCAAGTTACAAGTAACACAATAGTGAGTTTTCTTTATAATTTTATCTAGTCAAATATAATTATCTACATGCTTAACTAATGTTGCTTTAATTTTGCTAGACAAATCTTAAAGATTTGATTATAAATTCTGGTCAGTCTTCGGATGAGGCATTTCAAACTGTCTTCGGCAAAGAAAGACCAGGAAGAATGCGCTGCCATGGAAGAGTTACAACACCTTCTCTCTTGAAAAGAAATAAAGAAATAGCAGAAATTGAAATGAAGCATGCTGCTGAAGTTAAAAGTTTAACTGATAAGGTTCATGAAATGAGGGCAAAACATGAGATGTTAGAGACTAAACACAGTGAAGAAATGGCAGCAATAGAGAGAAAATTGGAAGTTCTTCTAAGGGTCATGCTACTAAACCAAAGCAACTCAGGCCATGATATGGGAGATTTGTTAGCTTTGTTACCAAACCCAAATGAAAATAACAATGCTCTGCATTCATCCGCATCTGCACATGCCCTAAATAATCATGTGGTATGCTTTCCTTACAGTTGAAACAATATATTCTCTCAATAGTTTCCACCTTTCATTTCTTACTACTATTCTACACGGAAAGCTGGTAACCCTCATTGAGAGCTAAAACGTTAATTTAAGAGTGCTGTATACCCTTACTAGTAGTAAAATCTGTTTGTTGCTGATCTTAGTTTTTTTGTTATCTTGTAGGTAAATCATATCGCTATGGGGGAAGAACAATCGAATGATGACTTGGAAGAAGATGATGAACAATTGTACGATGACTTGGAAGTTGATGATGAACAATTGCGCAATGACTTGGAAGAAGAAGATGATGAACAATTGTACGATGACTCTGAAGATGAAGATTATACAGGCTGATTCTTCAATGCTGGGGCCTCTTTTCATTTTCGTTTGTTCCGTAAACACTATTCCTTTCTACTTTGGGTTGATAATAGACCTGCAAGTTATATAGATATTTTTATATTAGGTTTGGCTGTAATCACTTAAAAGAGAAGCTACCATTATGGTTTATTTTTTTTGCCAAAGCTTACCCAACTTAAATGGTGAACTCCAGCTACATGATAAAAAATAATTGTTCTCTAAAGTTATTGACAACAGTTTTACTTGTTCTTTTAATAATACTGACACCGGTATAGACAGACTGTTGCCATAGGTAAAAATTAATGTATAACTAAAAAAAGACTTTAGTGTAGAACTTGATTGACTCCAAACATTTTTGGTACAATAATCGGCAGAAGTTTAAATCTTAACCAAAAATAATTTTTATGGTGTAGTCTACAAATCAAATTTCTTAATTTTATCTTGATTGGGAAGTTTGATGATTTTTTTCACAGTTATTTCTACTTATTATACGAAGACCTAATTTTGTGTTACTTATTATACAAGGAACTCCTGACGTATTAGCTGGATTAACAACTTCAGAGTGCACTGTGTAACCATTTGTGAGTAAACTTCAAACCACCATTTCAACTATTAAAAATGAACAAAATTCAAACCACAATTTCATAGGTATGGTGATGTAGGAGGCGAAGAGAAAATCGCTAAACAATTTTCAATTTTAATAATTAAGCAATTTATTTTTATTTGTTTTATTTTATTTTGTTTTGGATTAAAGATCTACAAGGCTCATTAGGATTATTTTATTTTATGTATTTAAAGATCTTTGGCGTAGCCACAATATTTATATTTCGTATAATAAAATTTGAAAATTTCTTTATTTTTGGCGGACTCCAGAGTTTATCTGACAGGTTTTGCACTTGCAATCCTGTTTTTCTATTCTAGGTTTAATACTTGCTATTTTCTAGGATTTTCAACTGCGTCAGTTGATTGATGTAAGAGGATTGTCTGCGTGTATCGAAGGGAAAATCGCGCGTCGGAAAGCATTTTAATATTTAAACAAGGGTTAATGAACTTTTTAGTCCCTTTAAATATCTCAAACTTTAGTTTTAGTCTCTTTAAAAATTTTCTTCAAAGAATAGTCCTCCTAAAATTTAAAATTTAACTTTTGGCCCACCTGCAATTTAGCAAAGGTTTTTATAGTTTAACGACTGTTCTAGAGACGATTTTTGGCAAAGATTTTTAATTTAGCGACGAAATTAGAGACCATTTTAGCTACGATTTTATCATGAGGGACCAAAAATTAAATTTTAAATATTAGGAGGACCATTCTTTGAAGAAAAGTTTTAGAGGGATTAAACACAAGTTTAAGATATTTAGAGAGACCAAAAAGTTCATTAACCCTTTAAACAATTTTCTATTTTAATATTTAAGTAATTTATTTTTATTTTTATTTGTTTTATTTTATTCTGTTTTGAATTAAAGGCCCGTTGTCATTATTTTATTTTATGTATTTAAAGATCGTTGGCGTACCCATAAGAGTTATCTTTCGTATAATAAAATTTGAAAATTTCTTTATTTTTGGTGGACTCCAGAGTTTATCCGACAGGTTTTGTGCTTGCGGTCCTGTTTTTCTATTCTAAGTTTAACACTTGTTATTCCTTAGGATTTCTGATTGCGTCAATTGACTGATGTAGGAGGGCTGCCTGCGCGTATCAAAGGGAAAATTGCGTGTTGGAAAGTATTTTAATATTTAAACATTTTTCTATTTTTCTATTTAAGCAATTTTTTTTATTTGTTTTATTTTATTATATTTTGGATTAAAGGCCTATAAGGCCCGTTAGAATTATTTTATTTTATGCATTTAAAGATATTTGGCGTAGTCATAAGGGTTATCTTTTGTATAATAAAATTTGAAGTTTTCTTTATTTTTTGGTAGACTCTAGAGTTTATCTGACAAATTTTGCACTTCCAACCCTGTTTTTTATTCTAGGTTTAGCGCTTGCTATTCCCTAAGATTTTCGACTGCATCAGTTGGTATCATAGCAGGTTTCTACTGTTCTTTTCGTAACTTGACAACTATGGCAGATCAACCGACGACCAAAACAGATTTTGAGGAAATTATCCCAACTTTTACTGCGACTCTAACTGCTTTGACCGAAGAGATGACGAATTTAGCAAATAAGGTGAAGAACGCCAACAACAATGGGAATCTAACTGTTTTCGGATAATCCAATTTCTGTTCTACATACACCATCCAGACTGAATCCAACAATGTACCAAACAAGAACAATAAAATCATCAGGTCTACAGAAGTCATCTCCTTTCGTTGATTTCTATTCTCAGGTAAAAGTTTCAAATTTACACACCTTGGAGAAATGCTCTATACTTTGCAAACCTTGCAAACCTGGAAGTAACATTCTTGAAATAAAGAAATTGGAGACAATTTATCTTAAAGAGACAAGGTTATAAATTTTCAAAGAGACAATAAAGAATACTGAAGTAAATTATGGTGATGATGAATTTGGTAAATATGAAGGAGATGCACATGTGCATTTATGGAATGAGAGTCTCACAATCAGTTGCAAAAATAGACTCGAGGAAAATGGTATTTCTTCTCAATTTGATTGTTGTACTAAAGTGAGTGAAGATTCTTTTACAATTGTAGTTGCTCAGAAATTTGAGGAGCAATGTATTTTAAGTGAAAATTCAAAGCTACTAACTTATGATATGTCTGTACGCAAAGGTGAAATCATGACATGGATGAAAAGGTGGAACATTTGCAAAACTAATGAGGTAAAATATGAAAATCTTGATATTGATGCTTATCATTTTTTACTTGGTAGACTTTGGCAATTTGATAATGATATCACTTATCGAGGAAGTAATAGCGTGATGATGTTTACATGGGGCATACATAAAAATTGCTATGGATCCTGTTTCGCACTTTGATAAGAATCCAGGAAGAATTAAATCTAGTTTCTTGTTGATGATACAGAGTGAAAAAGAGTTTGATAAGACTATTAAAGAAACTAAATTTTTATGTCCAATATTGACTAAAGAGGTGATGAGTGTTGTAAAAGAGAAAACAATTTCAAAAGAAGTGATATAGGTCATAAAGGATCTCAAGGATTTGATCGCATATGAGATACCAAACAATTTTCCTCTTATGCAAGATAAACACATGGAAGATAAAGTTTTCAACGGACCGCCCTCCCCGCTCCACCCCACCCTAGGGATGTCAACAGGGCAGGGAATATCCGGAGGATGCTTCCTCGCTCCCCGCCCCTCAATATTTTCCCCATCCCCATCCCCAATCCCATCACGGGGGAAATTTCCCCCATCTCCATCCCCACGGTTTCCACGGAGATCCACGAACATCGAGTCTTAAGAATTTTTTTATACTTTTCTACCAAAACTATAACACTAGTATTTCATTATTATTATTATTTTTTTATATAAAAAATATTATATTTTTTGCATCATTCATTTGGAAAAGAACACATCTTGCATCAATAACAAACAAAAATGCAAAAGTATTTGCATCAATAACAAACAAAAAATGCAAAAGCATGCAGTTGTTAATATTTATTTTTACTTCGAAATAATAAAGATCCAACAGAACATGTTGTTACTATGTATAATCATACAAAAACTCATAACCTAAATATATCATAATATATAAAAAATAGAAAATTACAATTGTCAAATATCTAGAAAAATATGCTCATAAATATCCCACAATGTATAATAAAATATAATTGGATGATAATCATTAATTTTAAGAAAATTATCCATTAATGACTCTTCATCCTAATATATTAATTATTTTTTATAGAAAAACATATAAATTTATATAATTATATATAAAAGTTAAAGAATATGGTCGGGGTCGGAAAATCCGCGGGATGAAGGGTGCTTCCCCAATTCTCGCCCCTAAGTGTTATCGGGGGAATTTTTCCCTCCAACCCCATTCCCGCAGGAAATAAAATTCCCATGTTTAGAGCTCCAAACAGATAATCTCAGCGGGGATCTCCGTTAACAGATTCAAATTGACATCCCAATCCCACCCCGCCTTATGCCCGCCAAAAAAGAGCGGGACAGACAAACCCACAAAGTGAAAATGGACATAAAAATCTAGCTCGCCCCACCAAGGTCGCGGGTTGGCGGGCGACTGACTTGCCCGCCTTATTTATTTATTTATTTCCATTTTTTAAATATATTGATAGGTTTTTTTTTTACATTTCAATTAGATTTTTCATTTAAATTTTAGAGCAAATTTTATAAAGCATCTTTGAATAAATTTTACTTCAAAAAATATTACATATATTAACAAATTAATATATAAAATAAAACCGTCAAAAATTAAAATTATTAAAATTAACTAAAAAATAGGATTAAGACGGGACAAGCTAAACAAATAGGTGCCGCGGGCTTTGGCGAGCGGCGGATTTTGGCGGGTGGCGGCCTTTAGTAGGGCAGATTTTAGTAGACGACGGGTCCAAAATCCCAACCCAGTCCGCAATTTTAAGGGGGCTGCGTGGGCCGGCTCGGCGGGCCTTGATCCATTTTGCCATCCCTACTTATAGTAAGTGGCAATCCTATAAAACTGTTTATCAAGAAGAGAATTTGAGATCGAGTTCTTTTGAAGTGAGGAGACTGATGTAGGAGGGATGCCTGTGCGTATCGAAGGGAAAATCGTGCGTTGGAAAGTATTTTAATATTTAAATAATTTTCTATTTTAATATTTAAGCAATTTATTTTTATTTGTTTTGTTTTATTCTATTTTAGATTAAAGGTCTATAAGATCCATTAAAATTAATTAATTTATATATTTAAAAATCTTTGGTGTAGTCATAAGAAATATCTTTCGTATAGTAAAATTTAAAATACTCTTTATTCTTAATAGACTCCAAAATTTATCTCACAGATTTTAAATTTACAACCTAATTTTTCTATTTTAAGTTTAGTGCTCTAGGATTTTCGACTGCATCGTCTGCAACTTAACATCTGGAGGAAGTTTAAAAAGTTATAGATCACTACAAGAAAAGCCTTAGTTTGCTAGGGGATTTAGCCAGGGGTTAAACCCCAAACAAACAAAATAACATTGCTTGGGGTATTCCCCCTCGCAAAGGGGAAATTTCATTTAAAAAAAAAAAAAAATTAGTTCCGTCGGGAGTACTCTCGCAAAGAGGAAACATGTAATTTTGAAATTTAAAAACATACTTTGCGAGGGGCTACCCCTCAGAAACAAAAAATGCCGCCAAAAAATAAGTACTTTTGCGAGGGGATACCCCAAGCAAATAGTAGTTGGTAATTTCTGAGGGGTTACCCCTAGCAAAAGGGACACCATCACCTGCTGCGCAGACTGCGCGTGCAGGTTGTAATAATTAAAAAGTACACTTCTGAGGGGGCTCCCCTCGCTAAAGTTGACCGTTCCATTTCCGAGGGGGAGCCCCTCGCCAGCTGCTCCCATTAAATGCACGCGTTTCAACTCAGTCTCCAAGTTAATTATATTAATTCTTCATCTTCATCTTCATCTTCCTCACTCACAACAACACTCACAAAAATTAATTCTTCATCTTCCTCAACACCACTCCAAACCTGCTTTCTCTCTTTTTTCAATTCAATCCATTCCTCAACACCACTTCAACTTAAGTTATTTTCATCCATATCCATTGTTAATTAATTTTCAAGATATATATCTACTTTATTTTATGTTTTTTTTTTAAATTTATTTTCTGTTTATTATATATTTAACTATATATATATTATAATATTTTTTTATTTTGTAGGTATTAATTAGTGGCAAACCTTAAAAAAAACTCCAATCAAAGGTACACAAATTTATTTTTTTTTCTGATTTTTTGGATATAAATGTTTAATATGGGTATATAATATTAGATGTTTAATATGTTTAATATGTTATATTTTTTTTCTGGTTTTTTGTAATATTAGATGTTTAATATGTTTAATATGGGTATTTTTTTACAAATGTTTAAAAAATCGAAATTATATATAGTAAAAAATAGTATGTAATTTTTTTAAAAATAGTATATGTAATATATAGAAAAAAACAGTAAAACAGTATGTAATATATGTTATAAAAAATAGTATGTAATTTTTTATATATATATTTTATAAAAACAGTAAAACAGAAAAAAAAAAGTAAAAAATAAAAATATATATATATATTTTAGAAAAATATTAATATATACAAAAAAAATCGAAATTATTATTATTATATATTTATTTTAAAAACAATATGTACAATAGTATATATTTAAACAGTATTTATATTTGAAACAATGTATATATTTAAAACAGTAAAAAATAATATTTATAGTATATATATATATATATATTAGAAAAAATTTAAAATATATTTAAAAACTGTATATATATTTTATATTTAAAGTATTTATAATTAATTTTAAAAATAATATGTATAATATATAAATAATATTTAAAAATTTAAATTTTATGATAAATAGTATATATATTTGGAATTTGTTAATGTTTATGAATAATTGGGTAAATAAATTTTTTTGAAATATGTATCATGTTTAAAAATTATGGGACTAATTTGCTTTCAATAAGGAGATAAATATACATTATATGATGTATAATAGTGTATGCATAATATTTTTTAGTTGGACATTATATGATGGATAATTTTTTTTAATGTTAAAAGAAGACAATTTATGTTTAGGATTAAAAATATATGTTTATGACTAAAAAATAGATGTATATAAAAACATCATAGTATTTTAGAAAACAATCATGTAAAAATATGTTTATTTTAAAAAATAAATATGATTTATTTTTAGAGTAAAAATGATGGTATTGACAAATTTTTATAAATTTGTCGATAGAACACTCCTCATTTTATTTTAATAAAATTAAATATGAACATGTGCAGTATGGAATATTATCAATTCTATCGTAGTTGGATGTACGATAGAACATTTCCTGGAAGGCGTGGGCTTAAACCGCATTTTAAGGAAGGAGTTGATGCGTTTCTCGCGTATGCGTTTGCTCAAGACTGTTGTCGTAGCGAAGGAGGGATTAGATGTCCGTGTTTAAAGTGTGGTTGCAAAAATATAATTAGTGACCTTAGTGAAGTGAAACGTCACTTGGAGAGAGTGGGTTTTAGACCAAATTATTGGGTTTGGACATCTAATGGGGAGAAAATGCAGGAGATAAATAAAGAGGCTTCTTGCAGTCAAACATGTGTTGGATCGGATACAAATAGAGATGCTCCAAGTAGTCCACCACACGTGCAATATCAGGAACAATTTAATTTAGTCGAGGATATCAGGAACAAATAGAGATGCTCCAATTAATTATTTTTTACTTTTTTAATAAGCGTGAGGAGTTGGGTAGAAATCCACTTCTTAATGAGCTCCATTTGGAGACTCATCTCAAGAGAAATGGAGAGTTTATTGACGACCGCTCAAGAAACACTCAAGTAAGTTTTTCTTATATTAAAATTATTTTATTTATTTCTTTTATATGTATCTAACTTATTCTAATAATTATAAAATTTATTTATTTTTATAGGAGGAGTTTGATAGACAACTTGCCATAAAGTTATCAAATCACCCTGAATTAGCTGAACCACAATCAGGATATCCAGTTGATCCTAGTTTGGCTTTTACTACATGGTATGATACTGCAGGTGGAAAGAAGAAAAATGGGAGAGTGTATGGTGCTGGAGGTTACGCCAAAACTATAAAGAGGCGTGATAGGTGTTTGAATGAGACTTGCGATGGTGAAGGAACATCACCAACCTATCTTAACGAAATGCTTGAAACTGTGAGAAATTTGGCTAACATCGAGGAGCACAACAAGTTGCAGCAAGAAATGCAGAAATTGAAGAGATGAAGAAAAAACAATTAGAGATGGAACGAGAAATGCAAAGAAGGGAAATTGAGTTGCGGGAAGAAATGAGGAGGCAAGCACAAGAGTATCAAGAAGCAATGCGGATTGCAAATGAGCGGGCTCTAAGATTTGATCAATTTTTTGCTTCACAAAATTCTGGTGGTGGATTTGGGAGAAGTAATGTTAATGAAGGGGTTGTTGAAGAAGAAGATGAAGAAGATGAAAATGAAGAGTAATTATATAATTATGTTGAATATTTGATGTTCTTTTAAAAATTTGTATGATATTTTAAGTATTTTGAACTTAAATGTTTTATTTTAATTTTAATGAATTTTTACTATATTATAAATTTTAATTATTATATAAATTTTAATTATTATATAAATTTTAATTATTATATAAATTTATATTAATTATATAAATTTATATTAATTATATATATAATTATTCTATTATTATACTTTTCAAATTTATATATAATTTTAATATTATTTTTTTTTTGAAAATTTCTCTGCAATTTGCCAGGGGATTATCTCCTGTGAACATGTCAACATCATACCAATTTGCTAGGGGATAAACTCCTGGCAACTTGTCCCATCCTTGCAATTTGCGAGGGGCTTTTCCCATGGGAAAATGCTGACGTATTTTGGACTACCCTGCACACTAGCCTGCACCATCTGACTCTGTGCAGAAGGGCATTATTTTATAAATGACAAATGGCGAGGGGATTATCCCCTAGGTAAATGGCGTGGATAAAAGCTCCTCGCAAATTGTGTTGCGACCCCCTGTTTTGCTAGGGGAGCTGTCCCCTCGCAAATTACCTATTTGTGAGGGGGTTTTGACATTTGTGAGGGGATATTCCCCTGGCAAAAATTGCTTTTTCTTGTAGTGGATGATATCTTCTAGACAAATTTCTCATGTACTTTAGGCTTATTATAAATTTGTAATGTCGGTGTTTTGATTGTGTTACCAAACACATTATTAAAGGACATTTTTCTTTGGAGAGATTTTAACTAAATATGTCAGTTTTGAATGACATGTTTAAGAAACTGATCATATGAAACATTACACTCCAAAAATTAACATCCTATTTTGTTGTTTTGAAGTCATCTTTCGGACATATAAACATAAAGCAAAATGATCAAAGAAGAAATTAAGATTGATTTATAAAACAAGTTTTATACAACACCATGATCAACATATATATATGTTCAAAGTAAATATACAAACATAATCTAACAAAAGAGAAATACATAGATAAGAAGAGAGAAAAAACACAAATCTCCCAAGTTGTCAGTGCCGGTTGATGAGAAATCCACCTCCGATCATCAAGATGCAATCCCAATTGATGTTTTCTAGCTTCTTTAGACCAATAAATGATGTATGATGGATTAGGGTTCAAAAATATCCAAAACATAACCTAGAAATTTGTTTTTGACCCTATTTAAGGATTTTAAAACCCGTAGGGCGCACTTAGCCAGGTCTGTGGGCGCTCACCGCGCTCTGTGCAGTTTCAAAAAAAACCAGCACTTATTTTTGCCATAACTTGAGAACCATAATTATGATCTGCGTCCGGTTTGAAGCGTTGGAAAGCTTATTCAATGATCTATCTAACAATAACAAAATATAAACCAAATTGATGATTTTTAAGTATTTGATTTTGAGCCTTATTCAATGATGAATTGCTCCAAATCACGCGTTTGAAGCCGTGTCTTCGACACGTTATTGCTCATGCTCCAAATACGCATCAATACCTACAAAATGAATACAAAACTATCAAACAATACAATATTTACAAAAAAATATGATTATACGTTATGGACAAATACATACACAATTTGAGATTTGTTCAAATGATATTAACAAAAAGTATCGATAAGTATAACCAAATTAGTACTCAAAATATAGACATTTTTACACTTATCAATAAATTATGTGGACATTGTATCACGATTAATCTTATTATAAATTAATATAAAACAAGTTTAGTTTTGAGGTCTTAAAACTTTCAAATTTTTTCCTTCTCAAAAATATAAAAGAAAGATTTCGACTGCTTTATGTTTGAATTGACTCTTTTATGAATACCTTGTTTTCAATAAATTTAAAAAATTTTCACAGATATTTGAGGGCGAGAATGACTCCAAGACATTTATACGTGTTATAAAATGATTGAGACTTAAAACTAGAGGTGGCAAAACGGGCTACCCGGCCCGCTTCGGGCCGGTCCGTGACGGGTTCGGGGCCTTTGGCGGGCCGGGCCTAAAAGTCCAGAATTTAAACGGGCTACAATTTGGTTGTTCAAGCCCGGCCTTTCACGGACTTCGGTTATTCGGGTCGGCCCAAATAATATTTAATATTAATTTTTTATTAAAAAAATATAATTTTTAAATTAATTAATTAATAGACTATAAACTAAAAAACTAAAATATATATGACTATTGATCACTAAAAAGTATAAGTCAATTAAAATATCATAAAATTAAATTATTTTTATTAAATAATCAAGTTCAAATTGAGATATTAGTAGTATAATGTATTATAAAATGAACATTAATTATATAATGTATTATAGATTTTTTTATTAAAATGGACATTAGTAGTAATATGTATTATAAAATGGACATTTGTATTTTTATTAAAAAAAATATGGATATTAGTTGTATAATGCATTATAATTTTTATAAAAAATAGAAAAAAGTTAAATAAGCGGGCTACCCGCAACCCGGTCGGGCTAGTCCGGTTAACATCGGGCTTTTATCGGGCCGGACTTATAAGCCCGGGTGATAAGCGAGCTCTAATTTTTTTGTTCAAACCCGAATTTTTTTGTGGGCTTTCGGGCCAGCCCGATTAATCCGGCCCGTTTTGCCAGCTCTACTTAAAACACATCAACAAATTATAAGAAAAAACTAAAATTCGGGACTCTAATCGGTTAACAAGTTGTTACTGATAAAACTAAAATATATACAATCCGGTGTAACTAGTTAACACATTTGGTTAACCAAGACACCTCATAACAACTTTTTTCCTTGTCTACAAGTTCTTTTCTTGCCGTTGCAAACGTTTACACATTGCATGTTTACCAGTTATAACACTTAAATTACTGATTTTCTCTCAACAATTACACCCTTATACCTTTTCTCAGAGAGGCCTCGTGCGAAATTTCTAAATGCTTCTTTATATATATATATATATATATATATATATATATATATATATATATATATATATATATATATATATATATATATATATATATATATATATATATATATATATATACATAACAATTCTTCATTTATTCTAAATGTTAATTCGGAGATGTATTTGCGAAGGAATTTTAGGGTATGTTTGCAAATGCATCTCCGAATTAATATTTTTTAAATTCAAAATATAATTCGGAGATGCATCTCCGAATAAGTATACGTATTTAAAATTATATAGTTGTTAAGTTTTTTTAAATACCTCGTCCAAAAAATCCTAAACAGCTAATGTGGTTTTTTTTTGGAAGGTTACAGCAAGATACTGTCTTGTGTTTGAACAACAATATTCAAGAATATGTAAATTATAAGTTTATAGATGATTGTGAAGATGTTTGAATCACCAATTTGATCATGTTCGTTGTACTATGCTAGATCCATACAAAATCAATTAGGATAATTTTCTCTCTTAAAGAAAGAAAAGAAGACCAAAAATCTTAGAAATATAAGGTGAATTTCTTAATCCATCTCATAAGGGGTGGACGCACCCTATGAAAAATCCAAAATATCCTTCACAAAACAAAAATTTATTTTTGGTACATACCATTTTCTGTAATTTTTGAGTAAAACCGAAAATTTATATACGGTTTGCTATCAGAAATAAACTTCCGGTGTTGTGCATGACAGTTAGAAGAAAAACCTAACTATAAGCAATAACTTTTGAATTTACAATTGCTATTCAAATTAAAATCATGAAATTTTTAAATTGAATTAAAGTCCAAAAATGTGATCTAAAATAAATTTTATAATAATAGTATTCATAATGCATATCCGGTACAATACAAAATAAAAAAAGCAGTCAAAATACAACCAAAATAAACTACTGCGTATGGCGGAGCCGAACTGTCACCCTCGAGGCGTTCCTCCGTTGCCTCCTGAAGACCAGAGCACCCTAAACCTCTACCATGATGACCTCCAAAAAGCCTCTAACATCGGATATGTCAGGAAACAACCCTTTGTCAATGCCATCCCTAGCAAGTTCCATGATACGGCGACACCTAGGCAGCACGTCCTGGGCATGATCCCTCGTCGCCTCCTCCTCCTCCAGGATCTCCTGATGAGCCAGCCTGGGTGGGTCCCCTAGAGCCTCGCGTATCAGGTATGGATGAGAAATTCTGAAGTACCACAACATGTAACCAAACGCGTAACTCCACTCGTCTGGAGCCACGATACTCCTGGCCTCCTCAGGGACGAGATGACTCTCAAGATCATCAAAAATCTCATCCATCTCCCTCCTCTTCACTGTTGGAGGAGTAGATAAAGCAGGATGCCGAAGAATTGTCTGAGTATACTCAAACTGACGCATCAATCGCTCGGACATATAGGCAGTAGTCTTTCGAGTACCGTAGGCCAACCAACCTGTAAATAAAGAAACCTCATCAAAAGAAGTCGTCTCACGGTGGTCTGCGTAGGAACTGAAGTGTATAAACTCATGCATAATCCGGTCCAAGTAAACTCGATACACAAGTGTCTCCTGATTGCCTCTAAGCGGCTCATATGCATATGCACGAGGCATCTGCTCGGTATAACCATCAGCAAATGTCCATCCTAAAATCTGTGGGAAGTGCTATAGGATCCATCCCTGAAATATCAAAATTATATCAGTTAGTTTCAAAATAAAAAAAATTAAAAAACGAAGCTAAGAGAAATAGTTTATACCGTCAAAAGAGTTTGACGGTGATCTTCCTCGTCTTCCACCTAGCCGCCTCTGTCAACTTGTTATACAAGTAAACCAAGCAAACAGCCCCCAGTTCCACCCACTGACCTGCTCTAAATCAGAAAAGAATCTGAGGTACATGACGTCAGTGTAGGTGGCATTGATGTCCACAAAGATCTGGGTCCCAACAAGATACAAGAGGTATGCTCTCATGGCATACCCCCTGCGAAGGGTAACCTGCTCAAGATCACCATTAACAGCTATAGCACGCACAACCTCATCATCAAAAACTGTCTTCAACCAACTATATCTCACGTGGCTTCCATGTGTCTTATTAACCTCCTCCAGGGCCTTGTCCACGGTAACCCCAAGCCTCTCAACCATCATCTCAATCGCCTCGTCTTTCTCCAACTTCTCATGATCTAGAAACCACCCTCTGATCGGCAGGTGAAGCAGACAAGTGACGTCATCGAGTGTGATCGTCATCTCTCCGTGTGATAAATGAAATGAAGACGTCTCCTCGTGCCACCTCTCTTCAAAAGTGTTAGTCATCCCCCAGTTGACCACGCTATATCCACAGAGGGTCAAATCTCTCAACCATGTAGTTAGCAGTAAATCATCAAACCATGACTCGACAGAGGGAGTTAGCTTGCTGATCTTCCTCCCATGGGTGATGACCTTTAGTGTATCCTGATCCTGCAAGAAAAAACACACTGTTAAAATTCATAATATTATTCATAATATAGCATAATTAATAAATGAAACATAAATGTAAATTTTGTACCACTCCATTCCATAAATGTTTAGCCACATGGGTGAGATAATGCGTGAGCAAAAATAAGTCAGAAGGCCCCCCTCCAAAGACCTGAGAGACCTCCGGTGCCGCCGGTGTCGTTTTTGCCATCGGTGCCGCTTCTGGAACTGGTGCCTCTAGTCCCACCGGAACTTTGGGTGGCCCCGGTATTGGTACATGATGTACTGTGGATGTATAGGGTGTAGGACCAGGTCTCACCTCAAACGGTCCCGCAGGTGTAGCAGATGTAGATGCCGTCTAAAAAATCCACGGTGGTGAGGATTGTGAGGATGTGCATATGTGGTATAACAGAGGCGGGGAGTGATGGATTTGAGACTCCCGTCTGCTACGGAAGGAAGAAGTAAAAGGTACAGAATCAGAAGGAGCAGACTGTGCCTCAAACGTTCGGACACCACCAATCCAAAATTCTAAATGCCTCAAAATACACGGATTGATCGTCAAAAAGAGTTTACAAATAATATTATAATGACTCCTAATGATGTAAACTACAAAAAAACAACACATTCAAGCCCTATTTCACTAGTTTCAATCGATTTTACGTAAACTCTAAAAATGTGTAAATCACTTACTTGATTAATTGAGAGTTTGTTGTTATTTGATTGATTGAGATTTAGTTGTTGCTTGGTGATTTGTCTTGATTGTTTGAGAGAAAAATTGATATTGGTGAGAAGAGTTTTGAGAGGGTTTTGAGATAGTTTTTGAAATTTTGCTGTTATGGGGAGGAGAAAGGTTCTGGCGCGATATAAGTTCATCAATGTACCCAAAAGTTATTTCCGGTAGCATGCCGTTAGTAAATCTCGGTTTGCACCCAACCTAAATTTCATTGAATAGGATGCTAAGCGAAAGTTTATTTTCGATTTCGAAGGCAAAATGGAATTTCGCAGGGTGGCTAAGAAAGACATAAGTGGGTTAAGAAATCCACAATATAAGCATGGATTCATAAATATAAATATCTATATATAACAGTGCAAACTCTTAAGTAGTACGCTATTTTTAATACATAGTTTTCCCAATTCAAATTCCACCCATAAATGGCACCCCAGAAGCTGAAATCCAATTCCCACCTTGCAAAAATCTACTCACTGTAAAAGGAGAAGCTTCATCAACACTCTTCAACACATGAAAACCAGGCCAGCTAACCCTATTTTCAGTAGAAGCACCATCACCAATGTTCATATATTCACCATAATACAAAGTTGAAATTGCAAAACTCCCTTCCCATTCACCCCACCCCTTACGATGAACCAAACCATCCAAATCACTTTTCATAAACACTGTCCTTGAATATCTCTTCCAAGGCCTACCTAAATAAGTCTCCACTGAATTCTTCACCGTAGCGAGCTCCGAATCGGGACTAACCCGACAATTTTGGATCGAAAATCCAGTCGCTTCGTTGGGATTGTCGCGACCTTGGGCTGTGATAAAGTTTGATTGGTGACTCATTGGTTTTCGGACGATAATGTCACAGTTTTGGAGTACTACAGCTGCGTTACCGAATATGAAATCGATTGTTCCATATATGTGACAGTCACGGTAGAATTGTCGATTCGAGAATAGGTAGAGTGTGTCTTGGTAGCCTTTGAAGCTGCATCGGTAGAAGACCGATAAGTCGGAGCTTACTTTGAGAGCTACTGCTTGGTGGTTTTGTGGTCCGGCTGTGTTCTCAATTGTTATGTCTCTTGCCCAAAATCCATCCCCTGATACATCTGTTTCATGTAACCAAATCATGTTAGCATATTCAACTCTATGAAGCACTCACACTATGTGACTCGCGTGAGTGTCAGATATGCGTACAAACAATATATAGTATCATTGCACATCATTAATAATTAATAATACATTGACGTGCTATCTGAAATGTGCCATATCAGACATGTGTACAAACAATGTGTAGTATCATTGCACATTATTAATGACACAGAAACCTGTTAGACATGTGTACAAACAATACATAGTATCATTGCACATCATTAATGATTAATGATACAGTGAAATGTTATCTAAAACGTGCGAGTATCAAACATGTGTACAAACAATATATAGTATTATTGCACATTATTAACGACACAGTGACATGTTATCTGAAACTGAGATATGTGTACAAACAATATGATACGTAGTGATATAAAATCATTGTACATTATTAATGACACAATGACATAGTGACATGTTATCCGATTGTACAAGTAACATGAATAATGTTGAGTGTTTGTGTCAGAGTCCGTGTACTTCAGAGAAACGGAAAATTCTAATGAAATTTAAAATAACTTACCAAAAGTGGCAGAGTTAAGAGTGGATCCAACATTCTTGACATTCCTATTTCCAGTGACAACAGTTCTATCAATTCCATCTCCAACAAACATAACATTATGCAACTTACTTCCAATCTCAACTTTTTCATTATAAACTCCTGCTTTCACATGTATAACAACTCTTGAAGGACGACTATCCCCCTTTGAAGCAAGTGCATCAACTGCTTCTTTAATTGTTCTATAATTTCCAGAACCATCTTGTGCCACTGTGAAATCTGCTTTATGGTTTGCAACACTCCATGATTCTAAAAGTCCTTCGTTTTCTTCTAATATTGTAAATCTTTGAGATTTTTCTGAAAAACAAAATAAGGACAAATAAGGTATATAAAAAATAAGTTTTGAATAAAAGACACCGGAAGAAAACACGTATATTTCGTCGATATCAATATTATATATTATCACGTTTGACACTGATAAGTTCATATTGCATTTGATTTTCTACAAATATTTTATTAAGAAATACATGTATATAGAAGATAGCATAATTTTATATAATAATTTTTATACTAATCTAAAATGAATTGAATTTACAATTGTTAAAATAAAATAAATTTATAAAATACAATTTTATCTTATGTCTACGAAATGATATATCCAATATTATATTTCAAATAAATTTAAAGTATTATATTGTATTGTTTTTAAAAAAATTTAAAACTATTATATCACTATAATTTTTTTATTATTAATATTTTATATATAAAAATACGTGGAGATTAAATCTTTTCTCTTAATCATAACCTTATTAATATTAACAATTTAAAAATGAAAACAATAATAATTATATAATAATTCTATTTCAAATGAAAATAATAATATTTATAAATAAATATGATATAAAGAATATAATAAAAAAATATAATATTTATTAAATATTCTATAGAATTAAATAAAACAGATAATAATATATAAGATTTTTTATATAAGATAGCTTGGTTGTATTTACAAAATACAAACCATATATTGAATCGAATAGTTTGATTTTTTGAACACCTCTAAGGAAGACTATGAACTTAATGTATATTCTAGTCAGCTTAATTGATTTCTTTTGGTTGTTTTTTTACAGTAAATAACAATATTCTGACTTTTGATAAAAATATTGAGATTCTTGAAAATTCCTAAGCTATATATAGGTAGAAGCAATTTGAAACACGTATTAGTAGAAAATGACAAATCTGAAGAAGATTGAAGGACAAGTACGTTTTGATAAGCACTTCTATTAGCCGCACCGCTTATGTGTATATATAATCCATTTATATTGTTTTTTATAATATTTTTCTTGATAAATTAAATATGTTGAGTAATTAGTTTATAAAAAATATATGTTTGAGTGATTTGAGTAAATAAAGAATAATGTGAAAATAGATAAGCATTTCAAATAATTATATTTAAGAAATATGTAAAACTATATTTTAAAAGTTGTAGTAACTTTTAACATTTAAAATAGTATAACTATATTTAATAGTAATGATTGTTTTTTAAGAAATATATAAATTAATATTATATATGTATGGAGAAGGGAGAAAGGGTAGATCAAGTTTTTTTATTTATAAAATAATATTTTTGTTTATCGAGTTTTTGAGTAGGAAATAATACTTTTATGCGAGTTTATAAAATAATATTTTTTAAGGCTTTACATGTAAAGAGAAGGTATAGTAGTTCAATTAATTTAAACTAATTGAATTAAAAGTTACAAAAAATTGAAGATCAATAATATAATTTATAGCAAAAGAGAAAAAGTAATCTATCATTTATGTTGCATTTAGTGCAATGGCAGAACGTAGATGAGGCTTACTTAATGTAAAATTGTACTAATATTCATCCATTATACGACCTTTTCCATTTTTCTTAAGAAATACATATATCCTTTTTATTTTTATTCTAATGTATAAATATTTCATTAATATTAATATTTTAAAAAATTATTTTATAATAGGTGACTTTTTATTTTAAAGAAATAGAGATTATAGATATGGACATTTTCTGCTAAATCTATTATTGGTTTTATGTTTGAATCAATTAAAATAGATCATAAATGTAATATTAATTTTGACTTATTTATTTTTTAATAGAGTAGAACTAATTTTGTCTCTAGTTTGAGTTATATTTTTTAGATTTTAAGTAAAATTAAATTTTACACTTAAATTTGTTGAATTCAGTTTTTCGTAAATATATTTAAATTTAATTATTTTAAAGTCAATTCAAAATTTTAAATAAAATCAAATTCATAAAATTAAGTTTATAAAATTAATTCATTTAAAATTAATTTTTGTTACGTAGAATCAAACACTTCCTTAAAAGTAAGAAGTACTATAGTTTTGGACCACAATAAACAAAATTTACTACTATAAGTTATAATAATTTTTTTTCAAATAAATAAGTTATAATAATAACTTATTACCTTTGCCTTTGACTTTGTTTTTTGAATACAAAACAAGTATTTGTCCAAGCAAGCTTGTCAAGTTTCTATCCAAAATTTGATTATCTTGAACATATCCTTTTTCTTTCAACCCATCCAAACAAGTCCTATGATTTGTCATCAATGCACTCACCCAAATAAGAGCATCATCTTTAGTATAACCACTCTTACTCTTTTCAAACATCATATGACTAAGCCTAAACTCACTCTCCTCATAGAGTTTAGCACAATCTCTTAAAGCCAAAGCACTTGTTTGATTCAATGATGACCCACTCATACTTTCCAAGCCATGCAATTTCATAGAGTTATCAACCCAATTCATGGCTTGTGAAACTTGCGTTTTGGCCATTTGGAGAATCTCCATTTCTTGGAGACAAAAGGAAGTGGTTATGGACAAGACAAAGAAGAGAAACAAAACGGTGGCATAGGTTGTCATTTTTTGTTTTGTTTTGTTTATGTGAGAAGTTTGATGAGTGATATATTACTTGCATGGCTTGATTTATAGCCAGCTGAGGAAGCATAAACACATGGATTACTAGCCATGTGTCACTAAAACTTGTTGCCTAACCTAGGTGACATTTGTAGTATCTTGGTACATCGAAATTACTTTGAAGTAAATAAAATTTCTGAAAATTGGGTTTTCTTTATATGAAAGAAGAATATTTGTTTTGTTAAGATGATAAAGTCGATTGTATAAGGAATATTTGTCATTATGAATGCCATAAATAGAATTGTATTACATTTTTAAAGCAATAAATATCAACCAACGGTTAGCACGTATTTTTGATAGTGAAAAACAAAAAAATACTAGAAAGAAGGTTTGAATTGTAGTTAAAATTATTATTTTTTTCAAATTTTTATACTTTATTTTAGAAAAGTTAAGTGTAAAATATTAAAGATAAATTAAAGAATTGTAAGAATTTTTATTTAATTAAAATAAAATATTTTGTAAGAACTTCGACCAATGAGTTACTTAAACACAAAAAGTTATTGAACACAAGCAAATAATGTAATGCTAACACAAGAGTAGATAATAGACTAGTTCAACACAATTAAATTGATAGATGCATATATTTTTAAGTTAACCAATCACTATTATATTTTATGACGACTTTTTCATCTCACACAATTAAAAATATAATATTTTAACGGATAATGTTTTTTTTTTTTATAAAATAAACAAATTATTCTATCAATTTTGCTAAAAAAATCGAGGAATAAACTAATTCAAATAATTTCAACAATTTTAATTTATGCTTCAAATTAGTTTATCTATTATTTTTCAAAAAAATCAAAGGATAAACTAATAGAAAATACAGGATTGGAATCCCATCAATTTTACTTTATATTTAATTTTAAAATAAATCACTTTCACCTCGATTTTATTTACCAACCGAAATGAAATTATTTATATATTATATATAGCTCAACTTTTCATGTTGTAATTGGTTTAGGGTTTAATCATGTTGTTGTTATTTACACCGAAATTAATGTTATAAGTTGTAGTTCTTTTTGAGATAAATACATTATAAGTTTATTGAAATTGATGTTATAGGTTTATTGTTGATGTCACTATTTTTTGTTGAAAAATTATTATTTTAGTTGTTTTTAATGTTAATTGTTGTTTAAATTGAGATAGTGTTAATGTTGTTGTTATTTATTGTTGTTTTTGAGTTGTTGATGTTATTGTGTTGTTGTCTAGTTGTTATAATTAGAAAAGTTTTGAAATCTATATATTTAGGGTTTAGTTGTTGTTATTGAGCTTGACTTTGAGTTTGAGACTTAGATTACATCTTTTGTGATTCTTTGTGCAACTCTTACCGTTGAACATGTCAAGAGAATATTATCTTGACATAAAATACAGTTGAAGATTATATCTAATGTTGATTGTTTGTTCCATTAATCCCTCTTTGAATATATAATCTATTAAGTAGTTTTTGAAAATACTAATATGAAAAATTATGTTGCATTTGAAAAATATCTTACTCTAATAAATGTTTTTCAAGCATTTTGCAATCCGTCATTCATCTCACATTTTTCAACTTTCTTCCACACTTGTTGAATGAACAATTATGGATGAAAGTCAAACGAAAACAAAAAGCATTGGAGAGATTTTAAACATTAAAGAACATGAGATGAATGATGAGTTAAGAAATGTTTAAAATCATTAACTAGTGTAATTTGTTCTTTAAATATAATTGTTCATATAATTATTTGGTAATCCAATTTAAAAGTTATATGTTCAAGGGCTAACGGATACAAGCAATTCACATTAAATATCATAATCTCAAGCTTGTGTTACCGTCGGTTATATTTCAAAGCGAGGGATATAATTTTCCGCCATTTAAAATTCCAAAAGGATCTCCATGGGATCAAATCCATGACCATTTCAACTATTCTCTCGATTCTTCACCGACCTAGGGGGGGGGGGGGAAGTAAATTGATAAGTTTTCCTGCCCGTTACCTCGCCTATGTAATTGAGATAAAATCCCTCCACAGGGTAAGGTGTGTTTTATTAATAGCAATGCATTGATTGCAAAGGTTCGAGGTTGGTGCAAGTTGAATTTCGGTCACCCTAAATACAAAAGTTTGTGAGTAACTTGCATTACACAAAAGTTTATGGTTGCATAAGTTTTTTGTATTAACATGTTTTAATTTTTTTCTTCAACTTTTTTATAGTTTTGTTTGTGTTGATCCTTCTCAAGATGAGTCGTTTTGCAAAATTTAAGTTGGTTATATTTGAGAAATATTTAGAAAAGAGAATAAGTTTCAAGCATGTTTTAACACCTCATAGAGAAGGGTGATGTTTACATGTACTCCAATGCTTAAGTAAGTTTTATTGAAGATCAAATATAATTTCTATGTAAAAATATGTGTTCATTGAGTTGAAGTTTGTGACCCTTTATAGGGTGATTATATGGTTACGAGGGTTTAAAGTTTTGCGATGGATAACTGTCGAAATAGAAAAATGCAAGAGTATACTTCATTATGTTATTTCACGATCTTTATTTAATCATTTGGCTAAATCATATTTTCTTAGGATAACCACGAGTTTGTTCCCCGAGCTTCTAAAACCTTCTTTGGGTTCATAGATGGCAGAATGATGCTTTCATGTGATGTCATCACATAACATCATGGTGATATCCTCACCTCTGATCATAAGTTCCTTTAGAATTTGATATGTAATGAGCCTAATACATCGATCAAATACATTATTGGGCCCCTAGATATATCCTCGACCTAGAGTTGTTGAGCCTTAAGCACACCTTCACTATTGGCAGACATAATTGCTCCCCAAGTCTAGTATGACATACCAGAAATCTGCCTACTGATCTCATACCATATTTGCATGCACCCATGTGGTTTCATGCTTTTAAACCTTTGAGGGGCCTTCCTAACCCCGAAATTTTATTGAGTTTGATGTTCGATTAAATTCCATCTTCTTCATTCATTGAGTTTTGAAGGAACACTCATTGTCATATGACTGCAAGAAATTTGTCTATTTGTTTGTTATGCTTTTACTAATTATTATCCAACTTGTGGGTCTCAACATGTATTGAGTTGTTATGATAAAGCATTTGCATGTGTGAGGGATATTTTAGGTTATTCCTTTTTGACTCTTGGAGTTTAGTATGACATACTCCATCCGTTTTAAAATGAGTGTCATTTTAGCTATTAAAATTTGTCATGTCTTTCTCACTTTTCAATGCAGAAATGGTTATCAATTTTTCAGTTGTGTCCTATAATTATTACACTTTACACTACTTCCAATACATTAATAAGACTAATTTAGTAAAAGTGAAATGTTCCATGACAATATTATTACATTTTTTAATCTGTGTGCAAAAACCTTAAACGACACTCATTTTGAAACGGAGGGAGTAATGTTCTATTTAGGTATGCTCCCTAAGGGTTCTAGATATGAGGCACAATCAATGGACCCCATTTTTCTATGCTTAGGTGTGATCATTTCCACATGAGAAAGTATAGATGTAATGAATTGTTTGCTTCAAGTGTCTATTTGAGACAAACCTATCAGATTTGATTTTTTCTTTGAAAAATCTAATAAGGAATCCTATGAAAAGTCATTTAAAAAAATCATTTGAAACATCATTAAAAGAATCATATAGAAAATTAGATGATGCATCACTTAGGAAATCAATATATAACACCATCTGGAGAAACATATGAATTATCATAAGAAGCATCATTCATAGAATTCAATGAAAGGTAAATGTTTACTTTAAAATAACTTGTGAAAATGATGATGATGTAGCCATTATTTCTAATAAATAAATATAACCTTTAAGCGTTAGATTGTGTAAATAAGAAAGGTATTCTATAATTGTATCTCATATCAAACAATTCAGAGAGATGCAAAAGAAAGAATAATAAGTTTGATTATTGATAGAATAAAAGGGAAGAAAATCCTTTTCACTTTTATTCTTTGTTTGGTTAAAGAGGTAAGCCACTTGGTAGAGAACAAACTTGAAAAACTCTGGTATTTTTCTAACAACTGCTAAAATATCTCACTTTCACACATAGCCAACACAACATTATTCCACACATAGCCAACACCAACAATAGCACATGATAACAGCAAATCATGAACATATAACGTTAATTACAACACATGGAATTAACATACAACAAGTATACGCAACGAATAATTCACGAATTACAACGAATCTTGCTATGGAAGCCATATTAATCCTTCAAGATCTCAATTACTGGTTTTGAAAATGTTTTGAATAGATAGTACTCGTTCTAAGCTTTCCAACGATACCAACTATGCCTAAATCGGAGTTACGGTCGCAAAGATATGACCGTTTTCAGAAAATCACCTTCTGTTTCAACACAACATGCATCGATCCAAAACTCCATGTGTCAATACAAAACTTGTTTGTGTCGACATAAAACACGTATGTGTCGACTCATACGTAATAATTTTTCCCATTTTTCAAAATCCCTTCAGTATGAGTCGACCCATGGCTTCTTTTGTCGATACAAGATCCTCTTGCATCGATGCATAACATCCTTGTGTCGATGCAAAAACTCAAATTTTCACCACATGAGTCAATCCAAGCAATTTTGTATCGATACAAGCCTTTCCCACGCCTCTGGTTTTCTAAATTTTTGCTGCTTGCATCGACACATAACTTGTGTCGACCCATACTGCTATTTTTCACCAAAATCAGTTTTTCTTCACTGTTTTCTAATTCCTATTAATTCCATTAATTACCAAACTTTATATTATACCAGAACAGAATTAATTCATGTATTTTCACATCCAATTGATCACCAAATATACTCTCTACTTAGCCTACGATCATCCTATATAGTTTAACCGTTCATAACAATTCTAATTGAAGTTTTTACGTCGGATTATAACGTTAGGACACAACCTAGAATCCTAATTCGAGATTCCTAACATATCAATTCATTCTATTGATTATCAAAACCTATAAGGCATAATAATCAGATCAAATCACCCCTTACCTCGCGATGAATCTTCGAATTCTGACGATTTGGCTTTTTCTCCTCTTTCTCTTCTCTTCTCAAAAGTACGTAGAATGAAATTCTAATTCCTCTTCTCATTTTCCCTTTATTTATTCCTTTTATTATTCCCAATAATAAAAATAACAAAATTAGAATAATTAGAATAATTAGAGCCTTTTACTCTAACACCTCACAATTTCACCTCACATCTCCAACACTTCCCATTTATTTAATTAATTAATTAAATCCATTAATTCAAAAATACCAATAATTACTTTAATTAAATTAATAATTAAATTTCTAATTATTTAATAGTTGAATTATTTGGGGTGTCACACAAACTATTGAAAAGGTTATCGATGATGGAATCTGAACAAGAAAGATATATCAGATGTATCAATATTATCAAACTGAAAGTGCTAGACAATGCTGAATCAATTAAAGAATATTGAAGTTGCAATGTGAAAGCTCAAAGTCTTGAATATGTGATATTCAAGATGTGAAACCTTGAATTTTTGAAGATGTGCACTTAAATTAGTTAAAGATGTGAAAGCTTGATGTCCTCAAAAGCTGCAATAGAGTTAAAGGTCGCCTAGTCCAACACTTAGGGGTTTCCCAAGTTCTGGTCACTTTAATTGTAAAAGGAACAAGAGTAAATCTTGAGGTACAAAGGCAATGCATACTCACACATACACACACGCACAGACGCCCACACACAAACACAAACACAGACACACAGGCACAAACATACACAAACACACACAGACACACAGACACACAATGTTTTCAAACCTTTTCAGTTTTGATAGAACCCCCTAAAATAAAACCAGACAAGCGCTTAAAGTAGTTAAAGATGTGAAAGCTTGATGTCCTCAAAAGCGGCAAAAGAGTGAAATCTCACGTAGTCCAACACTTAGGGTTTCCCTAGTAATATATGACCAGTTTAATTGTAAAACGAACAAGAGTAAATCTTGAGGAACTAAAGCAATTTGTGCGCGGACGCGCACACAAAGTGTTTTCAAACCTCTTATTTTTTGATAAAATTTCTTAAAATTAATCTAGGCAAGCGCTCAATTGATTAAAAGTTTGTTTAATCAATTAGGAAGGTAAAACACATTAACTAATCGATTAAGAGGTCTTTTTAATTGATTAAACCAAAGCGTAAGGCCTCCTGATCAATTAAGAGGAATGATAATCAATAAAGTGACGTAGTGTGGTTATTTTAGAGGTAGATTTACTTCTTCGAGACAATGATATTTCTTTGTGTGTTGCTTTTAGGTTGTGGACTTATCATGCGCTTTTTCTACCAATTTGTTTCTCATTATGTATCTTGTACACGTAAGATATTATATTTAAAAAATATTGTGTTTATTGATTTTATAATGGTGAATGCTGAGGACACGCCTACATATTTTCAAAGAGTCCAATGCAGATCGAAGACTTCAATGAATTTAACACATGATCTGCCACTATTGCATTTGACACAAACTTTTTTTAAAGTATATTGACATCAATTTTTTTAACCGTTGTGTTATTGGCTTGTATATTTTTTAGTTGTAATATTTTTATTAAGCTATATTATTTTCTTTTTTTTCTTCATGAATTATGTTATTTTTTTTAAGTTGAAAATGTTAATTCATATTCTAAGTCAAGGAAGAATGTTAGAGTTAGTTCTGTTAATTATTATAATAGGTTATAAATAGTTATTAATTAGTTAATTTTATTACAAGTATTAAAATTGATTATTATATAAAGTATTTTTATTAAATCATTTATAAACAATCGAATCATCTTTTAGTTTTATTACCCTCTCTTTCTTAAAATTCAACCATATTTCTCTCAATAGTCTTCAACTAAATATTTTATATTATAAGAATAAAATTAAAAAAATTAATAAAAAGAAAACCAAAACTTATCTATATAGCAGTAGACTAAGGTACAATGGTCGCAGTCTTACAATTAAAGCATTCCTATCATCTAAACTTCAAATGTTTCAAAAGATCTTTCAAACTACTGTTCACATTTATTCTTAAAGTTCTGTTCTATTTCCTGAAGTATACTGAAATCAAAATAACAACTAGTAGCTTATTCTACGGCTCCAGTCACAGCTAGGTACCTTAGTTTGATTTTCAACACATGGTGGGCTCAAGTGAATGTATTCAAGACGATAAGTACTTACATATATTTTTCTGAATTTTGAATTTTTTGTTTAATCTAGAGATGTAATAATGATGCTTACGCACATTACTGTACAATGAAGAGTCGCAATATCTATAATCCTTCAATATGAATTGTATTAAGAGTAGCAATATGTATACAGTATTATATGAATTGTATTTATTAAGGTAAACAGCTCATAAAAAACAGAAAAAATCAATTAAACTAACTATTTAAATTAAATTAAATCGAAAAGAACTAATTGTTTTTTATTAAGTTCAAAACAAAATTGAATTAATGAAAATTAATGTGTTTTGATTCGATTATCGGTTTTAGTTTAAGATCATCAAACGATGAACCGAATCAATAATTATAAACTACACTTTAAACCTTTTATAACAATTTCTTAATACATCCTTATATTTTTTAGAGATTCTTGACGAAATTTCCGTAATACTTGCTTATTTTAGATATGCATATCCGAGTTCACCATATTATATTTTTTATTGAATAAGTTTCGAGATGTATATTCGAAGCCACCAAATAATAACTTTCGGATAAACATATCCAAAATAAACCCTGACTTCCTAGTAGAAACAAAAACCTCAAAATCAAATCAACTAACATAAATTTAACATAGATAGTCGAAATTACATAGATAGTCACTACTAAAAAATCTCTTTTACTGACCAAAATGGTGACCGAAAATCTTAAAAATCGGTCACTAAATTCATTAGTGACTAAATCCGCGACCAATAATTTGCAGTAGCGAAAACCCTAGTCGCTAGTATGTAGCGACCATCTCGTTGTTGATTTTTAGTATTGAAATTAGAGATGAAATCAACAATCGATTTTGATCAATTCGAGACCATATTTGTGACTGATTTGAAAATAATTTCTCTTATGATTGTGACTGAATTTGCGACCAATTTGAATGAGTTATAAAGTAAAATTGGTCTCTATTTTCGTCTCTGACGTCTAAGCTTTTTTAAATTATTATTATTATTAATTATTTACAATTCCTGGAAGCAAATTTTTAGATCTAATTTAATATCTCTAAAACTATTTCGTATAGACATCAATTAAATAGTGACACAACAATAAGAACATAATATTATTAAGTATTACCAAATACTTATCATAGAAAACATAATCAATCCAAATCATAACCAAGCTAAGTTATCATACAAAAAGTATCATTAGTGAGTTGGTCTTCAATTGACATCATCAGACACATACAAAAGAGGGATCCCTTTCAATTCTTGCATACAAAAAGTCAATATTCTAACTCAAAAAACTACTAAAAAACATAAAAAGTAGCCACACTATTACACTTATCATTCTTGACCTATATCTTCAACATCATTAGACACATCATCATTATCATCGGATATATCATCATTATCATCAACCACATCATCATTATCACCAGCCACATCATCTTCATGAACTTCATCTCTAATATATGGCTTGGGCTGAAAGTTTAAGCTTTCCATCAATTGTTTTAGCATATCACGAAGTTCATGTCTTTCCTTTCTCATTTCTTCCCTTTCAATTCTCATTTCATCCCTTTCAATTTTCAACTCTTCAAATTCATGTATTTGCTTGACGAGGAACTTGAACCACGGTAATTTCGCCTACTTGCAAATAATGAAGATTCACTTCCAAGATCATATACATGTCCTTTCCTTATTCCTGCAACCTCGGTCCACACATCGATTTCCTTTGGTGGTGGAATTTCTTGCAAAGGTCCTTGTTGGGTTAATTCTTTCTATTTACGTTTATAATTTTCCTATTGACACAAATATAAGGCTAATTAATATTTTAAAATTAAGTAAAATAAAATGAAATCAACATGAAAATTAAAAAATAAAAACTATTTAAAGTTGAGAACTCATTACACATACATGTTCCGATCTTCGATCAACCCAAGTCTTATTCTTGCGATGTTGGTGTGTGTGAACAAACAAATCTGAAGGAGTGGGTGGAGTGCCATTCAGTTCCGTCTATAACCAAACAAAGAATATGAATTAGAACTAGAAGCCAAAAAATAATCAAACTTTGTACATAGAAGTACATAAACATATGACACACCAGTTAATAGATTTATACCACCAATAGAAAAATAATCAATATCACAAATTTAGAATCTTAAGAAAACTTTGTCCAAAAAATGCATATGCATTAAACCACCCTACTCGAGAGACTCTCCAAAACAACTAATCAATATAGCACCGAAACTAAGTCGGAACGCCTAAAAACAACCGAGACAAAAAATCTTAGAACCTCCAAATACCGCCCAAGGCCGCCATAACAAAAATTATAAAACAACACACTTATTTTGCAGTAACAAGTTGCACCTCCACATGCACTACTTATTTATCTCAACAATATGTGCAAACAAGATAAAAAGTAGCACACTATTTATTTTCTAATAAATGATCTTGAAAATAATCCTGTTACTAAATATTTATCATGGGGATAATGCAAATTAAATATGCAATATATAAGACACACACCCACAATACATAAGGCAATGAATTAATTGTAAAATATTATATATGTAATTTGCTGCTAAAATATTAACATGCAGTCCCTAAAAGAAGCCTTAACATTGTGCTAGAATATATTTGTTTCGATGAGAATTTGAGACTTTCACTTGCCTTTCTATAAACATAACATATGCAACGAAACACAACACACAAAACCAATCAAAAGCACAAACTATGCCACAAAAACAGAGAGTTAACAACATAAAAAACCAGTCCTATACACATTAGATTTATATAAACAAAATAAATCTTACCAAATTAGTTCTATGTTGGGATGTGGTGATAGAGCCACAAGTGTGTAGGGGCATTCCAAAACCTCCACAATCAGATGCTCGATTTGTTTTTGCCTGTATACTCTTCTTTTTATATTCTGAAGTTCCCCACTCCTCACATAATGTATTCCAAAGATTCAGATTAATCCATGTTGGTCTTTTCCTTGAGGAACGAATCTTGTTTAGATTATTTTCCATCAGATTGTGTTTGTAACTCTAAATCCTTTCTTCGACAATACTTCTTCAAATCCATTCTTGCCTTAGTATTATCTTTGGTCTTATCTTTTATGTCCATCATTGTATTGAAGACATTATCAAACACATTCTTCTCAATATACATGACATCAAGATTATGCCTTATTAAGTTGGTTTTCCAGTAAGGTAACTCCCAAAAGATACTTTGTTTTTTCCAATTATGGGACACACCAAACCCATCACATATACAAGGATCGACCTCAGTTACTTTTGGGAAATCAGAAACTTCATCCCACACATCATCCCCAGTCAAACGTTTTGGAGGTCTAGACTTTTTTATTCGATTCTTGTAAAATGCATTCTTATTTCTTCAAAATGCATGATCCATTGGCAAAAGTTGACGATGAGAATCAAACCAAGAGCACTTGCCACCATGCTTCAAGAAAAAAGATTTTGATTTATTCATACAATATGGACATGCTAATTTTCCAGCAATACTCCAACCAGACAACATTCCATATGCCGGAAAATCATTAATAGTCCACATTAATGCAACTTTCATTATAAAATTCTTTTTCCTGGAAATATCATATGTAAGCACTCCTTCATTCCACAAAAGCTTCAACTTATCTATCAATGGTTGCAAATAAACATCTATTTTGTTCTTTGGATTATGAGGACCGGGAATAATCAAAGTGAGAAACATGTAGGGATTTGTCATGCACAGTTATGGAGGAATATTGTAAGGGGTTACAATTACCGACCAACATGAATAAGGTGAGGTTGTATGATTAAATGGTGTAAAACCATCAGTGCATAATCCCAATCTTACATTCCCCTCTTCAGCAACAAAGGCATGATAAATTTGATCAAAATGTTTCCAAGCCTCTCCATCCGATGGATGAGACATCACTCCTGGTTCTCGTTTATTTTCATAGTGCCACTTCATATATGGAGCAAAGCTCATTGAGGCGTATAATCTCTTAAGTCTGGGAATTAAGGGTAAATAATGCATTCTCTTCATAGGCACCTCTTTGGATTTGTCCCTACCAGTCTTTTTTTCTTATAACGAGGTGCATTACAAAACTTGCATTCTTTTAGTTGTTTACATTCATCTGTGTAGTATATCATACAACCATTAACACAACAATCTATTTTTCTGCACTGAGACCAAGTTTTGAAACTATTTTCTTGGTCCTATAATAATCAGTAGGAACAAGATTATTTGGAGGATGTGTCTCCTTCATAAGTACCACCATTTGATTAAAAGACCATTGAGACATGTTCCCCTCGGACTTAATCATCAATAATCCAACAGCGGTAGACAATTCAGTGTGATCGTTGCATCCAGTCCACAATGGCTTATGAGCTGCATGTAGTAAATCATAAAACTTTTGATCATTAATATTTGGAGACTCTTACATTTCTTCCTCGGTTTGCATTTCGTGTTGTGGTCCAACAACGTCATAAACCATGTCCTCAAATATACTATGGGGGTTGTTATAACACTCATGTGCAATTTTTTTATTATTAATTTCAACAAGCAACTACGGATCACTTTCTCCATGACATGTCCAATACCAATAATCAGGTTTGAACCCTTTTTGAAAAATTTGAACTTTAACTTCTTCGAAGTGCTTCAAAGGGACATTTTTGCAATTAGAACAAGGACATCTAATTTCCTCGTTAATTATGCCCTCTTGTTGGAGTGCAAATGACACAAACTCATCTAACCCATTTCGAAACTCATCATTGTACCCCTTTCGACCAGGATTTAGCCTATTATACATCCAACTACGATGTAGTCGGATGTCCATTGTATTCTATAATATAATTAAAGCATATAGATCATGTATGGTATTTAAACAAAGCATCTAGGTCATGTATGGTATTTGAGTTAGACACAAAAAATAAACCAAAAACTTATAATTTTAGATTATATGTCATATATGGTATTTAAGGCATAAAATATAAGATTATCAGATTCAAGAAAATATTAAAGGATCTTACCATCTATAATTAATTTTCAAAAAATTCCCTTGAGTTCTTGTCCAAAAAGTAGAGCACTTTGATCCTAAATATCTACAATGTCAATATAATTTTTTTAGCATACTTATATGTTTTTGCTACCAAGCAAGCTTTCAAATGATCCCCCTATCCACCATGGTCTACTCGATAGAAAAAAAACTAGACAACTACATGTACATCTGTTGCTTATGGGGAGTAGAATCTAATATAGTTAAAGTTATGTCATTTTTTTAGAATTGAAGTAACTTAGTTACGAGCAAACGTTTCTATCTCTTAAAGAATATATGCTTTTGATATCATAGAATACAAGGATGCTTTATATTATAAATCACGTGATATTCCTATTGACTCAAATGTGAAGTTTATACATAATCATAGGAACAAATTACGGGAATTAGACGGATACTAAAGGTTAGTTGAAGAACTTCTTTTAAGAGTTGAAATTTTTTAAATTAGATCATATATAACTTATGTGTGATAATCATTCAACATTGTATCATGTTTAAAATCTAATTTTCCATGAGTGGACTAAACATAAGGAAGTTAATTAACACTTTATCACAAAGAAGATTCTTTCTAGCCTTATTAAAACATCTTCGGTGAGCTCAAATGATCCAAATATTTTGCAGAGCTCAAATGACCCAAGTGTTTTACACTACTAATTCTAGAACAATGTAGTGTTCAAAATTGTTGATTATAAACTAATTCTTGACACTTACATTAATAAATTTATACTAAATTTATACTGATATACAACATTAACTCTAAAAAGCTGTTCACCTTAGGCATTCAAGAGATCATATAATTAAATAATGCATTTCTTATCCATATGGAATTTTTACTTTTTGCTTTTAACCATATCTTAAACTTATTCTAATCAATTTATTTTGTCACAATGGCAACAACTCACATAAAACCTGTTGTTATTCTATTTAGGGTTAAATAAGTTTTTGGTCCCTATAAATATCTCAAATTTCATTTTTAGTCCCTCTAAATTTTTCCTTTAAAGAATGGTCCTTCTAAAAATTTAAATTTTAACTTTTGGTCCTTCCTACAATTTAGCAACGATTTTTACAATTTAGCGACGGTTTTTACGACGGTTTTAGCGACGGTTTTTTATTTAGCGACGAAATTAGAGACCATTTTAGCTACACTTTTGCCACGAGGGACCAAAAGTTAAAATTTAAATTTTTAGGAGGACCATTCTTTAAAGAAAAATTTTAGAGGGACTAAAAACGAAATTTGAGATATTTATAGGGACCAAAAACTTATTTAACCATTCTATTTATTAGGCAACAAGTTGCAAGTTGTAATAAGAAAACAAGTTGCAATATCTCTGTTATATGGATCCTTTGGTAAGGGCTCGGGCTCGTATTCGCGAAATTGCATCCTATAAGCTCAAGTTAACAGTATCAGCTATATTGTCACAGACGTACGTTTAATGGAAAATTTAAACACAGACAACAAACACTGTATTCTCGTCTACTCGTTTTGTATATCTTCAATTGTATTTTTTTTCTATTTCAAGTAACTCACTTCACACACATAAATAGGGCATCCAATATCCAAAGAATTTTCTTTAAAAACAAAAATCACACTCATGGAGAAGCAATAGATATACAACCATAATAATAAATCAAAACAACCATAAAAAGAAGCATAAATTAAAAAAACCAAGAGAAGCAGAGAGTACTGAAAGACGTTAATTTGTGGTTGAAGGTTTTGCAGTTATCGGATGGCGAATGCGAGACTTGAACGGTAGAGAATGAGGAAGAGTGGACGACGGAGGAACAAATATGAGTAGACGGCGGAGAAACAAAGAGGTGTAGACGACAGTGCTAGGGTTGGTAGAACATTTCGGAACCAAGAAGCTGTAAACGTAAAATTGTGATTTTATTTTAAAAATAATTTACAGAGTATGCTGAAAACGTTTTTACTACACTTGAAAAACGTTCGTTAATATTATTTTGGTATCGAGAATAATAAAAGAAAAATGCTTTGACTGGTTGGCTAGTGATCTTAAATAGTTTTGAAATGTCACCAGTTCGACTCTACCTACATACATTTTGGGTTCCCTATTTGTAATCACTAAAATTTAAAATAAAAAACTACATAGGCATAGAATTGAACTGGTAACCTTTCACCACAAATCCATCATTACCAACCACTAAGACACACTATACTTTGTTTTATCATAAGCGAAAACATACTTTAGCCACCGAAATTCAGTCGCCAAATTAATTAAAAAAATATTAAAAAAATAAAAATTAACTTTATCTTTTTTATATTAAATAGTGGTCACAAATTCGGTGACTAATTCCCGTTAGTGACCGATTTTGCTACTTCTAAAATTCTTCATATAGGATACTAAATTTTAGTGGCTATTTTGGTGGCTATAGTGACTATAATTTTTCGGTCACTATATTGGTCACGAAAAATGAATTTTTTAGTAGTGAGTGGAACATAAATTTAACATTACATATTGTTATAAACGGGTAATTGAGGACGTCACAATATTTTGATATCATCTTCTCCTAATCTCTGAAGCTTCACATCCACTACAATCGGACCCTTAGTAGAGTATCAGTAAAAAATACTCCACATAATCTTTAAATCGTCATCCATCTTTAGTATAAATTGGGTGAACTTTATCTTTCCTTCAGTGTCAAGTGAGGGTGAACGATTCTCGAGCTTGACTACCTTTCGATTTTTTGGATATTGCAGTAGAGAATCTAGTATGGTAGTTAGCTCGTCGAGAGGTCTGTCTTCGGAGAACCTAAATTGAAGTGCGATATCTCACCACTAAATTAGACAAAAACAAGACGAGAATATGTTTGGATCGTCCTAGTTTGTGGTGTGTGGTATTGAAGAAATATTTTGGACACCCTATTTATAGAAGATTTGGAGCATTTTGAATTAAAGAATTTTATCCTATCACCATGACATGTTTCGAATATTAATCTTCGAATTCACTATTTTTTAACGAAAAAATAGGATTTTTCTATAAGAATATCTGAATAACTCCAGTCATTTTTTTATAAAATGAATGGTATTTCAGATATGTATATATCCAAATTATGTATAATCATAATAGTTTTTGTTTTAGTGGAATCAATAACATTGAAACATGAACAAAATTAAATCAATAAAAATAAACAACATAAAATTGAATTTTTGAATTTTTTGAAAAATACAATAACTTTTTTTGAAAATTTTCAAAAAATTTCGATTAACTCAAAAATAAAATTGAAAAATTATACATCATAAAAGGTGTCAGATATAACTATGGGTGAGGTTAAATCCTTTGCACATAATGGGTCAAAGAGTTCCAAATCAATCAATCCATTTGATGTCTCTAGAAGCAGTATCAAGAACCTACTCTACTTTTTGATAAATAAGAAAAGAGAGCAAGTTTAATATTTAGGTGGTTAACAAATAATCTAGTTATTTATTCTCAATGAGCCTAAGGAAACCTTTCGGAAGCTTATCCAGTCAGCCATTCAAAAAGTTCAACCTATGTGCTTTAGCCTTCTTGTTCTTTGACAATCAAATCCAATACAATTAGCCACAGCCTCCAAAATAGACACGTCATGTGCTGGATAAGAATCCACCATATTATATTAACGCGTTTTATTTGCATGCAATAGATATTGCTACTACTTGTAAACTCAAATAATATACGTACGTAGATTTTAAAGTCAAAAGTTATGCATGCATTATTTTCTATCTATCACAATATATTGCTAACTTAGATGTTGAATGTTCACAAAACAACAATTTAAAAAGTTATATCTAGTACGGAAAACAAAAGCAAAAAGCCATAGAAAATGTGAATTTAGCCATGAAACCCCTTCCTACCCTATTTTTCTCTATATAAAGACAGTATATTAGCCATGAAACACATTCCAATTCCATTTCAATATATAAAAAACACTCTTCTCTCTTATACACAATCTTCCTATCTTTCACTTTACATTATCCAATATTATCAAAACAATTCTTAAGACTATTAATCATGATAGCTTTTCGATTGCTTGTAACAATTTTGGTTCCATTTCTACTTGCTTCTTGTGTTTCTTGTTATTCCACGAATGAAGTTAAGCTTTGGTGTAACCAAACCCCTAACCCTCAACCTTGTGAATATTTCTTGAACAATAACCCTTCTTACCAACACAAACTCATCAAACAAAAAGCCGATTTCTTCGAACTTTCATTACAACTTGTTCAAGAAAGAGCACTCAAAGCCCATGCAAACACTCTTTCATTACGCTCAAAATGCACTAACCCACGTGAAATATCTGCTTGGGCTGATTGTGTTGAGCTATATCAACAAACCATCCTTGAACTCAACAAAACCCTAGACACTGAAACTAAATATTCTCAAGTGGATGCTCAAACATGGCTAAGTACCGCTCTCACAAATCTTGACACATGTAAAGCTGGATTCTATGAACTCGGTGTTCAAGACTATGTCCTTCCTCTCATGTCCAACAATGTTACTAAGTTGCTAAGCAATACTTTGGCTCTTAACAAAGTTCAATATCAAGAACCTAGCTACAAAGATGGTTTCCCAACATGGGTTAGGCCTGGTGATAGAAAGTTGTTACAAACACCTTCATCTTCTCCGCCTAATGTAGTCGTGGCAAAAGATGGATCAGGAAAATACACAACAGTCAGTGCAGCTGTAAACGCTGCACCGAAGAATAACAAAGGAAGATATGTTATACATGTCAAGGCTGGTGTTTACAATGAACAAGTTGAGATCAAGGCAAAGAATATTATGTTGGTAGGAGATGGTATTGGAAAAACTATAATCACCGGCAGTAAAAGTGTTGGAGGAGGAACCACGACTTTTCGTTCAGCCACTGTTGGTAAATATTTATAACCTTTAACATAGAGACACCTCTGAACCTGGTGTGTCTGGTGTCTGACATGTGTCATTGTCAAATTTTCATAAAAAAACAAACCTCCATCTTAATTTTAAACTTTAGAAACCTAACTAATATTGTATAATTTTGCAGCTGTTGTTGGGGATGGATTTATTGGTCAAGATATAACATTTAGGAACACTGCTGGTGCAAGTAACCATCAAGCCGTTGCGCTTCGTTCTGGATCAGATTTGTCTGTATTTTACAGATGTAGTTTTGAAGGTTATCAAGATACACTATATGTACATTCAGATAGGCAATTCTACAAAGAGTGTAACATTTATGGCACAGTTGACTTCATATTTGGTAATGCTGCTGCAGTTTTCCAAAACTGTAACATATTTGCAAGAAACCCTCCAAACAAAGTTAACACAATTACTGCACAAGGTAGAATGGATCCAAACCAAAACACTGGTATTTCCATTCACAATTCTAGGGTTACCGCTGCTTCGGATTTGAAACCTGTTCAAGGTTCTGTTAAGACCTATCTTGGAAGACCATGGAAGCAATATTCTAGGACAGTTTTTATGAAGAGTTCTCTTGATAGTTTGATTCATCCAGCTGGTTGGTTGGAATGGAGTGGTGAATTTGCATTAAACACTTTATACTATGGTGAGTACATGAATACTGGTCCTGGTTCTTCTACAAGAAACCGAGTGAAATGGCAAGGTTATCATGCGATGACTAGTGTTTCTGAAGCATCAAAGTTCACTGTTTCGAATTTCATTGCTGGAAACTCGTGGTTACCTGCAACCAAAGTGCCTTTTACATCTACTCTTTAGTAGATCTACTTATTATCATTTGTTGATTGCTTGATTTGTTTCAGTGTTCATTTTATTTTTTGGTAATTGTAACAGGAATGCACTATATTACAATTTAAATTAAATGTGTGTAGTTTGTGAGTAGCTTAACCTTATGTATTTGATTATTTTGTTATTGAATTGTAATGAACTGATTTTGTATTAGTATGAAGAGATTGTAAAGCTCTAGAATAAAATATTGTGAGAAGTTTGTTTTGCGAAGCTCAAGAATCAGAAAAACTGAGGCTACCATGAACACTATTTGAAGACTCCTTCAAGAAAGTATCCGGAAAATGAAGAATAATTGATGAATACACATACCTCAACAAGACATGTCGCAAAGATTCATATTCACAACCCAACATGATGAACTAGTAGAAAATCCGGCCAAATACAAGCTACTATCGTTCATGGACATTGTTAACAACCCAATTACTATCAACACCATCCACATTGGATCTAACATCAGTGCAGAGCCCAATAAGGATACAACACTTCAGCCCAATGAAAAGAGGGAATCAAAACGTATCAAGTCCAAACCCAAGTATCTCAACGACTTTGTTTAAGGAATATTACAGCTGGAAAAAAATATCCTAGGATTCTAGAAGAACTACCAACTCAACATATATTTTCTTTGATAAATTTCTGTTACGCTAATCACCCCGTTACTGTTGTTAGAATCTACTAGCAATCCCTATAATCTAGGCTGACCGCTGGATTGATTGGGTACAGTGTAAATCTTGATTGTATGGAACTGCTATATAAAGCTAGTAGAATTCTGAATAAAGAAAAATTTCCCTTTTCTATTACCTATTAAGAAGGCCACCGCGTTTTCAAACACAAATCTTCCTTTTCACCTACCTAAACACCCGCACCACTTCTCACACATACACCAACCACAAATTCTACCAACCCTCAGATCCAGGTTTGCAAGCTTTCTCCATATGAAGAATAACTGATGAATACACATACCTCAACAAGACATGTCGCAAAGATTCATATTCACAGCCCAACATGATAAACTAGTAGAAAATCCAGCCAAATACAAGCTACTATCATTCATGGACGTTGTTAACAACCCAATTACTATCAACACCAACCACACTGGATCTAACATCAGTGCAGAGCCCAATTAGGATACAACACTTCAGCCCAATGAAAAGAGGGAATCAAAACGTATCAAGTCCAAACCCAAGTATCTCAACAACTTTGTTTAAGGAATATTATAGTTGAAATAAATATCCTAGGATTCAAGAAGAACTACCAAATCAACATATATTTTCTTTGATACATTTCTGTTACGCTAATCACCCCGTTACTATTGTTAGAATCTATTAGCAATCCCTATAATCTAGGCTGTCCGCTGGATTGATTGGGTACAATATAAATATAGATTGTATGGAACTGCTATATAAAGCTAGCAGAATTCTGAATAAAGCAAAATTTCCCTTTTCTATTACCTGTTAAGAAGGCCACCGCGTTTTCAAACACAAATCTTCCTTTTCACCCACCCAAACACCCACACCACTTCTCACACATACACCAACCACAAATTCTACCAACCCTCAGATCCAGGTTCGCAAGCTTTCCTTATATGAATAATAATTGATGAATAGACATACCTCAACAAGACATGTCGCAAAGATTCATATTCACAGCCCAACATGATAAACTAGTAGAAAATCCGGCCAAATACAAGCTACTATCGTTCATGGACATTGTTAACAACCCAATTACTATCAACACCATCCACACTAGATCTAACATCAGTGTAGAGCCCAATAAGGATATAATACTCCAACCCAATGAGAAGCGGGAATCAAAACGTATCAAGTCCAAACCCAGGTATCTCAACGACTTTGTTTAAGGAATATTACAGCTGAAATAAATATCCTAGGATTCTAGAAGAACTACCAACTCAACATATATTTTCTTTGATAAACTTCTGTTACGCTAATCACCCCGTTACTGTTGTTAGAATCTATTAGCAATCCCTATAATCTAGGCTGACCGTTGGACTGATTGGGTACAATGTAAATCTTGATTGTATGGAACTACTATATAAAGCTAGCAGAATTCTGAATAAAGCAAAATTCCCCTTTTTTATTACATGTTAAGAAGGCCACCGCGTTTTCAAACACAAATCTTCCTTTTAACCCACCCAAACACCCACACCGCTTCTCACACATACACCAACCACAAATTCTACCAACCCTCAGATCCAGGTTCGAAAGCTTTCCCCATTAGAAGATTAACTGATGAATACACATACATCAACAAGACATGTCGCAAAGATTCATATTCACAACCCAACATGATAAACTAGTAGAAAATCCGGCCAAATACAAGCTACTATCGTTCATAGACGTTGTTAACAACCCGATTACTATCAACACCATCCACACTAGATCTAACATCAGTGCAAAGCCCAATAAGGATACAACACTTCAACCTAATGAGAAGAGGGAATCAAAACGTATCAAGTACAAACCCAAGTATCTCAATGAGTTTGTTTAAGGAATATTATAACTGGAATAAATATCCTTGGATTCTAGAAGAACTACCAACTCAACATATATTTTCTTTGATAAATTTATGTTACGCTAATCACTCAGTTACTGTTGTTAGAATCTATTAGCAATGCTTATAATCTAGGATGACCGTTGGATTGATTGGGTACAATGTAAATCTTGATTGTATGGAACTGCTATAGAAAGCTAGAAGAATTCTGAACAAAGCAAAATTTCCCTTTTATATTACCTGTTTTGAAGGCCACCGTGTTTTCAAACACCAATCTTCCTTTTCACCCACCCAAACACCCACACCACTTCTCACACATACGCCAACCACAAATTCTACCACCCCTCAGATCCAGGTTCGCTAGCTTTCCCCATATAAAGAATAATTGATGAATACACATAACTCAACAAGACATGTCGCAAAGATTCATATTCACAGCCCAACATGATAAACTAGTAGAAAATACGGCCAAATACAAGCTACTATCGTTCATGGACATTGTTAACAACCGAATTACTATCAACACCATCCACACTGGATCTAACATTAGTGCAAAGCCGAATAAGGATACAACACTTCAGCCCAATGAAAAGAGGGAATCAAAATGTTTCAAGTTCAAACCCAAGTATCTCAACGAGTTTGTTTAAGGAATATTACAGCTGCAATATGTAAGTATCAGGTGTGCGCCTAAGAGGGGGGGTGAATTAGGTGTTATAAAATTTTATCCGGTTTAATGAAAACTTGTACTAATTTTTCTGGTTTGGTATATGAAGTTTTAAACAAGTGTTTCTTCCCTTTTGGTTATGATGTGATGAAAGCAATAAAAGCGGAAAAGTAAAGAACACAAAGATATATCCTGGTTCCCCTCACAATCAGTACTCCGGTCCCTTTCCAACACGAAAGAGATTTCACTATAGTCAGAATTATCGTACAGCCTATTCACACCAAAAGGTGAAGCCTACTATCTAACCTATAGGGAGACCAAATGTTCTTAAAACTTTTAAGATCTAACAACACTATGTGCAAGAAGAACAATCCTCTTCCATGCACAACTTGTTTCCAACAATCCTGGACAACAAGAATACAACTAGTATATTTGAATTTATAGGAGATTTGAAGATGTAGTACACTATATCAATCTTGGATTGATCTTCCTCTTCAAGCAAACAAATTTTCTCAATTATGTAATACAAGTGTTCAATGAATGATATGAATTTTCTCTTAGTTTTCAATGAAAAAATAAGTGCAGAAAATTTCAATAAAAATTCTTGTTTTTGACAACACTTGAAGTTTTTTTTGAAAGATAAGATAATTTTGAATGTTTAAAAGTTGCAAGATGAAGAAGGTAATTTAAATCTGAAAATTATGCAGTTTATATAGTCTCTATACACCTTTACAAAAGTGTATAATCATATGAAAAATTGCCATGCTTCAACACAAAGAACCCATGAAAAATCTGCCCAAAAAATAAAAGTATTTTTCATATTGGTTCGTGGGAAACCGGTTCCCTCCTGGGAGAACCCGGTTCCTGCTGAACCAACGTTTAAAAAATTTGAATTTTTACACAGGGGAACCGGTTCCCAGCTGGGAGAACCCGGGTTCCCCATACAAATTTCCAGGGGCATGGTTTTCAGTTTGGGTAACGGGTTCCCATATAGAGGAACGGTTCCAGTTCATTTTCTTAAAATTGTTTTTCAAAATGTTCTAACTTGATTTTGAAATGTAAAATATTTTTAGCAAATTTATGGATGCATGGATTATTTTGTGAACACTTGTATGCATAGAGAAAGGTTGAATGTATTATACCTTGACATTTGATTTATTTGATGACTTGAGTCATTCCATTTTGCAATCTTTTTACTTGAGACTTTTTCCATTCTTTTGTCATGATCATTTGCTTCTAAAAGATGTCTTCATCAAAACTAATATTTGGAGAGGCTTGATTTCACATTCTCCCCCTTTTTGATGATGACAAACCATTGAAAATTGAGGTGCTTTTAATATGTAGAACAAATGATAGTGTCTTATGTGAATGCTCCCCCTATCTTTGATAACTCCCCCTTGATCAAAGCTCTCCCTTGATTTAAGATAATTTTACATCTTTGGGGCTCTGCAATAGTTAGAGACAAGCATACACTACACATATATATCTTCTCCCCCTTTGTCATTAGCAAAAAGGATGGGAAAAGACTAACAAAGTATATAGTGAAATTTTGGAAATAAAGAAACAACTTATACTTATGATTTTTACCTCATCTAAGAGACTTTTGTCATAAATTTGTCTTTCTAGAAGATTGTGCTTTAGTCCTTCATCATAAAGAACATCTTCAAAGGATGTGAAAGTTAAAGTGTTCCAACTTTGACTATGCCAAGAAATCTTCCTTTAAGGTATTCCCAAAATGTGAGATAACACTTGGCCTTTAAGACTAGATTTGAAAGTTAAATTATGTCTCCCATCAAATACTTAGAGTCACCACTTATCAAGATACCAAAAGTTTTGAAGTGGTCTCCAAGCACACCTACAAAACAAATTAAGTTTGATTTGGTACCCAATGTGCTTTGGGTCCATCATAGTTAGTTCCTTTCTTGACCCACACATAATGCCCACTTGGAACACTAAAGTTTCTTATATAGCAAGCATTAGGTGTGTGGCCTTTAATACCACAATAGAAACAAGTAGGTTCAAAATTACTTATATATCTAGGAGGATAAGATTTATTCTTAACAACTCTTTCATTTTTAGAATAATGATGAACTAATTTAGGCTTATTCACTTTCTCTTGAATTGGTTGGTTATTAGCCTTAACAAAGATAGTTTTGTTGGGACTTGGTTGAGAAAATTTTGAAAAACCAAGTCCACTTTTATCTTTAGGATATCTTTGAGTGCTAAGAACATTTTCCAATCCAACTTGTCCTTTTTCATACCTTTCTAGGACTCTTTTTAATTGGACAATTTGGAAAGAAAGTGATTCACAATTATTGCATACAAAATTCTGTTTTTGATCACTAATCATCTTTTCTTTTTCATCTTTATGTTCTTTTTCAATAGTCTTAACTTTTTCTTCTAGAGATGAAATTAATTTCTTTTGAGATGAAATAGTCTTATATAGAATTTTGCATTCATTTAATAGTTCATCTATAGCACCTTGTGCATCATTATCATAAAGAGAGTTATCATTACTAACCTCGCCTTCTTCATCTTCGGAATTGTGTGTTGCTATAAATGCAAGATTTGCATGTTCTTTATCTGATGATGAGCTTATTTCATTATCATCCCATGCTATATATGCTTTCTCTGGCCTTTTGTCCTTCTTTCCTTTGAAATGTTTATTCTTCCTTTCAAGTGTAGGGCATTCACTTTTGACATGACCTTTTTCTCCACATTCAAAACATTTAATTTTCCTTGATGGTGCTTCCATTTTAGTGATCTCCTTTTTCTTTTCTTTTCTTAGAAATTTTTCAAACTTCTTGATAAAAGCTTCATCTTCACTACTTGTAGATTCATCCTCTTGATTGCTATCATGATATTTGATCCTTGTCTTTAAAGCAATGTCTTTTGAATCTCTTAATTGGATTTCATGTTTTTCAAGTCTTCCAAGTTCCGTTTCATATTCTTGAAGCTTTCCGAATAATGTTGCGGAAGTCATAGTTGCTAGGCTTTTCTTTTCGGATATTGCCGTCACTTTTGGTTGCCATTCCCTAGTCAAGGACCTAAGCACTTTAAGATTTAATTCATCGTTAGTTAAAGTCTTACCGAGTGCCTTCAAATGGTTTGTCAAGTGAACGAATCTCTTTTGCAAGTCAAGGATGGATTCTCCGGGCAGCATTCTGAATAATTCATATTCTTGACTCAAAGTGTTCAATCTAGACCTTTTGACTTCGGCGGTTCCTTCATGAGTTTCTACAAGAGTATCCCAAATTTCCTTTGCCGTTGTACATGCCGATATTCGGAAAAATTCATCCATACTAAGAGCACTTTGAAGAATGTTGATTGCCTTTTTGTCGAAGAGAACCTTTTTCTTGTCATCGTCATCCCATGATGCTTTAGGCTTAGATGACCCAACACCATTGACAACACACACCGGAGTGAATGGACCATTCTCAACAGCATTCCATATTTTTTCTCCTTGCGCTACAAGATGAGCCTTCATGCGAATTTTCCAAAAGTCAAAGTATTCACCACAAAACAGTGGAGGCTTGTTGTTACTACCACCATCTTTGAAAACCGGATTTGGATTTGCGGAAGCCATTCTGGATCTTTAGGAACAAGTTACCTATAACTTGCTCTGATGCCAATTGTAAGTATCAGGTGTGCGCCTAAGAGGGGGGTGAATTAGGTGTTATAAAATTTTATCCGGTTTAATGAAAACTTGTACTAATTTTTCTGGTTTGGTATATGAAGTTTTAAACAAGTGTTTCTTCCCTTTTGGTTATGATGTGATGAAAGCAATAAAAGCGGAAAAGTAAAGAACACAAAGATATATCCTGGTTCCCCTCACAATCCGAGAGTACTCCAGTCCCCTTTCCAACACGAAAGAGATTTCACTATAGTCAGAATTATCGTACAGCCTATTCACACCAAAAGGTGAAACCTACTATCTAACCTATAGGGAGACCAAATGTTCTTAAAACCTTTAAGATCTAACAACACTATGTGCAAGAAGAACAATCCTCTTCCATGCACAACTTGTTTCCAACAATCCTGGACAACAAGAATACAACTAGTATATTTGAATTTATAGGAGATTTGAAGATGTAGTACACTATATCAATCTTGGATTGATCTTCCTCTTCAAGCAAACAACTTTTACACCCTCCCTTTCTTCTCAACTGCTTCAACTAAGGTCTCTCATCGGAGATCCGACGAGAAGTCCAAGCTCTCCATCTAGTTAACCTCTCCTAAGCCACTACACTTACCAAAATACAAGAAGACAAAATAGAGGAGTGCCACCGCGTTATCAAACAAAAATTTTCCTTTTTACCCACCCAAACACCCACACCACTTCTCACACATACACCAACCACAAATTCTACTAATCCTTATAACTAGGTTCGCAAGCTTTCCCCATATAAAATATTTTCCCGTCGCAAAAAAAGGACTTTGCTACAACTGCGACAAAACCTTCATCTCTGGCCAAAAATACAAAGACGGTTTCTTCCTCCTCGTGTTGAATGAACCAAACCCAGATCAATACTCTTCATCCTCATTCCCTGAAACACCAATAAACACAGACCAAAATCTAGAACTAGTAGACCAGCTTGACTGACAAATTAGCTTGCACGCTCTATCAAACTCCGCCACCACCACTATTCTCATCGTGGGTAAAATCGCTAATCACCCCGTTACTGTTGTTGTACCCCAAAATTTACCCTATTCATTTTAACATCTTTGGCTTATATTTTTATTATCATAAACATACATGCATATCATTGATCTCATAGAAGAAAAAAGACAAATTTCAAAAAAGATGAACGGGTAACAGATTTGCTTTCGCCTTAGTTGTCACCAGCTGCTGTATGGAACCAAGTTTGTGAACTACCAAATGAAGGTTGAGAAAACCACATGAAAGGGAGGTTTAAATTGGGTTTTCAATTTTTTTTTAGTTTAGAAGTCTTTACACAAACAATCAAAATAGAATCAATGCTATGGAAGAGAAATAATGACTCGTTTGGTTTATACAAGTTCACCTTAGAAAAGGCTACTCTTGTCCATCCGCCAAGATTATTTCGTCTTGGAATATCACTTGATCCACTAATCTTGAAATATTACAATGCACGGGATACTCTCTGGTGACTAACAAACAAAGCAATGATAACATGTTATTTATAGCATAAAGGAAAACAAACAGAACAAACCATAAATCCTTGGATTGTCTTATTTATAACATTGGATCGACCCTTGACATTAAAGACTCATAGGCCTAATATCCAAATTGGATAACTCATAATTCGATTTATATAAATAGATTAGACAGGAGGTAGGTTTTTAGACTCGGTATATGGGAAGACTAACTTCTCCAATAATTATTTCACTAAGTTATCCATTACCTTTGGATGAAAACTTCTTTAAATATTAAGGCGAAGGAGAACGAAGAAGGATATGAAATATTCACACATCGATATTCAGGTTCGGCGTGCATCTGGTTGATGTATCATTTATGAATCTTTTCAACAACAAGTACAATCATTAACATATATTTACATATACAAATGTAGACTGTTATATCTTTTCTTAACCACTTCACCTCTACAAATGCCGTGTTTGAGAGATTGTGTATTGTTATGTCCCTTGTTTAACCACTTCATATGTACAAGTCTCGTGCTTAAGGAATTGTGGATCATTTTTAAATAAAAAAGACTTGGGTTAATTAAAAAAACTAAAATACAAATTAGTCGCTTGGATCCAACCCTCAAATTGAAAAAACGATAACCAAAAATGGAAACTCAGAACATCATCTACTTAGCTATGTGTACTCTTAGAATTATCTACATTATTACCATAACTTTTTTCATTACGGTACTTCCAAACTCCATAGAGGGTCTTAGTTGCGGCCAACTTCAAAATAGACGCTCTCCAACCTTTCCTTTTACTATTTGGGAGTAGCCAATTTAATTCTTCATCCCATTCTATTGGAATATGCTTCACTTGGATGGGATCATGCATTTTGCACCAAATAAATTTTAGCTCAAAATAACCCTAGAACAAATGGTTTAAGGTCTCCTCCTTTGGACAAAAACAACAATTATTATTATCCAACATGTCAAGATTGTACATCCTATGTTTGGTGGCTAATGTGCCATAGAAATCAAACCATAAGGTCATCAAAGCCCTAGGCCTCACATCATTGTAGTGGAAGAGATTTCTCCAAGGCACCCTTTTGGCCATCAGCTCGTATCATCTTATACATATCCTTCATTCTAAATTTGCCCTATTTTGCAACTGATCCCATATCAGTTGGACATCTCTAATGCACTCCCTTTTTTTAAGAATAGATTTCATAATCCAAGAATTATGATATTTGATCCGGATATCCAACAAGCTTTCATTTTTTTCATGTAATAGGTGTGGATCTATTTCACCCACAAACTGCCATATTTATCACTCAGGTTCCATAATAACTTCAACATTGTTACCTTGTTACGGATCTTTAGATCAATGATGTCCAACCCCCATAGTCATGAGGATTGACACTTTATTCCACACTATGGGACTCTTCCTACTACCGTAATCACCATTTCAAAGGAAAGACGTGCACACATTCAATCTTCTTAATTGCATGCTTATGAATGGAAAACATTACATCCAATAATTCTCTATGGCAAAAAAATACACTATTTATAAGTTGGACACGTCCTACATGGCTTAAAAACTTTGTACTCCAATGCTTGACTCTCCCTACAATTTTATTTACCATGATTATGTAATGGTGGATGGAAAGCTGCTTACGTATTAGAGGCACACCCATATACTTGAAAGGTATGGGCCTTTCTATAAAATTAGTTAGGTTGATAATATTCTATTTAGTGCTATCATCTACATCTCCAAAGTAAATTATATATTTCCCATGATTCACTTTAAGACCAGTTGACATAGAGAAGTCCTTGAAAGCACTTATCATGAGCTCAATAGATCTATGGTCTCCGCTAGCAAACTGTTATACCCCATTTTTTACCCCTAATATGTTTGCTCCTAATATCATGTGCATCTGCATCATAATTCATGCATTCATCTAAGTTTCTAAAGCATTGGACTAGGCTGGCTCAAGTGGCTCGTTCATCACTTTTGGCGCATAATTAGGATTTTGGATCACAGATATGGTATGACTGATTCTTCGAGCATAAGATGATTTCATGGTCTTCTACGAGTCTCAAGGTATATATATATACGACTTATCGATCTATATGATTCGTCAGAAAATTGAGAATGGTCGGATGAAAAGAGATTCGAGTGGGCGTATTGAAAATTCAACGAAAAGTCAAAGTTTGACTAATGAAAATTTTTGGTCAAAAAACGAAATATGAGAAAATAAGATCATCTGTTGGGAAAAATCGGATAAAAATGAGATTTCTTGCATTTTAAGTAATCCTAGACTTAGAAATTTTTTTGTTTTAAGAAATTCGTGTTCATGAAGCCATTTTGTCGACTCTCTATCTCACTCGTTTGTGGTCGATATTTCGCGAAATTGTAATCGTTGGAAAGAACACATTTCATACTTCAAATTTGTCCTTGTGAAGATTTCTCCAAAAGGTGCCCGAATTTCGAGTTATGGAATCCCGAAGTTTGGTGTTCACAATTGCATATTTCGAAACTTAGTGAAATTTTGAAGATTTTCAATGTGGTCAAGTTTCCGACGGCGATCACCCTGCGCCTCTGAGGCGTGTGCCTCATCTGCTGCTCGAGCCACAACATTTGCTCGATTAATAGTCCTGCCTGAAATAGAATCGTCTCTGCCTCTAGTCCTCACTGCAAACAAAGTCAAGAAACATGAAAAAAATAGAATTTTTTGAACATAGAAAATACCAAAAATTTCAAAATTTCTGATATTTCAGGCGTACCCGTAATTTTGAAATTTCCAGTATGAACATCACAGAAAAATACCGTAAATTTTGAAATTTCCGGACAAAAATACCGGATATTTTGAAATCTACGGTAAACGATACCGTAAATTTTGAGAAAACCGATACAAAATACCAGAAATTTTAACAAAAATACCGAAAACTCACTTGTATTTGTAAAAATTCCGGTAACGCTCTTAAATTTCCGATATCATCCAAAAAATTTTAAAATACAAAATGTATCAAAAATTTCAATAACGAGAAAGGCTTGGAAAAAATTGACTATTTATATAAAGTGAAAAGATCCAAATACAAGTGCGGTGCTAGGAAAAATTCTCGAAAATACTAGCATCTCACAACCCGGAACCGAAACGGTAAAAATCTAACAAAAAGCTAAGTTAAAGAATCACTCATCATATACCTGTAATTTAATTTGCGGACAATTTCACTCATATTATATTCACCACAATTACATTTTTTCTTAGTTTAAAGTTGAGTTAGGCTAAACATATACATCATCACGTGTATCACATAGGACATGTTGGACAATAACTGGTGATTGGATTTTTGTGCGATATATGCATGCTTTGACTATATTTTCCTACTAGTACACCTTAAGTTTACGGCACCAACACGACGTGTGTAAATAAGTTAACTGATTTTGTTTCAAATTATTGTGTAAATAAGATAATTTTTGACTGAGATATTTCTTTTACTCGGATAATAAATACTTTATCTAATATAAGTTACAAATAAATGACATATTTATTTGAGTAAATTTGATGAATTTGATAGTAAAACATGGATCAAAACCTAATCATATCTAAACTCTTTCTCCTTAAACATCAAAGTGAAAAATGTAGTGTCTATTTAGATAAAGGTAATTGAAACAATACTAAGAGTGTTATTGATAAGTGTCGATTTGTAATTGTTTGAGTATACAGTTTTGTGACACTTACCAACTCTTTTGTCACAATTTGTATGTGTTTTAGTATATATTACATGTCTTTGTTCATATCGTATGTAAATAATGTACCGTTTGATAATTTTAATATTTTGTTTGTAGGTATTGTCACATATTTGGAGTATGGAGGAATAAGGTGTCAAAGACACAGCTCCAGATATGCAATTTTTGAAGAAATGTTCAAGGAAGCACGCTTAGCGCATTACAGAGTATTTTTCCAGTTTTGGTAGAAACTGAGTTTCTGAGCCTGCTAAGTGCGTGAAGCCCGCATAGCGCCGTTCAGGCGGTTTGGTGTGTAAATTTAAGTGCATCCTGCTTAGCGTGCTGAGGTTAGTTTTATAAAACAAATTCCATTCATTTTGTTAGGTTATGGTTTTGGGGTATTTGTTCCCAACTCCATCAACCTTCATTCTTTGTAGCTTAGAGCTTAGAAAATAATATTTGTGGATTGTAATCGGATGATCCATGGTCGGGAGCTTGATTGATTGTTATTGACACTGCAAAAGATTCATTTTCTTCTCTTTACAAAATTCATTTGTTGGGGTTTTGATTGTAAGTATGTTTTTATTATATGTATATTTATTACTCATGGTGGTTTATGAAGTTTTTTTACAAATTAATGTTGGTGATAACTTACTTTATTTGATTTGAGTTGTTATAGACAAGTACGGTTCAAATCTGGATTTAGGATGAACATCTCTTAGGTTTAGACTCTAGAGATAGATTTAGGCTTAATAGTCATGTGGGTATCGATTTTTAATGCCTCCGTTTTGTCTATGTTGTGCTGAGAGATCGTCGACGCGAGCAATACAGTTTTATCTCACTTTGCGTTAGAGATAACCTCTGTGTGAGAGATATGTGAAGATATTGACGAGTAGTTTAGGTTAACTGCAATTGAGTGGTAAGTTTAAGTATTTAATGAGTATATGAAATTTAATCCCGAGAGCTCTATCCTTTCTGAAGAAGGAATTTTTTTCTGTTAATAACTTTAATTCCCACATTTACCTGTTTTAAACCCATTTTAAATCAAACTCATATACGTTAGACTTGTCGAATGGCAGTCCAATAACCACTAATCTTTGTGGAGACGATATGATAAAACTAAATAAATACTTACTTTTTAGTGTCGCTTTACCGCTTCAACCAAATGACATTGTTGTTGGGGATTTGTGTTTTTATTGGATCACATTGCGATAGTTTCTTTGTTTTTGAATTTTGCACATAATATTCATATTGTCTATAATGTGTAAATAGAAACTTGTTTATATTGATACTTGTATATGTTTACCATATTTGTGAATTTGTACATGTTTTTCATACTTGTTAATATTTGTATATATTTTGTTTTGATACATGTTTTATGTTTCTTTTCGACACTTGTTATGTATGTGTTTTTCAAGTTATTCAAGTGTGTGTATCAATGTTGTTCAAGTATTGTTGTGAATTTTCTTGTTTTTGTAATGTGTGTTCAAGTGCTTGTTAGGACACTTTCTTTAGGTTTGTGCGGTAAAGCAACACCATGACTTGATTTGAGGAAGTTACTAGCTAGCATAATAAAGGCGTTGAGATAAAAATGTAAAAAATAAGCATATTTTATTATTTTTAAGTTACTTTATTGTTTTCATTGTAGTAGTATAGGTAGTGCGCTGAATATTGGCTAAACAAGTTGAAATTAGACCCGTTTTAAAATTTTGAGTAGAGTTGAGCTCTTTTAGCGTTCTCTGCGGCTCCATTATTCACTTTTTAACTTGTTTATCCATTTCACCCGGTGTTTTATTATGTTTATAGTGGTTGTAAATTTTGAATATATTGTGTAGCTGAGGTTGTGTAGGTGTTAATGGAGGCTTGATTGAAAAGCAAAGGTTGTTCTGATTTTTTTTTTTTTTTGCATTTCTCTATTACAGTTAAGCACGCTCTAGCCCGCTTAGTGCGTTTAGCTGTGATGTGCCAGTGAATTCTTTTTGTTTCACTTGCCCGCCTTTTTTGCACTTCCACCAAGGCTATTTAAAATACATAAGAGAGTTATTTTCTAATGCTTTTCTTGTTGTTTGGACTCGATTTTTGGTCGGCCAATTTGAAGTCACGTGAGGTGATTTTTCAAGTTTGATTGTTTCAACTTGCGGATGTATGGTAATAATATTGTTTGAAGTTGGTACTTTACAAGGTACTCGTTTATCGCTTTCTAGAACATAGCATGTTTAGGAGACTTTTATTTTGTACAAAATTCCATGTCTTTTATTATTTTGCCATAATTGTTAATTCTTGAATCACTTTAGGACAAAACCCTTGTTCTGTGGTTACTTTCCATTATTTACTATATGCACGGGAGACGAACAATTTTTGTCTTAACTCATTTTTATTATGTTTAATCTTGCATTTATGTTGATTTATATGAAAGCATGAAAGGATCAAGGCATTTTGCTTAATTTTGAGAATAACCACCTAACCAAAAGTAATTCACCTTATGAGTGAGCGAGTATTTTTTGAAACCCTTTGAGCCTTTTAGTTTGAATTCATCTTGGTGTTGAATTTTGAACTTGTGCATGAGTAAGTAGTTCATCATGGATTCTAATTTTGTTTCTTGACACTTGATCCTCAACCATGTATTGTGGTTGGATTTTTCCTTGTCTTAGAAAGTTAGGAGCAATTTGTCACTATGTACGATTGTATTTAAGTTAGGGAGAACAGTGTTTGTTTGTTTTTAAGTTGGTTGGTAGAGGTTGAAAATATAATAAAATTAAAAAATTATTAATTTAAAAAAGAAAAAAAAAGAAGAAAAATAGAAAAGCTTGGAAAAAGAGAGAAAAAATGTATCAAATAAAAAATTATGCTTTGTTGTAATAATTGGGAAAGTTGAAGAAGTTAATTGAGTTGTGTTTGAGACTTCGTAAATTGATCACTCCCATAGGATTATGCATTATTTTTGTTTCAACTACATTTAGATATTGACTCTTCCTTGTTATCCAAGCCACATTACAATCCTTTTAAGCCCTTGTGATTTTGCTTTTATGCTTTTAAATATAAGTTTGTCTTGATAAATGCATAATTTAGTTGTTATTATCAAGATTATTGGATGAGAATTAAGCCCATATGATTTGTGTTTTTCATCTACCAATGAAGTATATGCTAGGTGTGATTCATTTATATGCATTGCATTGCCTAATAATTTTTTACATTTGTTTTGTATTTAGGAGTTGTTTCTTTCACGTTGTCGTTGTAGTTCTGTGGAAAGTGTTGCTTTGCTCGTACATTTTTGTTTGAACCATACATTTATTTTCCATTTTCAAAAACATGTGATTCTTGTTGATTAATTTTGCATCTTTGATTGGTGTGATTTTGTTTGAGGACAAACAACTTCAAGTTGGGGAGAGTTTGTTAAGTGTCAATTTGTAGTTGTTTGTGTATACAATTTTGTGCCACTTATCGACTATTTTGCCTAAACTTACGTGTGTTTTAGTATATATTACTTGTATTCGTCCATATTTTATATAATTGAGTTTTTGTGTAAATAGTGTACCATTTGATAGTTTTAATGTCTTTTGTAGGTATTGTCCCATATTTGGAGAATCGAGGAATAAGGTGTCGAAGGCACAGCTCCGAATATTTAATTTTGGAAGAAATGTACAGGGAAGCCCGCTTAGCGCGTTCTGTGGCACACTAAGGAGTATTTTTTTCATTTTTGGAAGAAGCTATGTTTCTGATCCCGCTAAGTGCGTGAATCCCACTTAGTGCGGTTCAGGAGATTTAGTGTGTAAAATATGGTTTTTTGGGTCTACAACGTGGGAACTCGATTACCCAATTATGGTAATCGGTTACCACACCTTTGTGCAGAAACATAAGTTACCATCTTAACGTAGTAACCGGTTATCCAGTTACGGTAACCGGTTACCGCTAGCATATTTTAGAAAACTGAGTTACTGTTTTATGCAATAACTGGTTACCATAGTTGGGTAACCGGTTACCGTTGTATCTGAAGGATTTTTGGGAAAATTTTTGAAAAGTCATAACTTTTGACTCGGGTATCCGATTAACGCGTTGTATACCGATAGAAAACTAAAATTATTTTCTATCTAATAAAATTAAATTGTAAATCAGGAGGTAATTAATTGGTTGAAATTGATACCTATCTATGTGTATTTCGTATAATACGCGATAATGAAATGTGTATGTAGTGTTTGATGATTTGTTGGGAATGACATTGATTGTTTGTGTGACACATGTTATTTGTGAATGGTGTTAGTATCATGATATATGTTTGCTTGTGAAAGGGTGGGATAATTCATATGAAGTGAATTATTGTGACATGCGGTATGATTAAGTTTTAGTGTGCATCAGAGTCACATTTGTTTTTAAGTGATGTTTTACTTGATGTGGAATGTATGTGATAATTGGGTTAACCATTGAATATAATTGTCTTGGTAACTGTATTGGTAAAATCCTGTTGTATAAATGATTATGTGAAGTGTAATGAATTCAAGAAATGTATGTATGTTATGTACATTTTTATATTATATATATTCATAATGACGTGAATTCTCATCCTTCCGTTGTAAGTGATATTTTATGTGATATCGTGCAGGTCCGAGGATAGTGGTGCTTCGCACGAGACTAGTTGAAAAGTTTTAGCTCGTTTTATCCGTTTTTCTTAGGTAGTGAATCATTTCTATGGTCATGTAACACGAGGATTATTTGAAATCATGTTTGTTGTGAGATATTGTTATATAGTCTCATTTGATTTGAATCATATGTTAAGATAACATGTGATGTTGCCTTGGTGCCGATGTTTGGATTTATTTGACTTGATTATGTTATGAATTCATTATTATGTTTGTTTATGATTATAGTATGGGATATAATCGTATTTATATTTGATGAAATGAAATTGAAGGACTATTTTGCTGTGATATGCATAAAATGATGAAACAAGAAGTTTGAATAGTGTTATGACAAGGTGCATGCTGATGTTATTTTTATTTGGTTTTCTATGGTATGGAAAATAACATGTTGCGCCCTTTGTATGTATGCATGCTAATCTACTCTGATATATGTTATATTTATTTGAGGTTAGAAAGGGGTGTTACAATGTATACTTCAACATAAGCATTATGAAGCATATATATGTTATACCTCAATTTGTACTCCTAAGATCCTTCATCATATTTCATCTTTGCAATGCATCAAGATCACAACCTTGGGTTATCTCTCACCTTTGCTCTATCTTCCTTCTTTAAGTTTATCTTTGAGGGATCACGAAGCACTCATTTGTGTATGTTGTACATGCATTATTTATATTTATACTAATATATAATCAAAATACAAAAGGATATGTTGTGTTTCTCTTTGTTTGCTTGGCAAGGACAAGTGTGGATTAAGTGGATCAAAAAATTCCCCTAAGCTAGGTTTTCATTTTATCAAAGTCAAAACGCTCTTAACATTGATTCTCGAGGGCTTGATCAACAAGGATTAACCTATAATTTTATGTCACATTATCTTCAAACATCATTCAACATCATTTTTCATCAAGGATCTCTTAAAGATTGGTAGCTTGTTCCTCAAGAACCTTCAAGGTTCATGTGTTTCTTTGCATGTCTTCTTCATCAAGTAACATCAAGTTTTAACAAGTATGGCCATGTTTAATCAAATATCCATCAAGTATTCATCATTTTAAGTTCATATGAGCCTCATCATACCTTAGATTGCAATAAAATATCAAAGATCTCAAAGTTATGCAAAGTGGTTTGACCTAATTTGGAAAGTTTTCAATTCAAAGATCACAAGACCACAACTTCTTCACTGGTCAACTTTTTGGGTGGTTATTTTTTCATATGTATCTCCTTGAAGTCTTATCCAACTTCTCTTTATAATTCAAGAGCTAGTTAGTTGAATAAAGTTATCAAAATTTTGAAGACAATTCAAGTGATTTTTTCCCAACTTTCAAGAATCATAAATTTCTTAATTATCATCACATGGAGCTCATTATTTTTGAACAATACTATTCATGATGCCCTCTACAAGTTCTCTTTAGTGATTAAGTTTTAGTTTTTCTTGGAAAGACATGGAATTCATCAAAAGATTACGGGTCATTTTAAGGGTTTTAACTTAGAAATTTTTCTAAGTATAGAAGTCAAATTTTCACCAACTTTTAATAGACATATATTTTTTCTCAAGTTTCCAAATGCAAAATTTATTATCATATTGTAATCGTTGTGGGAAAATATACAAATTGCAAAAGGATTAAGGTCATAAAGCCCCCTGAGTTGGATGTCCCATTTAGGGATGTAAATGGATATCCATGGGGACATATGCTATGATAGTCATGTGCACCCTGTTGGATAAATATGATATCCATATCCGTGTAGGATAATATTCATATATTTCATTTAAAAACAGAAAGATAATGTGATTGTGAGTTATACTGAAAGAACGAACAACAAAGAAGTAGAAAGGAAGGCATCAGTTGGATAAGGAAAGTGGTTGGTTGGAAGGTGGAATTGTTGACGTGAGGTATGGAGTAAAGAAAAAACTTAAATATGAAATAACCAATATGATTTGTATGGAATGTTAAAGATTTTCTTCAAATAAAATTAAAAAAACTAGTTTTTATAGAAGATGAGAAGACATAGTATTATAAATTAATATTTAAGTAATTCTTATAATTTATTAACGGATACAGATATCCGAGGGCATGGTATCCCTATCCATTACTAAACAAGTATTAAAATATCCATTTATTTTATCCGTGGATATCTATTAAACTATCGCCCCATATCCGTGATGATTTTATCCGGATATCCGCAAATACAAATATTTTTGTTATCCCTAGCCCCCATTGATTTAAAAATGATTGCTTGGACCTGGAGTTTTTCCATGATCAGAATTTCAAAACAACTTAAACTCCAATTACAAGCCTAATTAGCACAAGTTTTTGCTTCTAATAAAGTTTATCAACCTTTCAGAAGTTAAATGACACTTAAAACACAAAGTTTGGATGACTTTTGGCCATGAGGAGTCACACTTTCTTCATGATCAAGTGTGCACACGATTTCACTTAATTTATTATCATTCACCATACTTGAGCATTACATCACCCTCGGTTATAAATAGGGACATCATTCACATCATTTAACAAGCTTTTATTGCCAAAACAACCCTGCTCAAATTCCATTCGAACTCTGAATTTTTAAGCTTTGTTTTCATATCCACACCCATCTACAAGACAAAATTCGTACTCCTTAAGCTTCCTTGAACTTCAGTGAAGTGAACAAGATCAAAAGCAAGTGAAACCGTCCATCATCGAGAGCTCACAAAGTCATGTTTCATAAGGTTTTGAGCATTCTTCGAAAAGGTAGTTAGAGGCACAATTTCTCACAATTTAAAATACTGTGATGATCCTTGATGTTCATTGATTCTCACTGCATCCTTAATTTTCATTGTTTGATCCATTATCTATATTTATTTTGAATTTTGTTTTAAAACTCTCTAGTTTTTCTCAAATCGACTATACCTTGGTTTAAATAAATTGTTTGCGAGGATATGGTTGAGAAATGGTGAAATGCCCCTTTAGGTTGAGATCTGTGCCAAGTGGTATCAGTTGTAAGGTGATGGTTAGATGTAGGATGCATAATCATATACTCGATAAAGGGTTGGACGACCATGACATATTAGGATGCCTAAAAGATCAAGAAAAAAAGTTTGTGAATGACATGACGAAGTGTACAATATCACACTAAGGTACATCATTTCTGCTTTGAAAGACAAGTGTTCTGGACTGGCCCATGCTCTAGGCCCAATAGAATAAAGGCCCAATTGCCCTTGGAAAATGGCTTAGTGCATCTACGCGGGGCCGTGTTTCTTTGGCCCACGTGCCCCCCGAGAATATCGGACCCTTTTACTGGATCGCCTCAACCGTCACACGCCCACCGGGAATTCCGTAACAGACCCGGATTTCCACGGCGACAATCTAGGGAGGAGGCCACGTGCTGGCCTCCATGCGCACGCAAGCCCTAGCAATCCGCTAGTGGGCTTGGATTTCTGCCCACTAACCGGATCTTGGCCCAGCGTTGGGGGTTATAAATACCCTCTCACTTGAGAGGGTCAGATATCTCATTCTTTTCTCTCTTCTTACTTGCTTGCTTCTCTCTGCCTCTACTTACTTTGGCATCGGAGTATCTTGCAGGTACCCCCCCCTTCTCTTTCACTTTGGATCACCGTTGCAGATTGGGCCAAGACACCTTCTGATCAGGTACGATCAACAAGGATCCAGAAAACCTCACGAGTATTGCCCAAGTATATAGAGTCAGAGTAACATACAGATTGGGAAAGAGAGGTGCAATGACATTAATGCAAATGTTATTGAGCCTTATTCACCAAGAGTAATACATGTGTTGGACTAAAAATAGAGAGAATTCAGATATTGTGGCTGATATCTTTTGGATATATCCTGACTCTGTGAAGTTGTTAAATATCTTTCATCTGGTGTTAATTTTTGATTGCACATACAAGATAAATAGGTAAGAACTCTACTTCTCTCATACTAAAATATGTTGTGTGAGCTGATTGGTTATGTGCATTTTAATCGTGCAGGTACCAGATACTACTGCTGGAGGTGTTGGTGTGACATCAACAAAGTTGCGTTTCGATTGTCTTTGCCTATTTTGAACATGAAAGGGAGAAGAACTTCACATGAGTACTAGAGAAGCTCAAAGAGTTGTTACTGTATATATTATTCAAGTAAAAGTTAAATAAAAACAACTTTCTGTACTATCGAAAATTTAAAATTAAAATTTTTTTTTTTCAAATGAAAATGAAGATTTTAGGATCTTTACTAAGATTTTGAAGGATAACAAGGGTTTCTTTTCCCCAAAAATGTATCGTGTTTATTTTTAATGGGAAAGAGAACAATTCTTTTAATATAAAATTAATATTATAAATATTTATTATTCTTAGTTAACATTTTTAAATATGTTAAATTAATTTCAAATATTATTATACTATTTAGACGGAAATCTTAAATCTGCTACTAAAAATCTTTTCAATAGAATTTTGATATCAATTATATATTATTATATTATGTGTTAGAAGATTTCTACTAAAAATATATTTTGTAGTGTGTAAATTTTAGAGGATGATTGCCACCAAAAATTTGATGTTGTTAAAATTTTATGCCACATCGAAGAAATATAGTCTTTTAGTAAAGGTAATGTAACAATTTAAAAATGTCCCTAAAGTATTTTAGGGAACAATTATCAAACATTGCTAAATAAATAATATATGGACGCTCCAAAATTCCCAAATGTAATTAAGGGCACAATTTACGACCGCTGCCAAAAAATAAAAGAGTGGCGCACAAAATACGTCCCCAAAAATATTTTAGGCAAACATTATGAAAGGTTGCAAATATATTTTTGTCAACAACTATAAATAGTTGCCTATACGAATTTATGGCAATAATGTTTACATGTTACCTAAAAAGTGTTGCTAGAGACAACAAATATTATAGTGCACATATCAAAAATTTCAAATTTTTTGATATTCTATAAAAAAAATTGATTCAAAACCTTAAATTTTAAAAAATTTCGATATTTTATAAAAATTTTATAGTAAAAATTTTGATATTATATAAGTGGGAGTGACGTGTTAAATCCTCAAAGAATGGACACCAAATGTTGCACAGTTAGAAACAGTGTTTTAAAATCCGGATAGACCGATTGAATCGGGAACCGGTCAAGTAATCGGTCTAGTTCAATTGTTGGATCAGAGATGTCATTAAACCAGTGAAAATCGGGAAAATTGGAAAAATCGACGATTTTCTAAAATCAGTGGTTCAATTGTATTTTTAAATTTTAATTTTTTTACTCAAAATTTTTCATTTTTAATAAAAAATCTGCAGTTTAATTTTTTTTATTTTGATTATTTTATTAAAATATTATATTTAAATAAAAATTAAATAATTAAATATATTATAAACAGAAAAATGTTGCAGATCCGGTTGATTTTGTTACAGATAATTTTGATATTGAAGAAGGATATGTCAATATTGAAATAATCTTTACTCGAAACTAAATAATAGACAATGAAATATTGTTATAAATTATTCAATTATACTATGTTGCAATTTATATTTAGTAATTTTGTACTATTTTTTTATATATGATATCTACATTTAAAATTTAAATTATCAAATTGTAAATTTATTTATGATATGATATTTTCAAAATATTTAAAATTTAAATTTAAATCATTAAATTGTGAATTTATTTTGATATGATATTTTAAAAAAATTTAAGTTTTAGTTATATTTTATAAAGATTGAGTCATCCGGTTCGACAAATTTTATATCTATATAATTTTGTTACAAAGATCGGTCTATTCAACCGAATTATCCAGTTTAATCCGATTTAATCATGCGGTTCGATCAATGACTCAGTGGTTCGACCAATAAACTAATGACTTAGTGGTTCGATCAATAAACCAATGATCAAATACCTTTACTGATTTGATCTCCGATCTGATATTTAAAACCCGCTTAAAACCCAAAAGCTTGAGCCTCTGTATGCCACCGTTTTAATTTATATGTATTGCACTTCAGATTAATTTTTGTTTACATTCTCTAATAACCAATGATAATTACATAACACTAATTACACACTTGTTAACTTAACTAACATCTTTTAGGCATGAATTACGCTTTAATAAAAAACCTATCTCAGTATATTTTAACCGTGTTTGACATCTGATGTTAATTTTTTCGTGTCCAAATAAAAACTCTTACCCTTTTAACTCCATATTAAGAAAATGAACTCCTATAAAAAAATTAAAACCTCTCTAGTATACTGGTTAAGAAAAATATTTCAATAATAATTTTGACAGCAAATGCTATATTTTATTTATATAAACTTTGTTTCTTATTACTAACTTTTCTGCCAGAGTAATTCATTGCCAAGTAAAGGAATACACAAAACAAAGAAAAGTCTCCATACGTATTTTTTAGTCAAATCTGAATATATCTGATGGCTAACTAAACAAGAGAAACACAAAAGAGAAAAATTAAACTAAAGTGTAACTTTATTCCTTCTATATTACTTTATAAAAAATACTTTATAAAAAAAAAACATTATAAAGTTACTTTTCAATATATTTATTTCAATCAAACATTAAACCTTTATAGTCTTCATTTCTTTTTGAATAAAATTTTAGTCTACATAATACTTTATAACATTTTAATATCCCAATTAAGCGTCACAAGTTTCGATTTGTTTCTTTTGACATTTCAAATGCTTACATTAATTTAGAAAATTAAGAGACAATTAACTAATGATATTTATTCATGTTATGCAGCATGCTGAAAGGCAATAAACAGCAACTACAAATCAAAAACAAAGTTTGTCTCCAAGTGTAGCCACAATTAGTAAACAATTGCCAAGTTTAATTTTTCATCTTGTAATATTCAAAAGGGGTATCTATTATAATAATAATAATAATAATAATAATAATAATAATAATAATAATAATAATAATAATAATAATAATAATAATAATAATAATAATATAAAAAAATAATAATAATAATAATAATAATAGTATTGAGTTATAAGCAATATGATGAGTTGTATTAATATACGGTTTAATCTGAAAATCAAATCAAACTATAATAAAAAGTCTCCAGAATCAAATTAATAATTTTAATATTTAAAATTGAAGTGAATAAAATTTTTTAATCTCGTATATACATTCGAAACTCTAAACTGTACAAAATTGTTAGAAGACATTTCTCAATTGTTATATTTATTTTAATTTTTTTAGATATATGTTAAGTATGTATATTTTTTCATTTAGTATTTCAGATCAATTTTATTTAAGTTTAATTTACTTATTATTTATGTCGATTTTAAAACTAATTCGATCCAACATTTTAATTATTTTAACTTCATTTCAATTCGGTTAACCTTCAAAATATGATTATCCAACAAAGACATAATAATTCAAACGGAATATCAAATATGTTGTTCAAATTACAGATTGACATTGAATTATTTTTTGGTAAACAAAAGAATATTGAATTCGTGAACAGAATATCGAATATCTTAGCATGCGTATTTTCAACTTATCAACTAAATTTTTTAACGTTTCATTATTGGATGAAAAATGTCGTTATTATGCCCAGTCATCATCTTGGTAAGGTCAAATAAGACAAACATTATCCTCTACCAATTTTTTTCTCTAATATTCATAAAATATTACTACCAACTTAAATATTATGCATTAAAATTTTCAAAAGTAGTTGCTCCTACAACAAGACGTGCATGGAAAATTATCACAAATCCTTAAACTAAATTTGAAAAGTAAGACATGGTGAGCACATAGTTTATACAAGTTATAACCACCTCTTCTTTTTCTCTATATAAAGACACCAAAGTTTAGGACATAAACATCAAAAACCAAAACCTCAAAACTAAAACCTTAAAAACCAAAACCTCAAAAACCAAACTCTAAGATCATTTTCAATGGCTTCATTTCCTTTGGTAACAACTCTTTTAGTTTTATTTCCCTTTCTTTTCTCAACTATTGTTTATGGTTACTCTCAAAGCTCCATAAAATCATGGTGTAACCAAACTCCTTACCCTCAAACATGTGAGTATTATTTAACCAACAATGCTTACAACCAAACCATAAAGAATAAATCCGATTTCTTCAAGGTTTTGCTTCAACTCTCGATCCAACGAGCACAAAAGGGCGAACAAAATACTCATTCTCTCGGCCCGAAGTGCCGTAACGCGCAAGAAAAGGCCGCTTGGGCTGATTGTCTTGAGCTCTATGATTTCACAATCCAAAAGCTTACTCAATCAACCAACCCTAATTGCAAACATACCGATTCTCAAACATGGCTTAGTACCGCTTTGACGAATCTCGAAACATGCAAGAATGGATTTTATGACTTAGGTGTCACAAACTATGTCTTACCTTTGATGTCCAATAATGTAACAAAGTTGTTAAGTAACACCTTGGCTATCAACAAGGTTCCTTACCAAAAACCTAGTTACAAAGATGGATTTCCAACATGGGTTAAGCCTGGTGATAGGAAGCTTCTTCAAACTTCCTCGGCCGCCTCGAAGGCGAATGTCATCGTTGCTAAAGATGGTTCTGGTAAGTATACAACGGTGAAGGCCGCCACCGATGCTGCGCCGAGTGGTAGTGGAAGGTATGTGATATATGTGAAGGCTGGTGTCTACAATGAACAAGTTGAGATCAAAGCAAAGAATGTCATGTTGGTGGGAGATGGTATTGGGAAAACAATAATCACAGGTAGCAAAAGTGTTGGAGGTGGTTCCACTACCTTCCGTTCAGCAACCGTTGGTAAGCACTTACAGTAACACTTTATTGCATCATTATTTGCTTGCAAAGGTTTTTTATAACAAATATATAAGTTTTAACTCAACAAACAATTATCAATCGTGGTTCATGTTATTAGATTAGATATTGCGTCTCAGGTACGAACTTAGAATCTCACAATTGTTTATGAATTTTTAATGATTATTATCACTTCGTTTATAAAAAAATTGTGATAAAAAACATTATTTTTCAATCATTAGGTTGATAAAATAGTAGATGTTTGGTTGGAGATGGTAGTTGCAAATGATCGAAAATGAATCATCAATGAAATTTATTTACATTTAAGGAAGAGTGATTAGTTATTGGTTAACTATACACTTACACACATATTGGTATACATAACAAATAATTATACCTAACAAATAATCTATTCTAGTCTATTTAGACTAACTATCAATGTCATATTTATTACTTTATTAATTACACATTTCATGCATGCAGTTAACCAATAAATAAACCATCAATAAGTCATTTTCCTATATTAAATATTCTTTTCTTGCTTTGGAAGTTAGCGGATTATTTCAAAGTAATAAAAAATACATATTACTTTATATATTTTAAATTATTAATTTTTTTTCCAAATTAGTTTAAATTAATTTTTAATATTACCATCATAATTATTTTGGTGATTAACTATTTATTTATTTATTTATTTTATTTATATTTGGTCACATGTATATCTATAGCTTCTACTTAATTTATTTAAATTTTGTTTTCACTATTCAAAAACTACAAAAGAGACGTGCCGACAATAATGTATATTGATATCTCATAAAACAAAATAGAAAAAAAGACAATCTAGATTAACTTTTCCTTTCACAGGGACCACAGATATATATAGTTTCCTATGTGGTAACACATTAACTTTATCGTATGGTAGCTATAATTAAGGTCCCACTTTTGAAGTACTTTTATTTAAAGAATAGTATGAAATATTAGGTGCTTAAGAAACCATCTATATCAAAATTAGTTTATAACTGTTTATAAAAACTATAAGTCATAATCACAGTACGTCATGCATTCAATACGACACTAATAATCTGTTAGAATGTCAATTACATAAGCTAGACAGAAACTAGTATTATATATATTTTTATAAAAAATATATACTACTAGGGTTTAGTTTTGAAAAATGTTCATCTAAATTGATAGTCAATGCAACTTTTCTTTAATAACAATATCTTTCTCATTTCAATTGCCTTGTACTCCATTCAAGCTGAACACATTACTAAAATTTAAATAAAAATGTCAAGAAAATGTAATGTTCTATATAGATTAATCACAATTAAGTTTATGATAAAATAAATAAAAAATTTATTAAACTATAATTTAATATTGTGATAATATTTTATTAAATTTTATTTTATCAGATTTTATCTATGAAAAAATTTGAATTCAATGTATTAATCCGTGTTGCATATCTTTAAAGACGATTAAGGTCATCAAAATTTTAATTTTCATAATTTAACAAATTTTTTTAAATTTTTGCAGCTGCGGTTGGTGATGGATTTATTGCTCAAGACATCACATTTAGAAACACAGCTGGAGGTGCGAATCATCAAGCTGTTGCATTCCGTTCCGGCTCCGATCTTTCGGTATTTTACAAATGTAGCTTCGAAGGTTACCAAGACACACTATATGTCCATTCAGAGCGACAATTTTACCGAGAATGTAACATCTACGGAACCGTCGATTTCATCTTTGGCAACGCCGCAGTAGTGTTGCAAAGTTGCAACATTATCGCAAGAAACCCGCCTCAAAAAACAATCACTCTTACCGCTCAAGGACGAACCGATCCAAACCAAAACACCGGAATAATAATTCACAACTCTAGGGTTACAGCCGCGTCCGACCTAAACCCTAGCTCAGTTAAATCGTACCTCGGTCGCCCGTGGCAAAAATATTCAAGAACCGTTTTCTTGAAAACATCTATTGATGGTTTTATTAACCCTGCTGGTTGGTTGGAATGGAGTGGTAATTTTGCTTTGGATACTTTATACTATGCTGAATATGCTAATACAGGTGCAGGTGCTTCCACTTCAAAAAGGGTTACATGGAAAGGTTACCATGTTCTTACTAGTGCTTCTCAAGCTACACCATTCACAGTTGGGAGTTTTATTGCTGGAAGTAATTGGTTACCGAGCACCGGCGTGCCTTTCACCGCCGGACTTTAAGTGTTTGTATGGAATCACGGCGGGTTTATCAAAATCAAAATAAAATTTTGATTTTATTATGTTTATCCGTACATTCGTAATTTATCATTTGAGTTTATTTACATTATTATTTGTTGAATATAGATGTGTTACTAATTAATTTATTGGCTGTCCTATTGTAATATGAAATAAGAATAATTTAGCATGGCCAATAAGTTAATTGTATTGTTTATTTTGAAGAATTATTGGTCTTTGTTTAATTGTATTTGAGTAAAGAAATGAATAAAGATGAAAGTTTCATTGAACTTCTTGTCATTTTCTATTTGTCTATGTTATGTTATGCAAGAATCACTATAGGTGGTTGCAAAATTCTTGCTTTTTTTGGAAATGAGTAATATTTAATTAAAGTATAATTATTTGTTTATTTTAGTTTAGTAAAATTGGTTTCATTTTCTGGATGATGATGTATGAGATGAGAATGGAATTTGGTTCATGTCACGAGGTTTTAAAAGTTACAAGTTGTGAAATTAATTTGTAGTGAGACTTTGAATGAATAATTTAGAGTTATTTAATTGGATGCCAACACCTAGTTTGTAGTATAGTCCATGTATATATCAATATCATTGACTTCTTAACAATGCAAAATGAACATCTGTCACTTCTTGTAGACATAGTTCATTAAATAAGCTACATAATTATCTCATGATTCAATCATGTCAACTTTTGCTTGTAAGCTATGAAATCTAAATATGTAATAGGATAGGTGTTGTATATAATATAACAAGTGGTGTTGTAAAAACACATGTTAAAATATTCATAAATATTTTCATTAAAATAATAATAAAAAATTATTATAATTTTTTAATAAAATCAAGGCATAATTTTAAAAATAAAATTTAATATTTAACCTTCGTGTTTTCTTGCGGTAACATTTGTCTATTGGTGAGTACCGAGATGGATGTTTAGAGGAGTCAAGACAAGGAAAAAGGATTAGATCAAGTATGGAGATGATGGGTATTCAAAATCAATAAATCTCCAATTACCTAGCTCTCGGCTTGGTGAAATCATCCATTACCACGCCAATCATCTTGCGACAAAAATCAATCAAAATCACCTTCTCTCGATGTTTCTTTTTGGTGTTGGCGTCGCCTTCTCTCGATAATCTCCTCTTTCGGTTGGCTCGTTTTCCTCCGACGTCCAACTATTTTGTTGAGGTCACCTTCTCCCGGTGCTCTCATTGAGGGTTTCGTCTTCACCCGACGCCCCTCTTTGGTGTTGACTTCACCTTCTCCCAATGATTTTTTTCCATCCGGTCCGCTAGTCTTCAGAGCGTGAATTTTATGGTTCTATTAAGTATTCAATCCTCTCCTACCTTGTTGGTTTGAAAGGCTTGCGCCAATCTCACCCCGATCGAAGAAGATTGAATAGGGGCAACTATTGCACCCCAAAATTTGCTCTCTTTATTTTTCGATTAAATAATTGGCTTACACTTAATTTATAGGTGCATTGCATGCATGTCATTCATTGATCATACGGTGATGAGGTTCAGAGCATCTCAATTTGTGGAAGAAATTGTGCGTTTCGGTCCTTTCCGACTATTTCGAGCCAAAAATTGATATTTTTCGGTTTGTCTGCTTAATATATGATTTTCTGGTCAGAAGGTCATCTCGGGTTGGTTCTATAAGCTTCATAATCATTTCAATATATTCTCTAGCTTATTTGTTCAGATCGAGAGTGAGTTCTTCAAAGAAGAACTTTGACAATTCATTTCTTAATAAAGCGAATTATGGTTTATTATGCGTTTCGGGAACTCTGGAATTCATATCTCTCGGTTCGTTGGGTATTTTCTGATGATTTTTGACTGGAAAGTCCCTCTCAATATTATCTTCAACTTTCATTCACAGGTCGGAAGCCAATTCCGTGAAGAAAGTCTCCAAAGAAATCAATTTTTCAAGTGAAATAAACTGAATTTTATGGTTGAACCGTGTTTTCGTTGCACTAAAAAATTCATAACTCCTAACTGAAAAATCGAAACTGAGCGGGGTCGGTGTCTAAAATTATGTCTCGAAGTCCTCTTCGACTTTCATTCACAAACTGAGAGATGATTCCTTACCAATCACTGCGAGAATTTTATTCTTTGAAGTTGATTTTGAGACGAACCGAGCATTTTTCATCTGACACGCAACGTTCAAAAAACCATACCTCACTTGATTTTTATCGATACGAGGTGGGAATGGTGTCAAAAGTTCACAAATTTTGTTGGCTTCGATTTTTATGACATCCCGAGTTCGTATTTTCATCGGAAGATCCTCGTTCGAAGCAATCTTCCCGAGTGGCGCAATAAAATTCTACATGTGTTAGATCTCACCAACCGTTCGTCCAATTGAGTCAAAACTTTGAGTTGTGCAAGCAATTTTTCATTCCAAACATTTTCTCGTGAAGAGTCCGAGTTCAAATTCCACACGGATTTCGATGTTTTGGGCTATTGACGAAAATTATTCGGATAATCTCGATTTGGGTCTAATCTTTGATCCAAGGCACTCCAAAGCCCAAAATTAGCACCTATAAATAAAATTTGCTTCTCACAAATCAAAGAAGAAGAATCATTTGTTAAATTTCACCTTTCAAACTCACTTTTTCTCTCTCAAAGCCAAGAACAAGATTCAAAGAAAAGTTGAACTTCTCTCTTCCCTCCAAGCCATGCCTTGACCGAACCACCACCTTCCAAGGCCAACCTATGCGCCAGACTGCCCTTCCTCACCGGCCTCCACCATGCCCAACCACCGGCCGTCCTCACCGCTCGATCACTCTTCCTCAAGGCCGGTTCCAGTCTTCCTTCCTCTCCAACCGGTCGCCACCTCCGATCAAGCCTTTATCTCTTCTTCGGCCGGCTTTCCGACCTCCTATCACAATTAATTTCGGCCACCTATTGCTCGGCCTTACCTCTTCTTTCTTCCTCTTGCCCGACTACTACCTTTTCTTCATCAATCAAGGCCTTCTCATCTCTAATTCTTCAAATTCTTCATCAATTCACCAATTACTCTTCAATTCTCCTCCAATTCTTTATTTTCAAGTAAGTGATTGAAAATTAGCTTATTCTTGAATTTATTTTAAGAATTGATTGTAATTACTTTGATTAATTCGAATCTTGATTAATTGCTTGGAAATTGATTGATTAGGCCTTGATTTGTGAACGTTATTGCGTCGAGGTGTAGAATTTTTGTACATAGCGTATACATACACTTGCATGAGGATATTTCTTTGTACATAGTCTACTTGAATTGATTGTTTGACTTATGATATGCATGTTCATGCATTAGATTTCATTTAGATTGAATAATTGAGTCGAATTCATGTGTTTAGGCTTGTTTTTATGAACTCGAAATGTGTCGAAGCCTAGTTTTCATGCACACTTTCATGTATTGATTGATGCATTCTTGAATGATTTAATTGAAGCATCATAACATGTTGAATTTTTTTATTCTTGATTGACTTTGATTCACATATTGCATCATGATTAGATGTGGTGTAGATTGATCATCTCATTGCTTGCATTTGTATGCCATTCATTTGAATATTATTCATAAAAAAGACATTAAATACATGAATAAATATGCATATTTTTGCATTCATTTCAATTCTAATTCTTTAATTTTTTACATATCATTTGCATATTCAATAAAGTAGAATTGTATGCATCATGTTTGGATTTAATATCCAATTCTTTCTCATTTCAAAATGCAAAACAAATGAGAATTGGAAATTAAATCAACACATGATTTAACCTTCCATAAGCATTTTTATGCATTTTTTTGAACCAAATCTTGTTTTTCTTCAAAGGTCCAAGGTTGTCCTAAACATTTTTCTTTCTAAGGTTTTCCTTGAGAAGACAATAAATTCTTGCTCTACCCTTTTGGTGTAAACCCTATACCAATAAATGAGAGAAAATACATATTTATAACTAACAAAATATTAACGGGCCCAAGATATGACCAAGTAATAAACAGATCCACAAACAAGCACTACTACAAAACACGCATACAACAATGCCAAAGTCATCACAGTTTTTTCAAACACTGTGGTGACACTTGTTGGCTGGTGATTTCGATGGACAAGCTGGTTTGAATTCGAATTCGAAATAAAAGCTTAACATCTACAACAAGTAAGAATTCGAATTCAAATATGAGGCGTTATTTCGTTGGAGGACGCGTGGAAGCCACGGAATTCAGAAGACATGCAATCTTCGAACGTGGCATCATTTTAGAATGAGATCGTTAGGGTCGAATTAGTATAAACAGAAATCTTAGAATTAGGATTTCGGTGTGTTCATTTTGTACATAAACTCACATATCCTTAAAATACCAAGTGTTAGGAAAACGAGTTTGCAGAGCAATGTACGTATAGAAACACCATTTCTACTTTCGAATTAATGAAAGTTCTTTACCTTTAAAGTCATTTAAATTCCAGTTATTATTTTATCTTTCCAGTCAAAGTTTATATCCTTCGAACTCATTTACATTTCTTTACCAAGTCTTTTATATTCCGTTTACAAATAAAGTCTTGATTTCCTCATTCGAATTTACTTCTTTTTATATTCTTAAAGATTCTTAGTATTCTAGACAAAAGATGTTAAACATAAGTTCCAATACAAGTTCAAACACCAAAACATAGACACATGTCTTAGGATCAATCTAGTCGATCCTGTAAGTCACCAAAGATATTATTAATTTGGAAGACTAACGGTTGTTTACTAGAAATCATGTGCTAACATTTTTTTTAATTAATTATATGCTAACATTTTTTTTTAATTAAAAATTTTAAGGGTATAATAACAGTTGGTGTGAACATATGATGATACAATCAAGCTTTTATGGGTTCGAACCACATTGCCCTCAAATAGTTTATTCCTTTGACGTTAATGTACGTCTTTTCATTTTTATTTATATGTAACTAAAAATAATAGGGATATCACGACTGTTGTTTTTTAAATCATTGTTACACAATAACGCTTCTTTATATATTTTAAACACTAAGTATCCATTTTTTCACTGAAAAAAATAAATAAGACGAAACAAACCTAACACCAATGTCGTCGTCATCGTCGGGAAGGAAGACAACAACACCAACACAATATTCTCCTTTAAGGTGCGTAAAATATTTTTGACATTGTTGTTGTTTAGTTTTGTTTCAATGTTGTATTTGAAAACAAATTCATCCAAAGGTGTTTCTATGTCTTCTTCAGTAAAATCTCGATCTGGAAAATTGTGTGGTTGTGATGGTCGTATGGTTTCGTACTAATGCAAGAAGGGACAAAATAAAGGAAGTATGTTTTGGATATGTCCATTTTTGAGAATTTATGAAATATGTATTTTGTTGATATAGGATGAAGACATGAGAGAAAAAGGTGGAAATGAAGATGGGAGCATTATAAAAAGGTGTTCTTTTTATATGTTGTTGTTATTTTTATTGTTGTGCTTCTTATTTTGTTGTTGTTGTTGTTTTTTGTTGTTGTTGTTGTTGTCCCCCTCACTTCATTAATGATTCCTTAACCAAAGTATTAGTAATAAACAAATAAGAAGAAAAAGGGAGACACCTATGTCTAAGCATGAACCAAAGGATCACATAACAAATGGTTTTATTTTATCAAACATCATTTTGACAAAACAACTATTGATCGGAAAAATAACAAGTGTACTATTTTCACCGATGTAGTTATAATGAGTTTCCCCAAGTATCGATCTCGAGGACTGCGTAGTAAATACCTATTTGTGCTCTTAATTCAATTGAAAAAAAACAATGGTTGGATTGAGTTTAAAACTTTAAATTATAATCGTAACAAAATAGTGACTGATGAAATATATGGAGAATCATGCTAGGGTGAGTGGTTGATTTAAAAAATTATGATCCGAATCCAGATTTCCTCATTACATATGAAAACTTTCAATTACCTATCTCTAGAATGTTCTTCCTTAAGTCATTAATGAAGAAAACTATTAAAATCTCAATCCTTATTCAAATGTCAATTCAAATAACTCTTGGTTTTAACCATAAAAATATCAAGAAATTCAGGTGATTAAAAAGAGTTCACAGTCCTAGGTGAGGCTCCTAATAACCTAATTGTGTAGAAACCCTAACAATCACAGTCCTACCAATTGTTAGTCATAGGTCTACATGTATTTGTCCGACACATAAGCATAAGAACACCACACAATTAAATTGAAATAGATAAACAATGCATTAAGGAAATCAATAATCTGAATTCATAACAATCGTCAAATCAGGTCCATCAGGTCCACCCCCTAGCATTGAGGGGTTTAGCCTCTCATAGTATTTGAAGAAAACATTAGATAACAGTTAAACATTACAAAGAATAACGATGACGTTGATCTTCAATGGTGGCTGCCCTTGAATCTCGTCGTCTCCGAATTCCTTGTAGTAGCTATCTTCTCTCCTCTGTAATAATTTTCTCGTACGTTTCAAAAGTCCTTTCTCTTTTCCCAAAATTCCTTCTAATAGTCTCAGCTTCATCACAGTCTTAGCAAAAGTCCAAAGTACCCTTAATGATAAATAAAAGGTCCAAAAATCAAAAAGTGAAGTTTCCACACGCGTCCATCAACACAGGCCGTGTTGATTAACACGGGTGCCCGTGTTGTTCTCTTAAATAAAAGATTTTCTCCCAGATCAATCAACACGGCGATGTTGATTAACACGGGTGCCCGTGTTGATTCACTGACTTTGTTTTTTTGCGTTTTCCAGTGGCTTTTCGACACGGGTCGTGTTGATTCACACGGGTGCCCGTGTTGACCTCTAAATTCTTCAAAAACTTCACAATCTGAGCCTTCCAAAGTCCTTATAATCCTTCCATGAGTTCCTTCAATCATATGCATCAACCTGAAACACTGAGACTACCAAACAAAAGCATAAAACAATACTTTTCACAAACACTTTAATTCAAAATGCACATTGATCCTAAGATAACCGACACACACTAACTTACTTGAAAACAACTAAAAATGACCAAAGGTGTTACCAAAGTGATGAATTTGTGCCGAATAAAACACAGAAACTTACTTGAAATGGTGACCGATCACAACCCCAACCTTATCTCATTGCTTGTCCTCAAGTAATGCATTGAGACCAAACAGAGGTCACCCGTAATTTCTCCTTTCCACAACACAACCCGCGTCTTTCGCAACTTAATATCTTCCTTCACGATCAAGCGTATGGCTTCCTGAATCGAACTGTCTACCACATTTCCACATCAGAGGACTTCTTTACTTGCAAGCTTTTCACACTCTCACAAGATCTCTCAGGGTTAAAGTGTTTTCACTCACAGTACTAAAGTATGTAATATCACTTTTAACTTTGAATGTATTCTATTCTCACTACACATACAGATTCCACACACTTTAAGAGGTCTTTGGGTTGTAACGAGGCTTAGGTACGGTGTGATAAACAAAGAAATGGATAACAAATGGTTTTGGGCTCGGCATTCATGTTATTTTTCTCATTTTTATGCTTCGACTAACAACCTTGGGGTTTATTCGCTTTGACTTGTCTCTACTCAATATTTCTTTGAGTATTGTACTCATTAGAGTAAAAAATATAGGCAAGTTCTCTTCTTCCTTCTCTTTTTTTTATTCTAGGACATTCACATGCCACTAGTTTTTTTTCTAGTTTTTTATTTTTGAATTTATTTTTACTCACTTGCCCTTTATCTATGATTTACCACCCCAAACTTAGATTCTTGCACACTTTAAAATTAATCACAATCATGCCTAGCGAGGGTAAAAAGAATATGGTGAAAGGTTAACATAGGGTTTATTACAACAAAAGGCTAAGGCTAAACGGGGTTCACAAGGGATAAATATTTAATACGGGATGGCTAGAAAGGCTCAAGGTTAAACAAACAATATGCCTCAATGTGTGTCTTCATGATGTGTTGTGCTAAAAGAACATATGCAAAATCAGAGTGATAGAGTCATACCTGACTGAGATCTCACGGTGATATCTTTTGTATTTGGCCTTTGTATTCTCACCATGTTGGTTAAGCTTACACGCTCTGAAGTACTCTGCGTGTCATGTGACTTCTTTTCCGACTCGAATACCATCCAACAATTTCGGTCCAGTGTCACTAACTTGCGTCCAAGCTTTATATATATATATATATATCACTTTGTAACACCATGGTAGACCAGAAGACACTTAATTATACTTAAAATAAAACAAACAAAACAAAAACAATAACAATGCATAGAATGAAAGGAAAATGCAAAAACATATGAAAGAGAAATGTGAAAGAGAACCCCCCCCCCCCACACACACACACACACTTGAACTAAATATTGACCTTAATGTTTCAGACCAAGCTCAAGAGAAGTGACTCACATAGGGCAATGCAACACACTCTGCTCCATTTTTATTACCTGCACACACAATAGACCAAAACTAAGTTATTAAAAGCGTGAGTTTCCTCCCACGAAGCGCTTCGTTTAACGTCGTTTGGCTCGACGGTTCATCCCCTTATGGGGGTACTTTTTCTTCCACACTTTGTTGCTCATATTTTCCACAACCCAAAACTCATCCATATCCAAGGCCTTGACCACTTTGTGTTTCCCATCCTTTCTAGCTTCCAACTTTTCACCTTTTTGTTCCTTCTTCTTTTTCTTTTTGATCTCTTGACTGAACTTGAGACTTTTTATTAATGCCACCTGAGAGATGATGCCTGACTCTTCTTCTGGGAGATATGTTGCCATTTTGTTTTCTCCTTCTAATTTGACCATACCAACTGAAAAATTATTATTTTCACCCGCACCTTATTTCTTGACTTCGAACACCTTCATGGTTATTGAAATTCCTGGCAGCAGATATGTGATGTCACAGAGAATGTTATGACACACTATCTGACACTCTATTAACAATTCACACAATAAATTTAAACAGCAGTAAAGAACACAATAAGTTGTTTACCCAGTTCAGTGTCTAACTACACCTACATCTGGGGGCTACCAAGCCAGGGAGGAAATTCACTATTTGTAGATATCAACCTCAATCACAGCAGTGATATCAACCTATTGAATAATTGAATTGCGAAAACACACTTCAATAAACTATCTTGATCTTGCTTCAAAGCTTCAATCAAGAGACAAACACTCTTGCTTCAAAGCTTGAGTGATAAACTACCCTTACAAACAAATCCTAGTCGAGGCACTTATCAATTGATAATTGCTTGGCTCATGAAGAAACTAAATTACACAAAATACAAGCTAAATCTCCTAACAGTACAAAAGGCGCACGGTGTAAGGGTTGAATTCCTTTTATAAGCGATCCACGAAACTTGGTTTGGGCTTCCATAAAGATAGCTAGGGTTCACTTAATTTAATCCTAAAAACATGGTCTTTTCAACAACCAATTTAGGTTTAATTAAGATTAACCTAGCACCACGTGACATGCATTCTAATAACGAGAAAAACAAAATATAGCAGCTCAAAAACTTCACGAAAAGTCTCGGAAAAATAGATTACGAGCAGAATGTCACCGAATGTCATAACATCATTATGACATCGGACTATTTTAATTCGGCCGACTTTTATCTTCGATTCGTGTACTTTAAACATCCTTGTCAAGTAGGATTTATCTTCAATCTCTGAATGTCATGACATTTATCAAGACATTGTCATAACTTAGTTTTACCAAAAAGTAATGCCAACCTAAAACACTAACAGTTATATTCTCATCAAAATGTTTTAAGGTCAGAAGACCTATCTCGATATCAAAATTACTCCTGCTAGTCAACAAAAAGGTCGACCAAGAATGATCGGGGTCTCTTCATCTTCAGGTATGTCCATGATCTGGAAATCCACTAGAAAAGTAAAATTTTCAATCTCGACCAATACATCTTCAGCTATCCCATATGACTTCTTGATGGTGTGATCAGCAAATTTTAATTTTGTTCCACTCCCGCTTATCTTTTCAACACCAAACTTCTTGAAGATTGATAATGGCATTAAACTCACACTAGAGCCAGAATCAATTAGAATCTTTTGAAAGTTCTATCTTTTATGGTGCATGGTATTGCCAGCGATCCGGATCATACCTTGGTATTTTCTCTCGGCACGATTGCACATAACTTCTCATCAGCGACATTCATCATCATTGGCCTCTTTTTGATAGGATCTCCTTCATGAATTTTTGGTACAAAGGCATTTTCTCGAGTGCTTCAAAGAAAGGTATGTTGATCTCTAGCTTCTTGAACAATTTGACAAATTTATCAAACTCTTTCTCTTTTGTGTCCTTCTTTGCCACTCGCGAGGGATATGGCAACCTAATCTCAGGTTTACTCTTTTCTTCAGCTGGCTTCATAGGTAACGCCACTTCTTCCTGTTTTTTCTTGTTTTTTCAAACTCTCAGCCTTCCAGAGTCCTTATAATCCTTCCATAAGTTCCTTCGATCATATGCATCAACCTGAAACACTAGGACTACCAAACAAAAGCATAAAACAATACTTTTCACAAACACTTTAATTCAAAATGCACAATGATCCTAAGATAACCGACACACACTTACTTACTTGAAAACAACTAAAAACGACCAAAGGTGTTACCAAAGTGATGAATTTGTGCCAAATAAAACACAGAAACTTACTAGAAATGGTGACCGATCAACTATGCAGGGAGAAACAATACTTCGTAAATAAGTTACAACAACTGGTTTAGACCTCAAGCATGTATCAAACATTAACAAGGTAGCAAGTACACTTTAATAACCATTTAGATATGTAAAAAACCCTAAAGGATCTAATGAAAGCAAGCAACAAAGGGAACTAGAATGCAAGACTCTAAGTGTCAAGTGCTTACACTACAAAAAAAATCTCATTAGCGACGTGAAAGTAACGTGACAAGCTTCAAAATCACGTCACAAACAAAAAACAACGACGTGAGTATTTATGTCGTTGGGGAACAAGTGGCAAACTTGTTGAGACGTGTTTCCCATGTCACAAAGTTGTGACGTGGTATTCACGTCGCAACATAGTTGTATAGGGAACATACATGGCAGACATGTAGCAGCTTTTGTAACGACGTGAGAAGCATGTCACAACTTTGTGACATGCAACCTACGTCGCTACATGTGATGTTTATGTTTTTTAAAAAATTATTTAGTAATTATTTTTTTATATTAATTAATTTATATAATAAAATTTATATAATATAACAAAATTTATATAATAAAATTTATATAATAAAATTTATATAATAAAATTTACATATTAAAATTATTGAATCACCGATGAACCTTTCAAACGGATACATCCACCTATATTGAACAGGTCCACCAAAATAAGCTTCATATGCAAGATGCACAGGTAAATGTTCCATGGAGTCAAAGAAACGGACGGAAATACTTGTTCCAACTTACAAAGAATGAGTGCAATGTTTTGGTCCGACAATGATGTCTTCCACTTTTAAAGGCGCGCCAAATATCTCTAAAAATTGACTAATTTCGGTTAGTGGATCAAGAACATGTTTGGGTAGCGATCCAAATGCAATTGGTAGCTGTTCCATAAAATGTAACAATCATGACTTTTCATACCATGTAATTTTCCGGTGTTAGGTACCTTGCTAAATTTGATGAATACCCATCGGCATTCTCAATTCTTTTAACCATCGACAAACCGCTTTAGCTTCTTGGGAAGTCGGTGAAACAAGCCTTGGGTTTAATAATTTTCCATTCGGTTGAGGCTTCAACTCCACTCTCTTGATTACACCAAATTCCCATGTCTTGTCGGCCTTCTCATTATCTTTTGTTTTTCTGTCACATCCATTCTTGTGTTAAATACATTATCAAAAAATTCTTCTCAATATGCATAACATCAAGATTATGGCGCAACAAATTATCTTTCCAATACGGAAGATCCCAAAATATACTTCTTTTGTCCAATTATGGGTGACGTCGTATCCTTCAATTCGGCATGCTTTGCGATGTCGTAAATTTTGGTAGTTCACAAACTTGGTTCCATATAACCCCGGTGGCAATCGAGGAGGCAAATCTTTCTCGTACATCTTTTTAAAATTTGTCTTGTTTCTTCTATATGGATGATTCTTGGTAGGAATCTGCGGTGACGTCAAACCACGAGCTTTTCCACCTTTATCCAACGTAAATGCTTTGGTGTATCCCATGCAATGTGGACAGCCCATTTTCCATCGTACTGACGACAACATGCCATATCTTTGGAAAGTCATTAACGATCCACATCAAGGCACTCATGATGCAAAGTTACATTTACGGGATATATCATAAGTCCATTCTCAATCCACATCTTCTTCAAATCATCAATTAAAGGTTGTAAGTACACATCAATTCCGGCTTTTGGATTGCGGGCTGGAATAACACGTCAAAAACATGTATGGTTTTGTCATGCACATCTCAGGAGGGAGGTTGTAAGGGGTTACAATAACTGGCCAACAAGAATACACACTTGATATCTTGGACTATTACAAAACTTACACTCCTCTAACGATCCATCTTGAGTACCAAACTCATTGTCATAAAACAACATGCAACCGTTAATGCAACGATCAATCTTTCTTACTTTTAAACCAACTTGACACCCTTCTTTGCATCATAATAACTTGTAGGCAAGTTGTCTTTCGTGCGGTGGAGTCCAACATCATTTTGCAAAATGTCCGGACATTGATCGAAACATTCAATTTGACTTGGCGGCCAATAATCTCACACATTGATAGCTTTGAGTCGGCGACCCTCGAACAACGGCGTCTTCATCTCATTCAACAATTGATAAAATCTCTGCGCTTCCTCGTTCGGCAACTCTTCCCCGTCAAAATCTCCAGGTTCATCATATGTCACGTTCACACCGAAAGCATCCTCAACCATGTCACCGATCAAATTAAAGTTCTCCTCATACTCCATAATTGGTCGACTACTTGAAGCATGCGTGTTCTGGTCTCGGTACATTACGGTAGTTCTTCACCATTATCGTCCAAACCCAATAATTTTCAATGAATCCCCTTCTATGCAGATGACGTGTTACTTCCTCTGGGTCACTAATTATTGGTCTACATTCATATTTAAGACAGGGACACCTAACCCCTCCTTCGCTTCAAGAACATGTTTGGGTAACGATCCAAATGCAATTGGTAGCAATTGTTCCATAAAAATGTGACAATCATGACTTTTCATACCATGTAATTTTCGGTGTTAGTTACACCTTGCTAAATTTGATGAATACCCATCGGGCATTCTCAATTCTTTTAACCATCGACAAACCACTTTAGCTTCTTAGGAAGTCAGACTGAAACAAGCCTTGGGTTTTAATAACTTTCCATTCGGTTGAGGTTTTAACTCTAAATCTCTTCAGTTACACCAAATTCCCATGTCTTATCTGGCCTTCTCATTATCTTTTGTTTTTCCTGTCACATCCATCACTGTGTTAAATATATTATCAAAAAATTCTTCTCAATATGCATAACATCAAGATTATGGCGCAACAAATTATCTTTCCAATACGAATGGTCCCAAAATATACATCTTTTTGTCCAATTGTGGGTGACGTCGTATCCTTCAATTCGGCATGCTTTGCCAGTATCTGTAAATTTTGGTAGTTCGCAAACTTGGTTCCATATAACCCCTGGTGGCAATCGAGGCGGAGGCAAATCTTTCTCTCGTACATCTTTTTTAAAATTTGTCTTGTTTCTTCTATATGGATGATTTGCTGGTAGGAATCTGCGGTGACAGTCAAACCACAAGCTTTTCTCACCTTTATCCAACGTAAATGCTTTGGTGTATCCCATGCAATACGGACAACCCATTTTTTCATGCTTACCCCAACCAGACAACATGCCATATGATGGAAAGTCATTAACAGTCCACATCAATGCAACTCGCAATGTAAAGTTCTGTTTACGGGATATATCATAAGTCCATTCTCCAATCCACAACCTCTTCAAATCATCAATTAAAGGTTGTAAGTACACATCAATTCTGGCTTTTGGACTGTACGGGCCTGGAATGACGCGCATCAAAAACATGTATGGTTTTGTCATGCACATATCAGGAGGGAGGTTGTAAGGGGTTACAATAACTGGCCAACAAGAATACGCATTTCCCGACGCTTGCACGTATGGGGAAAAATCATCAGAGCATAATCCAAGCCTGACATTTCTAGGTTCTACAGCAAAATCTGGATGTGTCCGATCAAAGTGCTTCCATGCCTCACCATCAGATGGATGTCGCATAGTTCCAGAACTTGTTTGGTTTGTATGATGCCATGTCATTTGACTTGCATTGTGCATTGAAGCAAACATTCTTTTTAACCTTGGTATTATCGGAAGATAAAACATGGATTTTACTGCTACACGCTTTTGCTTGCTGCTAACGGCTCTACTTCGAACTTGATATCTTGGACTATTACAAAACTTACACTCCTCTAACGATCCATCTTGAGTACCAAACTCATTGTCATAAAACAAAATGCAACCGTTAATGCAACAATCAATCTTTCTTACTTTTAAACCCAACTTCGACACCCACTTCTTTGCATCATAATAACTTGTAGGCAAGTTGTCTTTCATAGAGGTGGAGTCCAACGTCATTTTTGAAAATTTTTCCAGACATTGATCAGAAACATTCCAATTTGACTTGGCGGCCAATAATCTCACACACATTGATAGCTTTGAGTCTGACGATCCCTCAAACAACGGCGTATTCATCTCATTCAACAATTGATAAAATCTTTGCGCTTCCTCATTCGGCAACTCTTCCCCGTCAAAGTCTCCAGGTTCATCATATGTCACGTTCACACCAAAAGCATCCTCAACCATCTCACCGATCAAATTAAAGTTCTCCTCATACTCCATAAACGGTCGACTACTTGGAGCATGCGTGTTGCTAGTCTCTGGTACATTACCCTTTTGTTCTTCACCATTATACGTCCAAACCCAATAATTTTCAATGAATCCCCTTCTATGCAGATGACGTGTTACTTCCTCTAGGTCACTAATTATTGGTCTACATTCACATTTAAGACAGGGACACCTAACCCTCCTTCGCCGACAACATTCCGAGCAAACGCCCACTTAATAAACCCATCAACTCCTACTATAAAATTGGGTTTAAGTCCACTTCTTCCTGGATATGTTCTATCGTACATCCAACTACGATAATATCGATAATATTTCATACTGCATATTTATACAATCATTGTCTTTTTCATTAGAGATATTAATCAACTTAATAATATTATTCTTAAACGTATACTATTTAACTACTATTTTTAAAAATATTAATTTTGTTTAATTAACTATTAAACATGTACCATATAAATATATATTAAAGTATTAACTTTAACTTTAACTACTATAAATAAATATAAATTTCGTTTTTTTATATATATACTAACATATAAATAAATGTAATAAATGTTCTAATGTAAAATATATAATTTTTTATTATATAACAATAATATCAAAAAACAATAATATAACATATTTACTTTTTATTATATATATAACAATAATATTAAAAAACAATAATATAACATATATACTTTTTATTATATATATAACAATAATATTAAAACAATAATATAATATATACTTTTTAATTATGTTTTTATAAATTCTTATTTTAATAAATAAATTCTTTTTATATTTTTAACATATAAATAAAAATTAAAATTACTATAATAAATAAAATATAAATTTTTGTTTTTAAATTTGTTTTAAATTTATGTTTTAACATATATATACATCTATAAAAAGATTTTTAATTTTCTATTTTTAAAAATTCTTATTTTACTATATATTAAAATTTTGTTTTTTATATATACATACTAACATATAAATACATATTCTAATGTAAAATATATAATTTTTTATTATATAACAATAATATTAAAAACAATAATATAACATATATACTTTTTGTTATATATATAACAATAATATTAAAATAATAATATAATATATGTTTTTTATAAATTCTTAATTTAATATATATTAAAAAAAATCATTTTCTGTTTTTAAATTTGATTTTAAATTTATGTTTGAACATATATACATCTATAAATATATATTTTAATATAAACAATAATATAACATTTATAAATTTGATTTTCTGTTTATAATTTCTGTTTTTTAATAAATTTTATTTAAATTATTTTTAAATACTAACCTTTAATACTAACGTAAAACTAAAATTAACAAAAAATGATTTTTTAATTCAAATAAACATAATACAATATAAATAAATATAATACATATAAAATATAAAAAAATTTGCATAAATACCTCTTGTATATCCTTCACTTAATTTTTTTTCTTCTTGTATATATCTCCCTTGATGTTCTTCTTCAAGATTCTACAACTTAAACAAAACAAATTTCATTAAATTTTTTATCACCACAATAAATACCGAATAGATAAAATTAAAATTAAACAATATATAATTACCTTATATGATATTGGAATCAAGGATGCTTTGAGTAAAAATTTAGGATGGAAGAGATGTTGGGAAAGAAATTTTGGTTGCAGACGCAAAAGGAAAGGAAAGGAAGAAGAAGAAGAAAGCAAAAGAAGCAAATGGTTTCTGTAAAGGGGTGCGTTATAATTTGTGATTTTATATGCCAAGTAGCGACGTGAAACTCACGTCGCTACACTTTCAACGGCAAAAAAATTTAATTGGTCATGCTGTCACCCTGTAATCAATCAAGTCAAAGTCAGTTATATTTTTCCCCTAAAAAGTAGCGACGTGGGTATCACATCACTACCAAAATTCAAAAAAAAAAAATTAAACTCCCTCCAACTAAACGTGTCAGAGTTTATTTGATTTATTTTTTTCTTTTATATAGCGACGTGTCTATCACGTCGCAGTTATTTTATAAAAAAAAAACATTGACTTCCTTGTTTATAACGTTGGCTTGATTTTTTTATTATTAAAATTATTTGTGACGTGGTTATCACGTCGCAACTAGTTTTTTTACCACATGATAACCACGTCGCTACTTTACGTCGCTGGGGACTACATTTCTAGTAGTGTTAACCAAACTTGACATGTAAAGAAGAAGTGAAGTGAACAAGATGAGAAGTCATACAAGTCAGAAACTATGTCAAAATAAACTCCACACAACCACATCACGAAGGTCTAGAAAGAAACATGTCAATGCCACACAAACAACTTGTCAAAACAACCCTAAGTGAAGACTAGTCCTCTAAACAAAAGGTGTGAACAAGCAAGGTGAAAGAATGGTAACATGGTGGATAAAATGAGACAAGCCTGAGCAAGAGATTCAATTTAAACATGTCTCAATAGTATAAGTAAAACTTCAACAAGTATTGAATTCAAAGTATGATCAACAAAGGAAACTAAAGTCAACAAAAGAAATCAACTATTCATAACAAGGCAAATGAAGCACAATGTCATGGATTGAGCAATAATACAAGACAAATCAGAAGTTTAGACATGGTATATTCAAGTATGAAAGGCTCGTAAACATCACAAAGCTATCACACAAAGCATACTTGAGGAAGGTGGCACAAGATAGGCAAATAAACCATAGGAAATTCACTCAATCGTATCTTCAATTAAAACACATGAAAAGGCATATAAAATAGGAGGGATGGACTCTACCTCATGGAATATCATACAAGTAAAAGAGTGAAGGGCATAAGTTCACCTCTAAACAAATCATTAATCAAAACAAGCTTCTATACAGATAGAAATGCATTGTGCCAAGCAAAACAACATTTAGGAGACTTCAAAAATATTTTGGAAATTAATTAAAGCATCATGAAATCAGTCGCTTACATGTGCCTTACAGTGCCTAAAGAGTGTGCAAAATATTGCTCAAAACATAATTAACCTCAAACATCCACTAAACATCTCACACATTGATCAAGCAAATTAGGCATAAAAAATTCAAACATGAACCAAATGGACACAACAAGTAATCAAATAAGCATCCAAAATTCCTAAATTCACGTGCCTAAGTGTGTGAAAAAATTGGAGCAATTGGCATTCTAAAAGTCATCAAACAAGAACCCTAATTGAACAACTAAACAAATTAGACTTCTTTCACAATTAATTCAAATAAAAATAGAGAAATAAAAGGAAAAATAAAATGAAAATTATGAAAAATAAAATAAGAAATTTAATAATCAGAAATATACATTTGTATATTTTATGAATAAGAGAACTATTTAAACTAATTGACAATAGAAAAGAAGATAAATAAAAGTAAACAAGTAATGAGGGAGTAAAATAGAAAAAAGGATTTGAACTAAAAAATAGTTAGAAGGCGTGATAGGCCTGGAAACAGGGAGTGCAAAAATAGATGAGCCATCTCCTTTATTTAATCATGCCTGATTATTTTAATTTATTTTATTTAATTATTAAAATGTAACAGAAAAACATGTAAACATTGTGTCAATCGGCCAAGGCACTTAAGTAACAAAAATACAAAAATGGAAGCCAATTAATCATATTATAACACCTCATCGTCTTCTCCAAACTAGGGGTGTGAAAAACATCCGGTTGTGAGGTCCAAATCCATAACCAAATCCAAATTTGTTTTAAATATCCGGATATAATTGAATGGTTATTAACCGGTTTAGTGTTTAATGGTTTGGTTATCCATTCATATAATCCAGATATAATTAAATGGTCATTAACCGATTAAATTTTTTTGGATTCGATTATTATCCAGTATTCAATTTTTTTAATTTTCAAAATAAAATAAAAAAAAAATTTTAGTTTATTTTTTAAAAACTGAATTTTTTTAAAATAACCGATTATATAACCATAACAAAATTTATAACCCGTGTTGACTAAAATGTGGTTTTTGTTATAAATTCAAACCATTTAAATGGTTTGAAAGTGGTTATGGTTTGATTTTTTAAAATAACCAACCATACACACCCCTACTCCAAACGAACAAAACACAAGTGGACCAGCAAAAACCCTAAACATGCATGTACTTTCCAAATTTTGTGCTCATATTTCTTCATTAAATTGAACAAAATAAAACCCTAATCTGAAGCATTTTAAGAGTAGAACACAACCATACCATTGGTTTTAACAAACAGATACTCAAACGTCAAGAAAAATGAGACACGAGTCAAGTATATGGAACTGAAAACAACCTTCACATTATCATATATGCAAACATGAACCACGTCCTACATGTTGTAGGGTCCGGACGCAGATAAATGAGCCAAAGCATGTTAATAACTAAGCATGAGGGAGAATAATGAGAGTTTACGAAGCTTACCTATTGGAAAAGAGGTCTACTGCCTTTCTTCTTAAATCACAAATGAAGAGAAAACTGCTATCAAGCCCTTACAAGTCTCTAATGAAGATGACACGAACAAGAAAATAGAGAAAACAACTTTTCAGATTTTTGGAGAAAAGAGGGTTTTTTAGAGTTTCATATTTTTGTGCTTGATCTAAACTGTGTATCTGGGTTTACAATGAAGAGATAAGGTCTTTTTATATAGTGTGGAGTGCGGTTGAGGAATAAGCTATGGTTAGAAAAACTTGATAGCTATATGTTTTGCAAAAAAATCAGAAAAGTGAAGTGATAAGTTTTGCTCATGTTTATTTTTTTGTTGTGAAATCTAATGTGTTTTGGTGAATGAAAATGGAATAGGATCAACATGAGAGAATGATTTCATGGATAAAAAATGATCATAAGATGGAGAAATCATAAACATATTTTAACTATGGAGAACAGAATCCTCAAAGGTGCAAAATAAATGCACTCTTAATCTAGGTTTCACATACTCGAGAGATCAAAATAATATTTCTATTGGGGACCAAAATTAAAACTAGGAATAAAACAGAGTAAAACACTCAACCAAGACCCTACCCAATGAGGTACAAACTCAAATGGGAATTAATTTCATCCAGATGGTGAGCTGGAAAGGAAGGTTGAAGCAAAATTCTTCCACGAGGAATAAGCTCAGTGGCGAAATTGAAAGGATATACATTTTTTGCTTAAGGTTGACATTCTTTTGGAGAGAGACAATACACACTCTTCAAGGAGGATTAAATATCAATAGAAACATCAATAAATGAAAATGAGTAATGAATTTTCATTCAACTATGCATGATGTGAGTGTTATAATGATACGTATGCTCACGAAAAAACAAAATATACTGAGGGTAACCAGACAAATAAACTTGGGTATAGATTACACTCGGTTAAATTACATCCAAGATGGAGATTCTAATAAGAGAGTATGCAACCAACTGAAAAAACAATGCCCTACCTCAAAGTTTAACTTCTACGGGAAAGGAGGTGTCACTTGAGAATAAACAAAGCATAATAATCCATAAAGCTTGCAAGGATATAACAAATGTCTTCTAGACGTCACTGAAGAATATCATATGGACCTTGCTGGGGGAGGTGACACCACATCTGCTAGTAAGAAACCACGAGACCTCTCAAACACCAAGAATAGTGGTTACACAAACTCAAGCGGGGACAATCAAAGAAACTTCACGGGGATAAAAATCTTGAAAGGAAAATTTCATCCTGGACTTGCAGGAGAACTAAGAAGTTAATATCATATCAACAAGTCAAGCTTTAGGGAATTTTAAATCAAACTCAACACACAGTGAGAGAAAACCTAAAAGCTGACAATTATCTCAACACTTTTAAAAAAACATATTGCTTATGTATTAAAAATAATACTAATATTAATATGATTATAAAATAACACATAATCTATGGTATAATTTAATATTAGATGATGATATTAAAATAATTTTTGAAAATAAATTTAAAAAAATTACATTAAGTTGTTCCAAAGATTGATCGCTACAATTGCTACATTTATTACACCTCATATATATATATATATATATATATATATATATATATATATATATATATATATATATATATATATATATATATATATAGAGAGAGAGAGAGAGAGAGAGCTCAAAAATGCCACTTGGATTAATATTTTTTAAAATCAATCGTTGGATTGAAACACACCATCATATAGATCACACCTATAAAGTTTGAGATGAATCTATAATGATTTACTGTCATTGAACTACATCAAAATTAACGTTATATGAACGCCCATTTTGACGTTAATTTTTGATATCTTGATCGTATAGTAAATCATTATAGATTAATCTCAAACTTTATATGTATGATCTATATGATGATATATCAATCGGTTGATTTTAAAAAAATAAGAGAGAGTGTAACTCATGGTGTAACTCTTCGGGTGTAATTTGATCCCTCCTCATAAATATATATATATATATATATATATATATATATATATACACTTTACTTGCCACCAAAAGATCTCTTGCGATTTGAAGATGTCTACACGAATCTTCCCACTCTTGATACCGACTTCAATACGCTACTTTGTCAATATCATTTCGGTGAATCCGGTGAAGAGTTTCAATCGATGATTAAAGAATGGGCTGTCGGTGTTCCCATGAACATATCAACCAATTCCCTATTGGACAAGGGTGGTGAACTACTTGCTAGATCTCTCCATTTAAGAGCATACTCCTCGAACTTCTCATCACGACCCATGACATGCTCTGTAGTTGCATGCAGTGGGTGTCAACTCACATTGTACTCATCTTTATGCATGAAAGCATCCCAAGTCACTCCATGTACGGATACAGTCATTCTCTGGCATAGTACCACTCCAGAGTTAGGACAAACTCTCTTGAAGATAATGCATCCACAACTTTACATCATCGGTGTGGGGTTGATCTTGAACATAGGACTTCAAATGCGACTTCGGACAATGCCATCATACTTGGCAAGAGTAGGAACTTTGAACTTGGGAGGAATCACAACACCGGGAACAAGACTCGGATCATCAAAATTCAACCGGACATCTTGGGTTTTCCACACATTCGACGGTCTTCAAGTTGCTTGTACTTGTCATCTTCATCGAGTCTTGGTCATTATCATCTGATCCTCTCTTTCTCGGACTTATTGGTCATCTTCATTACCCTTGACACTCCCTCATTCTTGACACTTCCTTGAGAGCTCTATCCGGACCACTTTAGGACCACCTTTGTAGCGTCGCCCATGTTGAGGAGACCAACAACCTTCTTCTTGATGAGCTTGGATCTTCTTGGCCTTGGACCAAGTGGTGAACATCTGTTCGAGCACGGAGATCTTTGTGATCTGTTCGAGCCATTTACGCTAAAATAAATAGCGAGAGAATGAGAAAACCAATCTTCAATGTACCTGTGATGCAATGTTATGCCATGATATGCAATGTTTATGCGAATGCAATGCAATGTTTTCAAGGACCTTAGAGATTTAAATTTGTTAAACAAGCAATGAACAGACATTTATTAGTTCTCTTTTTATTATTCTTTTTTCTTTTTAAGTACAAAAGATAGTTCAAAATAAATAAAAGAAAAGCATATAAATCCTAAAGCTCTAAGTCTCCCATGGGCGCTTCCTCTTGGTGCCGAGGTAGGCGTTGATGTTCCGCTCCTCGTGAAGTAGCTTCGTCAACTCTAGTACCTTCTTCTCGCTTGCGTAGCACTGAGCTTCAAAGGTATCCCTTTCTTCTCTAAGCTGAATCCAGGATCTCTTCAAGTCTTCAAAATCAGTAGGTATGTCAGGATGGAGAACAGGATAGGACTCGTCACCTATAGCAACAGGTTCCATAATTACTGGTAGAACAGGCGTGAATGGCATCATGAGGTTTTGAGCTCGAGCTCACACCCATTTGAGGTAAGGTTCCCAAGGAATGGAGTTTTGGTGCCCCAAAGTCTTGGTATTAGTCTTCTTTACCATGCCCCAAGCGTGTATGAACCTTCGTCAATGCGGAGATCGTGGTTGTAGTCGAACACAATATCTTGGAGAAGCATATCATGAGGGCCATCTCTTCGAGCAAAACCAAACTGACGTAGAGCTAGAGAAGGGTTGTAAGTAATACCTCCCCTTATACCAAGTAGTGGTACGTTAGGGAATTCTCCACAACGTTCAATGAATGTGAAGTCCTTTTGAGAGAAAAGACTCCAACGGATATCTGAATGAGAAAGTAACATTAGTCTTTGAGACCACTTCAACCTTTGTTCGTTCTTCAAAACTGATGGAGGAAGGTGCGAAATAAACCACCTGGAAAGTAACGGTATACAACATATGAGAGTTCCTTGTCTTTTGATGGTACGAGTGTGGAGAGAATGTAGGATATCTCCAAGTAAGGTGGGCACAGGATTGCGGGTAAGAAACAGCTTGATGGCGTTGACATCTATGAATTGATCCGAGTTACGGAGTAGAACCAAACCATAGATTAGCAGAGCCACAATATCTTCAAATGCATGGAAACTCATAACTTTGAGGAATTCTCGGGCTTTCTTAATTAGGAACTTAGCAAGTAAACCCTTAACTCCGCTTCTAGTTTCCCAATTGGCTTCAATGTTTGAGCGCTTAAGATGTAAGGCGGATGCGATGTCTTCGTACTTAGGAACCTTTTCTAAACCGGTGAATGGCATTTGGTCAAGAATAGGTACCCCAAGTAGCAGAAGTCTTCAAAGTAGGAACTAGCGATAATGGGAATGTAAAGCAATGGTGTTTGGATCGAAGAACTGAATAGGACATGCATCATATCTTCTTCAAAACCGAGATAACCAAGTCAAGTAGATAACCATGTCTTTTGATGATGGCATGATCGGGAATCTCGAAACCAATTCCTTGGTGAGAAGGTATACCCACGAAGTTGATTCGGATAGTCTTTCTAGAAGCCATAATCCTCCAAAACAGAGCAAAGATAAATCCCTAGGTCCTTGAAATAGTTAGAAATGATATACAATGCGAATGATGTCATGATGTCATGTTTACCACACACAAACAATTCACACAATGAGCCTAGGCTTAAGGCTTGCATGAGGTATAGGTGATTACCCCACCAAAAGTTTGAGTTGGTTCATCCTGTCCTATAATAGTAACCGGGTTCTAGGAATCTCATATCATTGATCTTTCTCGTAGGCGTTTATTTCAATACGACTACCAAGTGGTCAACCGAAAATATCCCAAAAGTCTTATCTTAATGAGCGTAGCATCGAGTATCAGCCAACCTCGGTCTACATCAAAGTCGGCCATCTCACTACTTTCTAATGGCCAAGATGGGTCAATTAAGGTTCTAAAAGTTTAGTTAGTGCTTGATGACACCACGCAGAAGCCAAATACTATCCTCAACTTGGGAATGAAGAGTATCAGGACATCCAAAGTGTCACACTAACGTAGCCATCATGTTGACCATTTTGATATACGTCTAACGGTCGCGACGATTTATTGCTACTTACCTAAAAGGAAACCCGGATCCGGGTGTAGGATCCCCCACAAATATAATACCCAAGCAACCCTTAAAGATAAAGCATACAAGTCAAACAAAAAGCAATAAAGGTGATCTAGAAATCCCTAAGGCATTCTCTCTTTAGGGTGTCTCCCAGGTCGCCGATTACATGTGTGAACTGACTTTGTAGAATTTTGTATCGCAAATGTGCGGATAGCAAGAGTCGCCACCGACTTTTGTTTTATCCAATTAAGGAAGGTAAAAGTACGAAAAAGACCTTCGTTAGATTCGAGTAAGGAGAAGGTTATGAAAAGGGAAGGTATTAGCACCCCTTTCTATCCGTAGTTATCTACGGGCTCTTAGTTGCTCTTAGATCACTTTAAAATTGTGCTTTCTGTGTGTTTGACAAAATGTTTTGAAAAAGGCATTTCGCTTTGACTTTGTAATGATTCATGTAGGAATGTATACAAAGTGTTCGGAAATGTTTCGTTTTTGAAAAGAGTTTGAACTTTGACAAAAAGTGTAAGGTGTGAAAAGTATTTTGATAGAGCAAGCAACTAAAAGTCTTATTACCTACTCAGAATTGGTCGTTTTCGTGTTATTTCACGTTTCTTTAGAATAGTGTTATCCATACCATTAGTTGGTAGGTAACTCTATTCGTTGGATGTAAGCGGGACATTCGAAGGGACATCGGATGGTCATAGAAAGCAACTTGTAGGAAGTATCCTAGCACATTCGAAGAGACTATCATCATTTTTCGTAGGCGACAATCGAGGGTCAAGATCATGTATTCGGAGGCGACATCATGGGTCTTATGATCTTTGTATCGAAGGGACTATGATGATTTGTTTTGTGGGCAACAGTGCTAGAATACCTCTACGTTCGAGGGACATGACCATTTGAATTCGTAAAGGCAACGAGAGAGAATTACCCTAATGGGTGCGTGTGTGAGAGAAGTGTGTTGATTCAAATATTTTATCTTACAATTATGAGTGAGCTATTTTTCGATTTTATCTTGCCATACACGCCTAATTACTAGCAGTTTATAAGATGCGGAAAGTAAATGCGGAAAGGTAAAGGTGCAGAAAGATAAATCATACGCTATTACATGGCTTTGGGGCAGATACATAATTGAAAAATGCGGAAAATAAAAGCCCTAATTAAACTATTACATCCCATGAGCAATTACATAATTGGAAAAAAGAAAACGGTAAAAAGAAATCGTCCGAAACGGGATAACCTGTGAAAAGATGAGAAATCGAAAAATACGAGGAAATCGAATAAGAGGAAAATGTTAGCAAAAACAATAATTTTTAAATGGGAAAAATATTTCATGCAAGAAATAACATTAATATGCTAAAATAATTTTTTGGGATTTTTTGGAGTTAATTTAATAATTAAAAACTAATTAAATGTGATTTAAATGATAAATTATAAATAAATTTAAATATGCATGCAAAATAATATTTTTTAAATTTTATAAATTAAATAAACATTTTCTGAAAATAATGCAAAAAAGAAAAATATTTTTTGGTGTTTTTAAATGCATGAAAAAAATTATTGAAATTAATTAAAATAACATGCAAATATTAAGAAAATAAGATAAATATGAAATTTTTTTGCAAACATGTGAAAATCAAATGCCATGGCCAGGGATCGAACTCAGGACGTTGCTTTCACACCCCCACGCCTTTGCCAACTGAGCTGGAATGCACGCGTGTCATTGAAACGAAGCGAACGATTTGTAAACAAGTGTCACCTCTTGACTGCACCAAATTCGCGCCAAACTTCATCTTCTTCGTTTTGAATATTTGAAAATATAGCGTCGGCCTCAGTGCGACGCTATGGCCCCTGCAATTCTCAAAATCAAGCACAGGTAATATAAATAACATTCAAGGGTATGAGTCGATTGGAAACATCGTTCTGAACACGATGGTGGTGGTCTCATGGTCCAATTTTTCCGTTTAAAGAAACCTAATTCGGTTCGAAAACCCTAATCATGGTGATTCGTGTTTCAGGCCATAGAAATACAATTAAACCATCCAGAAAGTTTGCAAGCTTCATTCTAAACACAAAACAAACATCAAAACTTGTTAATAATGCATGATAAACAGAATTCGATTTTGGAAAAATAAGAACAAACTGAAATCGTATTTGCTCGATTCTTGATGATTTTGGATGATGTAAAGGTCTGGATCGATTCTAAAGACCTCAAGGAATGCAATGGAAGGCTTGGAATTGGCTGAATCGAAGAAAAGTTAGGGCTGATTGCTTCAAGTGCACGGTTTCTTTGAGTTTAAATAGGGTTTCTCCAAGCAATTTTTCTACCCTAATTCATGTGGCATGTATTGTATATATATAGTAGATGGAATTGAAGCTGATTTGAGAAAGAATTAATCATCAATCAATGCAAAATATATTTGATTTTGTATCAAATCAAATTTTCTCTTTTTTGATCAATTTCGATCAAATTCTTGCCATATCCAATCAAATTTCGAAATTTGTTGGCTTTATTGGGTTGCTTGGATCTCAAGGAAGAGAGAAAAATCAAATTTGCAATTAATTTTGATTTTATACCTTATTTTTGAATTTAATTTGTATTTAAATGAATGGTGTATCTTGCTCAATTTTCCACATTTTTTAGTGTTCTTAGACTTTTTGGAAATCTATAAGAGTCCTCTAACCAACCTCTTTGGTTTCATCTCAATTGGAGTTTCCATGCTCAATATATCTCCAAAACAAAAGTTGACTTTTGTTGACTTTGAAAAGGACACAATGTTTTGATCCATACTTTCCAAATGAAGCATTTTTGAACATTCTTGTGAGACATGAAGTTGTAGAAATTGAATTTCCTTAAAAACAAGAGGTGGTGGAAAAATTTTGAGAAAGTATGAAGAAGTTATGCTCGATCAAAGTTTGGTTGACTTTTCAACGAGAAACCTAATTTAGAAAGTTTGACTTTTGAGCAAATCTTGAGTTTTCTTGATGAATCATGATCAACCCTTGATCAAATGATGAATGTAACTTCAAAATGAGGATGTTGACCAAAAATCATGAAGTTTGTTGTATGTTGACCACAATTGACTTTTTGTCAATCTGTGATTTTCAACCATCGAGCAATTATAGGAAACTTGACTTCTGAGGCTTGAAACTTGACATGGAGAATCTTTGAAGTATATGAGGAGGCATGATGAACATTGGAGATGTTGGAAGTCCATCTGAATCTGAGAATTGCCAAACCCTAGTTTGAGTTGATTGTCTAGGAGAGAGTTTGTCTGATCAACTCTTGAGGAATCCTTGAGTATAGATGTATGAAATGTCTTGAGGAGCTGGAGGGAAAATTTTGGGGTATGACAATAAGTAACAAAAGCTCGGTATTTTTTGTATATAATTTGTGGCACTTATTCGTTCTTTTGTTTATATTCGTTGAATAAATCCCGATTTTGTTTGTAAATACATTTAGTTTGTATATAATTGAGTTTTCGATTCATTTATGCATTGTTTGATAGATTTTATGTCTTTTGTAGGTAGTTGTTGCACATTTGCAGCATCGAGGAATAAGGTGTCGAAGACACTGTTCCGGATGCGTGTTTTCGAAATAAAAGTCTATTTTTGGAAATATTTGTCCAGGCAGGCACGCAAAGAAGAAGTTGTAGAGCGCTACGACTGTTTTGACAAATTTGGCAGAAGTTGTGTTGATGAGGCCACGGAGCGATATTATGCCATTTAGCGGGATGTCAGTGAGCGGGATCAGGATGCTTACCGCGGTTAAGGCGGTTTAACGTGTTAACTTAGAGAAGCCTACTTAGCGTGGTGAGCTTGCTTAGCACGGTCTACTGAGATTTGTTTTATAACTTTCAATTCTTCATTTCAAGGTGATTTTTTTGGGTATAGTTTTTTCTCCCAAAATTCATCAACCTCATTTTTGTTATGATTAAATTAGATAACAACTATGGAGCTTACTCACGATTGATCTGAGGTGGATTTCTCTTCGACTGGCTCTAATAAACCGAAAGATTTATGGTTCATTTCTCTTATTCTTTGTGTATTCTCTATTGGTTGGATTTGTATATGTATTTAATTTGAACTCGTGTATACTTGTCTCCCTTGGTATTGTATAAAAATTAATTTACAATTCTTTATCGATTAGTGTCTTGGATTTTTACTAAGTGGTTGGGGTTTGGTTTGTTATAGAGATATATTGCTTGAATTCTTATCTAGGATGATTATCTGTTAGTTTCTGGATTCTACAAATTGATATAGAGATGACATTCAATTGAGTGCATGTGATTAATGTTTGTGTGTTGGTAGTCTTGCTTTGAGATATCGTCGATGCGATTAACACGATTAACTTCTATGTTGTTAGAGTGGTTGAGAGATCGTTATCGAGGTAATGCAGTCAATTTGGGTTAAAAATTAGTTAGATTGTGAGTGATATGTGGTGACATTGATGGGTATTGTAGATTGAGTGTGATAGATCAATAGGTTTAAGTTTGTGGGAAGTAGATTATATGCATTCTTGATAAGTATCCTTTTCTTTGTTTTTATTCATTTATTTTCTGTTGATAACTTTTTTCTTACAACCCATTTATCCTCAAACTCATTAATGAGAGATGTCTCAAACGAAGACTCGATATCCCAATATATGTGGACACGATAGGATATAACCTATATCACTCGATAAAAATAATACTTTACTTTTTTCTTTCCGTTCTACCTCTTCAGCAAAATGGCACCATTGTCGAGAATTGGTGTTTATTGTTTCGCATCGCGATAATTATTTTGTTTTTGAGATTTGTAATTAATGTATATGTCGTATAGAATTTGTACATGAACTTGTATATGTATATTTGTGTATTTACTTGTATATATTTTGCATACTTGTGAATTTTGTATATAGTATACTTGTTTTGTCTCACGTTTGCCAAAAATGTAGTTAGATGTGTAGTTCCGGTTAGAGCTCAAAGATATGAGAGAAAAGGCGGGAGTGAAAACATTTGGCTCATCCGAAACAAAGTGATGGTTTGTAAATATTAGGCGTCAAGCTTACGACGTAAAACAAGCATGTTTTATTTTTTTTCATTTTGTTAGTTTAGTTAGTATGGTGATTGTTGTTTAAACAAGTTGATCTCGGGCAAGTTCTTAATTTCCAAATCTTCACTTTTCAACTTGTTTATCCAATTTTCACTCATCTTATTTGTATGTTAATATTAGTTGTTTTACTGTATGTGTTTAATTATGTTTAGTTTTGTAAATGAGATATGTAGGTGTAGTGGAGGTTGCTTTTGGATTGCAACTGTTGTTGTCCTGGTTTTTCTGCATCTAGTATAACGCATTTAGTGCGGTTGAGACCGCTTAGCGTGCTCTCCTGAGTTGCGCCACTGATCCCTTTTTATTTCACTTGGCTGCACTTTTTCCCACTTTCACCAAGACTTTGTTATATTAAATAAAATTAGTATTATTTTTCTAATTCGTTTGTTGGTTGTTTGTAGTACAATTTTGGTCCGATGGCTTGAGGTCGCATTTGGTGATTTTCTGAGTTTGATTGTTTCAACTCACGGATGTATGGTAATGATAGTTTCAAAAATTTGGTACGCACCAGGTACTCGTTTATCGCTTTCTATAACATAACATGTTTAGGAAAACTTTCATTTATACAATTAACATGCCATTCATTCTTTGTGCATATATGTTGGAGGAAACTTTTCCTTTTTTACCCCAAATGTGAGGTAGATTTCCATTGTTCATATATGTTAGAGACCACAATTCTTGTTTTAACTGAATTTTATTATGCTTAATCTTTTGTTTGTGTTGATTGTATGAATGCATGAAGAGGATCAAGACATTTTGTTTCAATTTTGAGCATAACTTCTTAACCAAATAGTCAATTTACCTTGTGAGTGGGTAAATCTTTGTAACCTCCTTTGAGCCTTTTTGGTTAATGTCCATGTTATTTTTTAACTAAATGCTTGTCTATGTGTATTTATTTTTACTTTTTGAATGGACATTAATTCTTTATTTTCTTGAACCCTCAACTATGATTTTTAGTTGTATTTTTACCTTGTCATAGAAAGTAGGGAGTATTCACTATGATGTTGGTTGAATTCAAGTTGGGGAGAGAATTGTTTGCTCACTTATGTTGTTGGTTTCTATTAGGTTGCGAAAAAGAAAATAAAAAGAAAAAATGTGAAAAAGAAAAGAAAAGAAAAGAAAAGAAAAAAGAAAAAAGAGAGAAAGTTTTAAAGAACAAAAACAAAAAGAGTCTGGAATAATATTGTGTTAATAAGTATTGTGATTAGTGTGAAACTTGGATGAAGAAGAAGTTTGATTGAAATTATATTGTTTGAAACTTTGTGGAAGTAGTTTCTACCTTAGGTTTAGGCAAGTTTTTGTTTTTACTAGCTTTAGGACTTATCACTTGTTTTGTAAATAAGTCACATTACAACCATGAAAATTCCTTGTGATTCTTGACTTTGTATTTTTAATGTGAGTTTTTAGATGAATGTATAATTTAGTCTATCGTTTGCAAGATTGTGGATGAGTGTGTTTTGTACCTCACTTTTTTGTGTTCTTCATCTATCGATAAATTTTTGCTAGGTCTAATTCATGATTGAACTTTTTTTGTTTTAGAATGATTTGCATGATTTTTGTACTTAGGATTTTTTTCGTTTATATGTTGCTATTGTTGTTGTAGGATAGTAGTGAGTATGTATTTTGCTTGTGCATTTTTTTGTTTGAACCATACATTTGCTTACCGTTTTTAAAACTTGTTGATTCATGATTCTTTGATTATCATTCTTTATTTTTTTGGGTTGTTTGACTTTGTCTGATGACAAACAATGTTTCAAGTTGGGGAGAGCTGATAAGTTTCAAAATGTTGGTATTTTTTGTATCTAATTTGTGGCCCTTATCCGTTCTTTTGTTTATATTCGTTGAATAAATCCCGACTTTGTTTATAAATACGTTTAGTTTATATATGATTGATTTTTCAATTCATTTGTGTATCATTTGATAGATTTTATGTCTTTTATAGGTATTTGTTGCACATTTGGAGCATCGAGGAATAAGGTATTGAAGACACGACTCTAGATGCGCATTTTTGGAATAAAAGTCCATTTTTGGGAATTTATGTCCAGGCAGGCACACTAAGCGGAATCAGACCGCTTAGTGTAGTTAAGGCGGTTAAATGTTTTAATTTAGAGCAGACCGCTTAGCGCGGAGAGCCTGCTTAGCGCATTCTAATGAGATTTTTTTATAACTTTCATTTCCTCATTTCAAGGTGATGTTTTTGGGGATAGTTTTTGCTCCCAAATTCATCAACCTCGTTTTTGTTAGGATTAGCTTCAATAATAACTATGGAGGTTGCTCACAGATGATCTAGAGTGGATTTCTCTTCGATCGATGATGACAAACCGGAAGATTTGTGGATCATTTCTCTTCTTTTTTGTGTATTCTCTATTGGTTGGGTTTGTGTATGTATTTACTTTGAACTCATGTATATTTTTTGCCCTTGGCGTTGTATAAAACTTTCTTTACAATTCTTTGTCGATTATTGTCCTGTATTTTTACTCTGAGGTTGGGATTTGGGCTGTTATAGAGATATACTGCTCAAATTCTTATCTAGGATGATTATCTGTTAGTTTCTAGATTCTAGAAATAGATTTAGAGTTGACATTCACTTAGGTGTTTGTGATTAATGCCTCTGTGTTGGTAGTGTCTCTTTGAGAGATCGTCGAAGCGATTAGCACATTTGACTTATGTGTTATTGAGGTTGTTGAGAGATCATTGCCAAGGTGATGGACTCGGCCTCTTAATTTGTGTTAGAAAGGACTTAGGTTGTGAGTGATACGTGGTGACATTGACGAGTATCGTAGGTTGAGTGTGACAGGTTGATAGGTTTAAGTTTGTGAGGAGTAGATTATATGCATTCTTGATAAGTTTATCCTTTTCTTTGTTTTTAATAATTTATTTTCTGCTGATAACCTTTTCCTTACAACTCATTTATCCCCCGAACTCATTAACAAGAGATTAGTCGAACGATGACTCGATAGTCCAGTCTTTGTGGACACGATACAATATAACTTATATCACCCGATAAAAATAATACTTTACTTTTTGCTTGTTGTTTTATTGCTTCAGCAAAATGGCAACCTAGTTGGTGTGACAACAATGGAAATATGGGTGTTCAACATAGGAATAGATGAGTGAGTTTATACCTGGAGAATTGGCAGCAGTGTGAATAGTTGCATACAATGGATTTGATGGTTTGTCCTCCAATTTTGTGAGGATGGACATGAGAGACTCATATCTAGAGTATGAAATCTTTTTGTCACTGTCCAGCCTTGTATGAATCTAGCCAATATGCTGCTACAATTTTGCGGTGGCTTTATCAAACCTTTCATCCATTTGTTGTTGGGTTTCATTTATAGCATTATCAAGATGGATGTGGACTGTTTGAACAGTTTCTTCTACAATTTCACGAGAAGAAGAGTTGAGAGGTTTAGGGAGAGCCATGAGAGTAAGATGAAAGCATCATTGTTTGACTATGCTAAGACGAAATTTAGATCTAAGGTTGTATCAGAAGATAAAAACATAAGAAACAACTTTTAGATTTTAATTAGCCTTCAAGCAACAAAGAGACTACAATAAATAATAGAGTCAAACTACTCATTGGGCCATGGGCCACTAAGAAGAGAAATACATAAAATATGACTAGAGAATTAATCTAATTGCACCCTATCAATAATAAAAACCCTTAAGTTTTTCTCCCCAATGGGCCTTTAAATCTTCTATCATTTTCTCACTTCTGACTTCATAAAATTGTGTACTTCATTTTTTCTCACTTCTGACGTCATAAAGTTGTGTACTTCATTTTAGGTTCCCAACTTATTTTTATTACAATAAATTTGTTTTATAACTAATTGCAAAATTAGTGTAAAATACTATATTGGTATAGGTTCCAATTTTTGTATTCTTAAATCAACAAATTTCATGTGATGCAGTGAAAATTTCAGTGTTGATTTTTACATAAACCGCAGGTCGGACATGCATTTTAAGCGGAGGCTCAAGTTCATCATCTGTTCCATTTTTTCCATACTCTACGTCTCTCATTTTAAGACGTGGTGTAATAATTATTTTACAAATGCATTGGCTTATATGTTTGAAAAATATAAGTAAATATAAGAGTTTAGGAAATACATAATTAATATAGCTACTATTTTGTAGTGTTCATGCAACTTAATTGGTTAATTCATATTATATATATTCAAAGTACACCTTATATTAATTTGGATAGTGCTCCTCGCTTGAGCTATCATTTGCGGCTATCATTTGCGGTTATAGTATGTTCAGAATCTACTTTGTTTTTTTAATTTATATTTGTACTAATCAGCGGTGGAGTCAGGATTAAAATTTAGAGAATTTCCATAATGAATAAAATATATAATAATAAAAAATGTACGAAAAATTTAATAAAAAAAATATGATAACGTTATTTAATAAAAATATACTAGTATTTTAATTATAACTCAAAAATAAAAAATATTTAATCTAATCGTAAATGTATTCTTTTCTTTTTCGTTTCTTAGAAACGCTTGATGATATTCATATCATCGATTGTATTAAATACCTTTTTCCACAAAAAAGAAGATGCTAGATGATATTCATATCTAATTCTGCTAACGCTTTAGCAGCATTCTACAATCGGGGTCAAAATTCAATTAATTTTATTATTCAAAATCACAACAAAAATCTCAATCATTTAAGATTTCAAATCACAATAAGAATGAAAAACAAATAATAATTAAAAAAATAATTTTTGATTAGATAATTTTTTCTAGAAAAACAAATGAAAATTTTGGGTTAACAGTAAAAAAAACGTTGATAGATGTATTATTTTTATTACTAGATCACTGGCCCATGCTTCACACGTGTATATTAGAAATAAAACTATTTTTTTATAATAGTTGATATTTAATTTTTATTTGTATAAAAAATTGTGTTTTATTTCATTTAGATTATCTTTGCAATTATAGTATTAATTATTTTAATGTGTAAAACAATAAATTAAAAAATCACTATGATAATTTAAAATGTATAAATTTAATAAAATGAATATTAATTAATTAAAAAATATTATTAAATATTTATTTATAAATAATATTTAATGTTGTATCAATATCTACATATTCATCTGAGTCTCCAATATCTTCAACAATTTTCTTGAAGTAACCCATGATTTGCCAATATATATTTTTCATGAGAAAAAATTGGTTGAGGTGATATTCTCCAACGTAAGCGAAAAGGCAAGACCAAAATCTTAAAAACAATAAATAGAAAATTAAATTATCTTTAAGTATTAAACCTAATTTATAATGATTAAATACCTTCACATTTTTATTTGATCTCTTACTATTCTCACATCTCAAATACAATACTAATTTTTGTAAATACTTTCTAATTAATATTATTATCAATTTTTTTTGTTGACAATTTTATTTATTATTATTAATTATTCCAATAGTTATATATTTATACTCATAAACATATATGTTAACATTTAAATATTTCTACTTAAAACATTATAAATAATTTTTTAAATACTATACCATTTTAATATTTTTTTCTTTTTAAGTTTGAAAAAGTAAAAATAAATATATTCAAAAGAAGTTTTACTATTGTAAGCTTTAACTACTAAGATAACTACACTATAAAAATAAAATTTTAAGTATGTGTTGTATCATCACTTGATAAATGTCATAAAAAATATTTTACTTTAAGTTTTTTGACAAAATTAAGAATTAAATTTGATAGAAAAATACGTTATTATCATGTCATTCTATCATATTTTCTTTACATATCATTCTATAATTTTATTATAACTCTTCTTATTTTCACCTCTTAAATACTATATTATATCTTATAATTTTAATTAATTAGTATTATTATTATCATTATTTATTTTACATAATTATTAATTTTTTAACTTCAATTATCATTACTTAATCAAAATATTATGAAAGTTCATTACTAAAATAATTTTATTAACAAAAAAAATTGTTTTAAAAAAAGATCACAATATATAATTTTTTAAAATAAACTTATATTTTTTTCAATCACTTTAATTTTATTTAAATTAAATATCACATACTCAAATGAAACTAACAATTATAAATAAGAAACAATACAAACTTATTAGATAATTTATTTTAACAATTACTAAAATTACAATATATTGGTCTGCAATACAATTACAACAACATGCATCAAGATTAACTATATTAAAAATATTCATATAACGAAATAATATAAGAAAATTATTACAAAAAATATAGCAACAATATTTACGTAACTGCTATACTATAGTAAATTAAGCTATAAACCGGCCACATAAATAAATAAAATTTAAAATAGGTGTCAAAAATTAAAAAAATAATAATAATACAAAACAAAAGTAGGTACCTTGTTTGGATAGAAAATCGAAGAATGACAGTTAGAATATAGAGTAAGAAAAAAAAAATTGAAAGTATCAATACAAAATCGAAAGTGACGAAGAGAACGACAAAGATCTAAAATAAAAATGTATAGGTCAAAAATGTAAAACTCATCTACCAATTATGTATTTATATACCCAACAACAATAATGATTATTAAAAAGACAATAGATCTTATTCAAATTTGTAACTCACAATTTTAATAATTAAAATTTATCATTAATTAGTATTATTTTAGAGAGTGATTGAGTACTTATGGAATAGAAAAAGAAAAATATTTAATTTTTTTTCCCTAATTTATCCTAGTTTATATTTTTTAAATGTTTGTATTTTAGTTAAAATATATTTATTTATATTAATAGTATATTTATTTTAATTGATTTTATATTATTTTAGTTATATATTTTTAAATAATACATTGAAATAGAATAAAAATAGTGATATTTTTGTAAGGATAAAGGTTTTAGTGTGTGATGGAGTAGTTATGGAATTGAAAAAATTGAAGAAATATCTCAATTTAACTATAGTTAATATTTTAATTACTAAGAAATTAAAGATCACTATTAATTTGAAAAGAAAAATATCATTTTTGATAGCGAGATTGTTTTTTGGCAAAACTTTTTGAAAATTTATTATTTTATTGAAGTATACAAAAATTGGCTAGATATTATATTATTATTATTAAAAGTGGTGATTTAATATTATTACGTTATTATTATAATTTGAGAGTTAAAGATTTTTTTAATAAAAAATAAGCATTAAAATACTAAGATATAATAGTGTTAATTGAATGTATTATTATTATTATTGTTATTTATAATTGCGGTATTTGATTACTATATTATTATTATTAGTTTAGTATTATTATTAGGTAATTATATTATTATTATTATTATTATTATCATTATTATTATTTGTTGTGGTTTAATATTATGATATTATTATTAGTATTATTATCATTATTATTTTTATTATTATTATTATTTGTTTAAATATTATTATTAATTGTGATATTAAATTGGAGTTGGTGTGAATAATTAAAAAAGAGGATACAAATTTTATATTTTAATATAATGCCACATAAGTGTTAGGATTCTAATTTGATGCCACATAAAAATTAGGATTAATACATAGACAACTTATATTTTATTAATTACTTTTGAATGAGAAATAAAAAATTTATCTAAATTAAATAAAAATGTATTATATCACATTTATTTGTCAGTTTAGAATGTGAATAATAAAAAATGCAACTTATCAGTTTTAACACAAATAAGTACGGTTATAAATAAATAAAAGTGATGAGATTTTTCAATTGAGCAAATAAAAAGTTTTAAAAAAAAATCATAGATACGGTAATAAATATGAAAAAGTGATGAGATATTTTTAATTAATAATTTTATCAAATAATATAATACTTAGTCAACATATTCAAAACATACCATATATACTTTATTTAATAAAATATTTTATTGTAAAAGATATTGTAATCTAAGTTCCTAACAAAGCAAACACAAAATGTTATTCAGTTCACAAATATTTTCATATTCAATACAATGAACTTAAAAAGGTAAAAATAATTTTAAATATTATATATAATATAATATAATATAATATAATATAATATAATACAGGCTAAATTACATTTTTTTGTCCTCCTATTTTGGTGTTTTCACAATTTTAGTTCCCCTATTTTATTTTTAAACACTTTTGGTCCCTCATCCTCATTTTGGCTAAAAAAAACGCCTATGTGTTACTTCTGAAAATTGTTAATTTTCTTCAATAATGTATTGATGACCTCATTTAAACGTTCTGCCATTTGAAAAAGGTGTTTAAAAAGTGATTCGTATGCGCTTTTTGTAGTCAAAGTGGGGATGAGGGACCAAAAATATTTAAAAATAAAATAGGATGATTAAAATCATAAAAACACCAAAATAAAAAGACTAAAACTGTAATTTAGCTTGTAATATAATATAATATAATATAATATAATATAATATAATATAATATAATATAATATAATATAATATAATATAATATAATATAATATAATATAATATAATATAATATAATATAATATAATATAATATAATATAATATAATATAATATAATATAATATAATATAATATAATATAATATAATATAATATAATATAATATAATATAATATAATATAATATAATATATAAATGTATTAAATGCCATAAACTTATTACAACAATATTGAACATTATAAAAAATATAATTTTTCTTATACAACTCATGTTTTACTTGGCAAACATCTAAACCTCCAACAATATCTAATTGATTCATAATATTGAACAATAAAATAAAGAAATATTAATATAATTTTGTCTTCAATACAATCAACTTAAAAAGTGAATTAAAATCAATAAATTAATATAATATAAACAACTTTAGTACTGTAGATTTATTATAAAAATATATTTTTTATTCATTAAACTAATTTATATCATATCAATATTAATATTTAAAATAATAAGAAATTCAATCACATCTTATTAATAAAACGTATAATATCTTTTCATAAATTTTATCTTAATTAACAAAAATCTTACAATAGTGGAAGGACAACGCCTATTCCACTATATTTAACAAATGAAAGAAAAATAAAATAAAAGACAAAAATAAAAGAAAATAAATAAAAACTGATAAAATAAATTATAAATAAAAATCTAAATCATGGAGGTCAATGCATTCTTGAGAAAAAATTTCGAATAAAATGTGCAGAGTGTTTCATCGAATAAAATTTTATAGGATAAGTCATTGATATGTTAGCTCATCTATTTCATTCACCGTATGAAATGTGAATAAACAAAAGCATATGCAATGTGAGTAAACAAAAACATATGGAGACTTCTATTTTGTGCTGAATTTGTGCAATCAGTTATAATCCATAGATATATTACTCTAATCTTGAAGTTAACTTCAATCTTCCCACCCAAAATGAGATATTGGAGTTATCATGGAAGGAATACTACTAACAACAAAACAACAATAACATTAATTTAATTCGATAAAATAAACATATATTACTCTAACCTTCAAGTTAATTTTACTCTTTTCAATACTAACTGTAACACGGTGGGAGAATTGACATGTTTGTTTTGTGTTTTATCGCACATGTTGCGGATAGCAAGAGTCGCCACTGACTTTTCTTTTATCCAATAAAAGAAAGGTGAAAAGAACAAGAAAGACCTTTTTATCGATTATGAGTAAGGGAGGTAATTATGAAAAGGGAAGGTATTAGCACCCTTTCCATCCGTAGTTATCTACGGGCTCTTAATTGCTTAGCTCACTTTTGAAAATTTACTTTTTGTGTTTGTGTGATTTGAAAAGTATTTTGAAAAGTATTTCGCTTTGACTTCGAAATGATTCTTGTATCAGTCCTCAAGAATGTATACGAAGTGTTCGGAAATATTTCATTTGGAAAATGTTTAACTTTGTAATGATTCACGTTGGAATGTATACAAAGTGTTTGGAAAATATTTTGAAAATAAGTGTGAGGTGTGGAAAATGATTTGTTTGATTGGAGCAAGCAATAGAGTCTTATTACCTACTCAGAATGGTCGTTCTTGTTATTTTCCTTCTCCTTTAGGATAAAGCTATCCATACCATTAGTTGGTAGGTAACTTTATCTGTTGGATGTGAATGAATAGGCGTAGGGTCATCGTATGGTCATTGAAGGCAACATTGTAAGGATACCTTAGCAATTTCGTAGGGACGATCATCACTTGTTCGTAGGCAACAACCGAGGGACGAGATCGTATATTCGTAGGCAACATCGAGGGTCATTGAGGGACTATGATCTTTGTGATAATTTTTGAATCGAGGGACTTTGCTAATGGTACCCCTACGTTCGAGGGACATGGCCGTTTTTATCCGAAGGCAACAAGAGAGGATACCCTAAGGGGTGTAAGTGTGAGAGAGTGTGTTTGATTCAGATATTTAGTCTTGATTATTAGAGTGATCTAACGGTTGATTTTAGATCTTGTCAGGCAATCCTATTAGTCATACCTCTAATCAGTGTATCTACAGTTTATAAGAGTGCGGAAAGTAAAGGCAGAAAATAAATCTACGCTATTACAAGACGTTGGGGCAGTTACATAATATAGGTGCAAAAAGTAAAGGCAGAAAGTAAATCTACGCTATTACAAAAAATATCCTTGCGACCTATACATCAATTTTTAATATTTAAAACGAAATAATAGAATAAATAAAAGAAAATATTAGTAATAAAAAGTGTTAAGACTAGTAAACCTAATTACTAGAAAGGAAATTATTTTTGGAGTTTTTTGTGGTTGATTTTAATTAAGAAAACCCTAATTCTAATTAATTAGTATTTAATTTAAAAAATATTTGAAATGTAAATAAAAATTAAATGTTTTTGTGTCAAAAATTAAATAAAGGTTTTAAAAACCTAAATCTAAAATTAAAACATTTTTTAGGGTTTTTTGGTTGTGAAAAATTAATTTGTGAAAGTGTTAAAAATGGTTTGAAAAATAAGAAATAAGTAAAAGAACAAGAGAATAAGTGATAAAAATTAGGGTGGCCTTGTTGAGGTTTGAACCCAGGAGCTTAATATCATTGGTCCAACACCAGACCACTGCGCCATCTGCATGTGTTGTCAATAACACACCTTAATTTGTATGTATGTGAAAACCTGTGGAAATCTGAAAAATTATGAAAAATTGCAAAAGGCAGGGATCGAACCCACGCCTTGAGAGAGGAAAAGACTTAGTGCGCGCACGGTTAACCACTAGGGTGGTGATACATCCATGTATTAACATGAAACCATAAATATATATGCAAGATTTATTTCAGAAAATTTATTAAAACTCAAAAGGCGCCAAGGTGGGCCCCTGGGATTTGAACGAACCAATCAAACTACGCCACGTCTGCCTTCCTGAAGTTCTCATCGGTCAACCACCCTGGGTTGTGTCTCCGGTCACCTTCTCTGGAAAGGGGAAAATTAAAACCTGCAAAATAACAACGATAAAGGCACAAAGAGGACCCAACCCCCCCCCCAAATTCGACCCTTGCAAATCGATTGGTGGTATCGGTTTGCCCTAAAAGTCCCTATATCATGAGTTTCGAAGCTTTCAAACAGTTTTGCGGCAAATCCTTGTTCCTGCGTTAAACCTCAAAAGAAATGATTCAAAACAATTTCAAACATCAATACAAACATATATGTATGCTTAGAATCAATAGATATTCCATGAAACGAAAAATTTAAATTCAAAAAGACTTGCAAACCGGTGTGATTGGAAAGAGGTGTTCTGGTATGCTTTGACCTTAGGTCAGTGCTTGGGTCGTCTTCTGGGAACCTTAGATGATGATTGAGTGCTTGAAACGGCTTGAGAATGGCTGGAGAATAGGGTTCGAGTTTGCCCTAGAAACTTGAAATTTTGGACAAATTTTTAGTGTTTGTAAGAGCATGCCATTCATGTTTTTGATGGTCTGAAAGTGTTGTCTACTTATAGAGGATGGAATTAGGTTAAATATTTAGAGGAAAATATATTCTCTTCAATGAAAAATATTTTATTGAAGTTTCTTATCAAAACCTTTCATATTTGGCTCAATCTTGCATTAATCATGTCTATGCGTTTTTGACAACTTACATAGCCTTCCTTGGACCTCAAGGAACTTAGAAAATAAGCCCAACACGCCATGACTTCATTCTTTGCATTTTATTTTATTTAAATTGAATTTATATGATTTAATTCAAAAATAAATTAAATAAATGAAAGGGGGGCGTGTAATTGAGCTTGTAGGTCATGGGCCATCTTAGAATTAGAAATTGTGAAAGTTCAATTGATTAGAGGATAGAATTGGAAAGGTATATAAAAAATTGAAACGGATTATTCATTTTAGAATACTATTCTATTCCTTTTGAATATCGTTATGGGATGAGGGAGTAATTTCTTAAATTAAAAAATTAAAAGAAAATAAAATAAGGCCCTGTTTGATAAGATATTTTTTGAGCTTATAGCTTATAAACTCATATAATAATAAAAGATCTTTTTGGTAACAGGTTTTTAAGCACGAGCTTATAATTTATTTTACTGAATTATAGTTTATTTTTCATACGTTATTTCAAATAGCGTTTTAGCTTATAACTAATTATATTTTATTTCATTTTTGCCTTATACTTTATCTAAAATCCACTACTGCCCTTTATAATTATGTTAATTTAAAATAAAATAATTATATATTAAATATTTTTTATGTCATTTTAGTTTATAAATTAATTGAACCATTAATTTTATCAAATACGTCAATTATCTTATCAATCATAAATCATCAATTATAAACTATCTACTATAAACTAACTTATCATTCAACCATGTCAAACTAACATAAAATACCTAACTGAATATATTTGACAAGACAAAGACATTAAAGTAGGTGCTTTGGCGACTTAAAGGCAACTAAATACATGCTCCCCACCCTTGCAAACTTCAAACATGCATTTATGATAATGTAAGGTTATTTTGTCAGTCCAACAACACGCCACACACACTCCAATGGCTAGTAATGCTAATTTATGTACTCCATGTTTTATCCTCATTCAAAAATCACCTCATCCATCCATGTGCATCATTTACTGCACAAAAGACAACAAATAAAACAAAACGAACCTTGCAAGTTTTGTACGTTTATACATTTTTCGAACATTATTATAGATAATTTTTATCTTTTTAATATATTTGATAATCAATATATTTAATTTATATATAAATTAAATATATTTAAAATCAAATATATTAAAAAAATTATTTATAATAATGTCTAAGAAATATAAGAATTTAAGCTCTTTACTTGATGTGCTACTTTTTTTCATACCAAAAACATGTGTTTCATAGCAATAAACTAATTAGTTGTGAACGTATCTACGGGTATAAATCCACGAGTACATGTGAACGTATCTATGAGATATCATATGTTAATTTTAATGTCCATCTTTTTATTTCTCAATTTAAAATCGTAATGAAGATCTATGCAAGCATAGATCTACGGGTAGATGTGAAAGTATCTATGAGATACAGCTGTAGACTATTCATTTTAATATTCATCTTTTAAATCTTTCTTTTGCAATTGTTTTATATAATTGAATGAGATACAACTATAGACTATTCATTTTAATATTCATCTTTTAAATCTTTCTTTTGATGTTGTATTATATAATTGAAGTTAGAGAACTAATTGTACGGTTTATCGTAAGTACGGATCAATGTTTAAAAGTTAGTACATATTATTAGTCTATATTTATAACTATGTCAATCTTAACCAATTGAAGAATGCATTCAAACTTTACAAATGATGGTTTAGTAGACATGTAATGTAAATCCAGACAGGACTCGTGCGATAGCACAGATTTCTTACTAGTTATAAATTAAAAAGACTAGAAATTTATCAATCAAAGAAAAACATCAGCAAGAGTTACATTGGATAAGTAACGACCATACACATGGCTTTGAGTTGTTTTTCATGGGCTTTTGCTTGGACCTATTTTTTGAGAATTTTATTTGTCATCTCATACTTAAATTTGACACCCCAAATTTTTTTATAATACTTACATTATTTTTATCAATCTTTTTTCAAAAATGAGTGCACAAAAAATCCAATAGTATAAGTAAAAAATCGGTGTGAATTGAAAATTTTAGAAATGTATTCAAAAAATTCGGTATGTATTTGACCGATTTTATTATGAAAAACACCATGGTTAACCATATTTTTCACATATTGTTGAAAAATCTGGTAGTGTAAAATTAAAATTTTCTTCAAAAAGCTCATGCATTAAACGGATTTTTAGAAGGGTTTCGAAAAATCTCATAGTGTAAGTTTCGATAATTGAGATTTTGCCGACAGTTTTTACAATTGTGATTACATTGATAATTGTGTGTGGTTCAAAATAAATTCAAACTTGTATAGATAAGGATCATGTGTTGTTAAAAAAACCATCTTAGTATGCATCTTTATTTATTTAAGGTAGTTGTGTACTTCATCAGGGTGAAACCTCATGTTGACTTTAGGCTCTCAGAGGACACCACCAGTCTAATTGGATAATATGTTGTCCAACATCGAAAACAGAAACGTAAATAAGATCAAGTTTGTACACCATGGATTGATACTGATGAAAAGGTGAGGTTCAACTATATTATACTTAAAACTTATGAAGATTTGAAGTTTATGTGGAGAGCATATCACCGTAGACCACAAAATGACTGATCGAGTTTGATGCGACAATTTCTAAATTTGTCAACGACATAATTGAGATGTTGAAACATTCATAATCATCTAGCAATATCTAAGTTGTTATTTAATATTATTTTGTTACGTGGTTGTCTATGTTAAGTTATGTTAACTGTAATATGCATAACTATCATGTAATAATGAAAGTGAGAAAATTTTATCTAATAAATTATATGGTGCAAAAATGTATGAGTAATAATAAAAATAATACAAAAATAATAGGTTTAATTGCAACTTTGGTCCCCCTCTTTAGTGTTTTTCTTGATTTTGATCCCTTCAATTTAAAAACTATTATATTAGTCCCTATTTTAAGTTTTTTGTGAATTTTTGTCTCCCCTTATGTTTTTTTTTATATGTGTCAATGCCACATCATTTTATTTTAATATTAATATAATTTTCTTATTTCATATAATTAATTTATATTGTTTTGTTATTAAATGCTAAAATTCAAAAACATAAAATCCTCAAAATATATGTCACACATAAGTCATTAAACTTGTGACCTCTCACTAAGACTTCAAGTGCCCTGACCACTAGGCTATGTGAATTCAATTTCCATTCACACACGTTATTTATATATAGTATATTTAAATTCTGATATCAGATATGAGATGTCGAAGGTAATGTCACGACACTTATATCTTCTTTGAACACAGCTTAACATAACAAAATTATAGAGTGCAGAAAATAATAAAAACACAGAGAGTTGTTAACCCAGTTCGGTTCTAACCAACCTACGCCTGGGGGCTTCTAAGCCAGGGATGAAGTTCACTATCAGCAGGATTAATTCAGAGCTAAACCTTCCCTGTCTACACTCCTCATTTAATCACCTATCCAATGACTCTTCTACCCAAGATACCACACTTGGATATGACAACCTCTGCTCACTCCCTAAGTCACACACAGTGACACTCAACAAAATCAAAATTGAAGAAACTCTTCAAAGACACACAATCACACTCGCTTCAAATCTTATGGTGATTGACAACTTACAACTCAACAAATGTCCTACTCAAGTATGAATACGAGAGAGGCTCACAATGAACAATGAACAACCAAAAAATAAACAACCAACCATTAAAATCTAAACGTCTAAATCTGAAACGGCCAAAATACAAAACAAGGTTTGCAGCCTTTAAATAGAGTAACAACAACTAGGGTTGCTTTATCTCACAAGTCTTCAGCGCCTCCTATCTTTTCTCCATGAAAGCAAGACATTAAATCTCCAAATATATTGCTGAAGGCGTTCTCAAGATTCCTTAGTCGAAGCATACAAATAACAAACAAACTGACTTCCTAAAAATCTGCACTTAAATCAGTTCTATCAATTTCACATGTCAGGACATCTGCTGTGACATCTTCTACTTTGATATTTTTCATGGCATTTTTTGAGCGGAATGTTTTACCAAAATTGCTGCCAATCCATAGAACTAACAAACTCCCCCTTTGGAAAATTTCGGCTAAAATATTATTTGGAGTAGAAGCCATACAATTAAAACATCATCACAATTAACATAAGAATTTAAGCACACATATCAGAGCAACACAGTAAAAGCAACATCACAATCAAAATAGAGATAGCAGCGGAAAAAGAAAAATAGATGTTCAAACATCAGTTAGAACATTCACAGATGCAACATTTTACTCCCCCTGCACATAGCACACACAGATGCACAATTGACAAAAAAAAGTTCCCCCCTGCACAACAGCTTCTCCTCTTGTGGAAACACACAATATCTTTAAAGATACACAAGAAGCACACACATATACAATGAACACAATCAAGACATAGCAGTAGCTCCCCCTCAGCACAATCATCACATCAGTTGCCCAAACAAGTGGAATCACAAATAAAACACACATATAATTACTCACAGCTGCAATAATTCATAGTTTCTCCCCTCAACACAATGCCTAATCACTCACACTCACACTTTCCCCCCTTTTAGCCATAATTGGCCAAACCACTAAGAAAAATTCATGGAGAATGACAGAAATAAATACTAGATTCAACTAAGTTACTAATATCTAATGTTAGGTACAACCTAACATAGAAAATATGTTATGAACTTGAGTGCCAAAATTACATAAAAGAGGGATTAACACAAATAACAGATGGAAACACAATTAACATCTTCAGCCACAATCAGTGTTCTGTAGAACTTGCAGACTCTCCACTTCCTTCTTCTCAGAGCTAGCTTTAGAAGAGCCTGGAGTTGCTGAGCTGCTTGCTTCTTCTTTTGATACCTCTTCTGCAGCATTTGCAACATCATTCCTCTTCAGAGCTAGGATGGTCTCTTCAAGTTTCAACTTTCTTGTTGAGCTAATGTGTATGACCTCATCCAATTCTCTGCAAGTTGCAGTAAGTTCATCAATCAAATCCCCTTTATTTTCTGTTTTATGTTCAGCACCTGCAGATGTTGAGATAATGTTTGGGACAAGTGCTCCTGCAAACAGCTTCTGATGTAGGGACATATGGGTTTCTCTTTTACATTCAACATCCAAGGTTGACATAATTCCATGATGTTGATGAAGAATAATTCCACCTATGAGAGTGGGGAAAACGATGGGAAGCTTTGTCGCAAGAGTATCAATATGCTTTAGAGTCTGATCAAGGATGTAAGTACCATAATCAAATGGTATCTTCATGCCAACTGCATAAATAAATTTTCCCAATCCCACTAAGATAGTTGAAGTGTGGTTTGTTGGCACCCAATTTGTTGTTCCTATTCTATGCAGAATTGCATACTTCACACTTAACTTTCCACCAAATAGCTTCTCCTTTATAGGTCAGGTCCTGATTTGATTTGCAGTGATAGTCCTGCATATTTGGTCATCAGTGACTTCAAGTTCACATTCTTCATTCTCACTCCTTCCTAAACATTGATTGATGATGGAAGGTGATAACTTTACACACTTTCCTCTGACAAACACCTTATAAAACTCTTTGCTTTTCTTGTCATCACAGTCTTCTAGGATGTTAACTACGATTTCCTTGACTAGCGTTTCATAACACTTTGGCAACTTTTTCACTGTCTTCATCAGCCCTGCTTCAGAGATCAAGTTCATAACTTCCTTGCATGCCAAGACATATTTTCCTAACTCCCTCTCCAAGGCCATTCTCCTCTGATATATGTACTTCCATCTTGCATCAAACTTGATGGAATGGAAAGATATGTTATCAATAGGAGCATCAGGGACATTATCATTAGACCTCTAAACTATTGATTTCTTTACTATTGAGATGTCTGGGACATTAGTCTCGACATTATAATCAGAATTAGATTCTAATCTGATTTTCCTCTTGTTGGATGATGGAGTAGCTTTGCTCTATGCTTTTGGAGGTCCATACATAACCTTCTTCTTGACATGTTTGGATGGAGTGCTGGAAGCAACAACCTCGCCTTTTCTTGTCTTTAGTCTCTTAGCAATCTCAAGGTTAACATTTATGATCAACTCATTATCAGATAGAGTGTCTACATCTATAACTGCCTCAACTACATCTTCTTCAGTCCTTTTACCAGTTGAATCAGCTTGTTTATCTTGAGGATTTTCTTCAAGGATGATGTTCCAACATCAATCGTGACTTCATCAAGAATTGTTTCTTTTTCAAGATTTTCTTGAGGAGTCTCTTCTTCCCTTATGGATGATTCAGTATGCTCTTTTGGAGCAACCTCACCAAGCATTTGGGCAAGAGGGGTGGTGATCCCCTTGACAGGTAATCCCACTCTTAGGGTATCAGCAACTAATTTCCTTATGACCATGTCTACATCTACTCTATCTAGATCAGCTTTAACATCAATAGGTTCAGATACATTACCTCAAACTAGAACAGGTGTTTCTCTTGGTCGTCTTGCATGACGCGTGCGAAGCTTTATCGGTCTTGCATCCGAGCATGGAATCATTGAAAGAGGAACAATGTTTAGGGCTTTTTTAGTTGGTATATTTGCATTGACGTTACTAGGTCCTGATGCATTATGTTGAGACATCTTGATGATGAATTGTTGAAGATTGATTTTTTGAGGATTGAAAGTGGAGATTTTGTGGTTTTTAGGAAGATTATAGCGTGTGGGAAAACTGTGAAATATTTGAACTTGGAGTAGTCCTTTTATATGTTGTACCTTATGATGCAATATCGTTGAGTGACATTTTAAAAATTTAAGCCCCTTAATGACGTTCCCACACACTTTTAATTGTTATAACTTCTTTAGCAAATAGACCCCTTTCTCTCTTCTTGAATATACATCCCATCCTCTTGAATAACAATTGACCAACTTTAGTTCAGAGAATCTCTAGACTAGATTCATAGTTCTTCTTTCAGCAGACTGGTCATTTACTTTAACAGGCTTAATTGATGTCATGACATTCCTTGGGACATTATGATCAATTGATCTCAGACTTGTCTTGTCCTTCTGGGAATTCTTGCCCACAAATTGTTTGACCTCCACATAGGTGGTGTGATTTGTCTCTGAAGGGACCCATAAATAGCAGTTGTTTTTGTTCCTTATTCCCTTCATAGGAACTTCACCTTTCTTGTTTATAAGGATACATTCAGCTTTTGTGAAGTTCACATTAAGTCCTTGATCACATAGTTGACTTATGCTGATCAGGTTGGAAGTCAACCCTTTGACAAATAATACACCTTCAATGTTAGGGAAATTTGTATTTTGTGTCTTCCCTGTTCCCTTTATTTCACCCTTCATTCCATCTTCAAAGTTGACATAACCAGTTGAATGATCTTGAAAATTGACCAGTAAGTTTTGGTCTCCTGTCATATTCCTTCAGCATCCACTGTCAAAATACCAGTCTTCTGTGGTTTTCACTATAGGTGACGTGTGAGCCAAGTAACATGAGATGTTAGTTTTGGGAATCCACGGTTTCCTTGGGCTAGCCTGATTCACCTTTGATTGGTGTGTAGGGTTGGGGTAGCCATACAACTTGAAACAAAATGGCTTTATGTGACCATGTTTGTAGTTGTTCCTTTTGTGATGTTGAAACATTTGATTCGACATCTTTGACTTAGCCTGAGTTTGAGTAGATTCTGTAGAAGACTCCTTTGTACCATTGTACCCTAGACCACTCATGTCTCCTACTACTCTTCCAGCTTGAAGTATCTTATCCAGTGTCTCAGATCCATTATTTAGCATCTTGACAAATTTGGTTATCTTATCAAGGTCACACTTTAACCCAGTTACTTCAATTTCTAGCTTCTTAATCATCTTTAGATGCTCTTTCTTTATGTATTTCAATTATATTATGAGCTTCTTCTACTTCTCATTCTCTTGGAATACTTCAACACTTGATGCATAGTTCTTTGTATGTAGCATCCAAATCCTCAAAGGCCAGTTCTTCATCACTTGAGTCTCCATCAGAAATATATGTACTAGTCAGAGCTGTTACATATTTGGTTGATTCCTCTTCCACTTCATTTCAGAATCCGCATCTGACCACAGTACATTCAATCCTTTGACTTGTCTTTTGAGAAATGTTGGACAGTCCCATTTTATGTGACCAAAGCCTCCATATTCATAACACCTTAGCTCTCTACCTTGAGTAGATCTTTCCTCAACTTATGCTTTTTCCCAGAGTTACTTGTTCTGCTAATGTCTTGTGGGATGTTCCTGACATTTGGTCTTGAGCTTCCCTTCATCTTTTTCAGAAATCTGTTGAATTGTCTTCCAAGAAGAACTATGGTTTTTGACAGTCCTTCCTCGATGTCTAGATTATATTCCTCACCTTTCTCCTCAGTTTTGGACTTGAACGCTATGCTTTTAGGGTTCTTCTCAGACCTCTCATTAATACTCAGCTCAAATGTTTGGAGTGAACCCACTAGTTCATCCACTTTCATGTTGTTGATTTCTTGAGCTTCTTCAATAGTTGTTACTTTCATATCAAATCTCTTAGGTAGAGATCTGAGCATCTTCCTTACCAGCTTCTCTTCTGGTATCTTCTAACCTAAGGCACTACAAGCACTAGCTATTTCAAGAACATTCATATGAAATTCTTGAATGCTTTCTTCTTCCTTCATTCTCAGGTTCTCAAACTTAGTTGTGAGCAATTGTAGTTTTGACATTTTAACCTTGGAAGTGTCTTCATGAGTAGTTCTGAGAATTTCCCAAGCATTTTTGGCCACCTCACATGTATTGATCAATCTGAAGATGTTTCTGTCAAATCCATCAAATATAACATTCAACGCCTTTGAATTTGCAAGAGCTAGTTCATCATCATCCTTTGACCAATTTTCTCCAGGCTTGAACTCACCAGTAGGTTGATTATTAGCTCCAATAATGACAGGATATGTCCATCCTTTCAGAATAGCTTTCCAAGCCCTATTGTCCATGGACTTTATATAAGCTGTCATACGAGGCTTCCATAAGTCATAGTTAGAACCATTCATAATGGGTGGTCTATTCACAAATATTGCCTCCTTGTCCATGTTACCAGAAATTATCTTCCCTAAATCTCACCCAGAGACAGAGTCATATGCCTGCTCTGATACCAATTGAAATTCTGGTATCATATATGAGACGTCGAAGGTAATGTCACGACACTTGTATCTGCTTTGAACACATCTTAATAGAACAGAATTATAGAGTGCAGAAAACAATAAAAATACAGAGAGTTGTTAACCCAGTACCATTCTAACCAACCTATGTCTGGGGACTTCCAAGCCAGGGATGAAGTTCACTATCATCAGTATTAATTCAGAGCGAAACCTTCCCTGTTTACACTCTTAACTTAATCACATACCCAATAACCCTTCTACCTAAGATACCACACTTAGATATGAGAACCTATGCTCACTCCCTAAGTTACACACAGTGACACTCAACAAAATCAAAACTGAAGACACTATTCAAAGACACACAATCACACCACTTCAAAGCTTATGGTGATTGACAACTTACAACTGAACAAACGTCCTACTCAAGTATGAATACGAGAGAGGCTCACAATGAAAAATGAACCACCAAAACAATAAACAACCAACAATTAAAATCTAAACCTCTAAATATGGAACGGCCAAACTGCAAAACAAGGTTTGAAGCCTTTAAATAGAGTAACAACAACTAGGGTTGCTTTACTCACAAGTATTCAGCGCCTCCTGTCTTTTCTCCATGAAAGCAGAATATTAAATCTTCAAATATATTGCTGAAGGAGTTCTCAAGCTTCCTTAGTCGAAGCATACAAATAAAAAACAAACGGACTTCTTAAAAATCTGCACTTATATCACTTATGTCAGTTTCACATGTCAGAACATCTGCTGTGACATCTTCTACTTCAGTATTTTTCATGGAATTTCCTGAGCAGAATGGTTTACCAAAATTGCTGTCAATCCATAGAACTAACATATATATTTTGAATAAACTGAAATTAATTTAATAAATAAATTAAATACAATATATATGTGGAAGTTGTTATAATATGTGGTAATATAGTACATATATGTAGTAATATAGTACATCAATTTTGAAATAAAATTTTGTTATATAATAATAAACTTAAATTAATTTTTACTATATAATAATAAACTGAAATTAAATTTTGTTATATAGTAATATAGTATTTAAGAATTTAGTTTCTCGAACATGGATTTATTCATTTTGAAAATCAATTTCCAATATGAGTGTATTTGTGTTTCAGGTTTTAGTTTTGGCGCAACTTAAAATTAAACTTTCACTATGCATTTAGCTATTTCATAAATTAAGGGGTTAAGAGGATACTTTTAGACCATCGTGATGTTAGAAAAGTTTCAATTAAGCCAAAATTCTAATAATGTCTACACAAGTCCCTCATAGACTATGTGTGCTGTCTTCGATGCCAAAATATAAACCTTTCCATTTGAGTTTACCAAACTCATGATATCATCCGTAATGATATCATATGCAAACACTAATGGTCAGCCACACCATGTGGAGGCAATGTAACATGATCAGAAGGTCCCCTAGCATAAAAATGCCCAACACCATCTGCAAGCGTAAATGGTGGAATGGTGTGAGGGTGTGATATAATAACGTAACACTCTAAGTAACCATCCACACACTGCACTAAATACTGAGCCTCTGTTGCATGATCTACAATGGCATGAAAGATCCAATAACATGACCCACAAACCATCTATCAATTCTCTCATATACATAACGTGGATTGGACGTGAGATTTCCTAGACTTACCCAAACTGGCACAGACACCTCTCAGACAAATGTCTAGCCACTAAGATCTCCCATCGCAGATAACCAGAAAAAGGAAGTGTCGTCAAACTTCTGATGCACTATATGGTCTATATAAGGTGTTCATATGACATAAGTTATGGTCATCACATTAAACATCTTCTTGAAATCCATAAGACAACCTGGGTGTGTATGCTTGGCCTTCCATCTCTTGGCTCATGTGAAGGCAACAATAATAGGAATAATATATTTTTTACAAATGGACGAGAAATGCTCGTATATTTAACAATGCACGAGAACATATAACCTCCCAGCTCCCTAGTCTCAAAGAAAGTCGCCTTACCAAGTGCAACATATAAAACAGATAATGCAACACACCCTCATGTCTAATTGACGTGGTTAAGGTTACTAAACAACCACATGTACCTTGCATCTATAAATACATGAGACTTATCCTCTAAGATACCCTAGCGCTTAGTAGTTTCCTCATACATAAATTGTCGCTCCAACTTTGCATTACCTATCTTAGAGCCAAGATTGGCAAAAAAACGGGCATGGTGAAATCTTCTGAAGGTGCCCTATTAGCCTTAAAATCATTTATCATCTTTGTCCTAGTAACCCTCAAATCTTGTATAGCCGTAAGACATGCAAGCTCCCGGTTAATTATAGGAGTAGTGAAGAAACTACCTAGCATGGTGAAATGGGAGAGGGAGGAGACATCGTCTAAATTAATCGTCATCTCACCAAATAGAGATGAAAGGAACATTTCTACTTATGCCATCGGTCAATAAAGGCTAACAATAGTGCAACGTCAAGCATGGTCAATAAATATTCCACCAATGAAAGGAGACAACAATCATCAACAATCGCCCTGACCTCTCGTGGCATCGATGAATCTAATAACTTCTTCAGCTTTACCCCGTGGGTGGGGCACCTTTAGCAGCAGTCAGTCTCGTAACAAAAAAAGTAAAAAGAATTAACTATTTTTTACATATAAATAGTAAATAAAATTAATTTCAACACAACATAAATACATATCGCCGCCATAATCTAATCCCAACATGAACGTCAAATTCGATTAGAACGAAACAATCATTGGGCCCTACAAGGAAGCTTTTATATGTGTACAAACGACTCAATCAAAGTTGAATCAATAACATTTGTATCAGTCAAAGGATTAACCTCCATATCACTCATAGAAGACACATATGTATCTTTCAGAGAAGTAGCCTTTGTATCCGTAAAAGAAGTCATCTTTGTATTAGCTTAAGGATTCACCTTCATTATTATATGACGATTTAGATACGTGTGATTTATTTTCACATGGATAATTCGACGCTCATTTTTACATCCGATTTCCGGATTATTTCTGTTTGGTTGATGTGAATCTTGCACGAAGTATTCCAGATTTATGTACTTGTGATCTCCTTGCTACAGATTGATATATGTTCGGTACTTTCTGATTCTAATTTAATTTTGTGTTATTATCTGTATAGATTGTTATTTTGCGCAGGTATTCTGCTTTTCTATGCGGATATGCCCGACATATTCCGTATTATTTTATATTTTGTATTTTGTATAGATTGGTATCTTATGCAGGTGCCCTGTTTTATTGTGTGGATATGTAATACACATTTTGTATTATCTTGTATGCTACGTTACTTGTATAGATCATTATCTTGTGCAGGTACATTGTTTTGTTATACGGGTGTGTACGACACACACTTCGTATTATTTGTACCTGTATAGATTGTCATCTTGTGTAGATACACTGTTGTTGTATGGATATGTCGGACACATTCCGTATTATTTTGTATTCTATGTTATTACTTGTATAGATTGTCACCTTGTGCATGTACGTCGTTTGTTTATAAGGATATGTATGACACATATCCCTTGTTCTTATGTTATTCGTATGGATCGTTATCTGGCGCAAGTGTAATGATTTATATTCGGATGTGTTCGACACACATTCCGATTTGTGATTTATTTTCACATTGACACTTTGGTGATAATTATTCATACAGATAAGTTATTATCTCTATTATTCATACACATTTAGATGAGATCAAACTGAAGTGGATATTGTGGAGTACCACAGGTGCGTGCGTGTTAATCCCTTCCCCTTGCGTAACCGACTTCCTTAACTTTTGTTCGCGATAAAAATTGAAGAATGAGGGAATCGAATCAAAATCCGGTTCTCCGGATCAAAAAACAATTTAACTTTGATTTGATTTTTAAAAGATGCTGCGAGCACCAAGCTTTATTGTTTCCAAAAAAAAAAGGAAAAGGGGAAAGTTGAAATACCCTCAAAAAGATATGCAATGCGATTACCGTGAAACTAAACGCAAAGAACGGGGGAGATTCCTGGATTCGGGGTTAGATTATACAAAGGGAAGGTATTAACACCCTATGTATCTATAGTACTCTATAGGATCTCTTGTGCTTTTGTGTTTTATTTGCTATGCTATTTTGGGAAAGTTTCTCCATTGGGATTTAAGAAGTGAAATTCTGGTATCAAATATGAGATGCCGAGGGTAATGTCACAACACTAATATCTGTTTTAAACACATCTAACATAACAGAGTTATAGAGTGCAGAAAACAGTAAAAACATAGAGAGTTGTTAACCTAGTTCGGTTCTAACCAACCTACATTTGGGGGCTTCCAAGCCTGGGATGAAGTTCACTATTAGTAGTATTAATTCAGAGCTAAACCTCCCTGTTTACACTCCTCACTTAATCACCTACCCAATGACCCTTCTACCTAAGATACCTCACTTAGATATGAGAACCTCTACTCGCTCCCTAAGTCACACATGGTGACACTCAACAATAACGAAACTGAAGTCTCTCTTCAAAGACACACAACCACACTCGCTTCAAAGCTTATGGTGATTGATAACTTACAACTCAACAAACATCCTACTCTAGTATAAATATGAGAGAGGCTCACAATTAACAATGAAAAACCAAAACAATAAAGAACCAACAATTAAAATCTAAGTTTCTAAATTTGTAACGACCAAACTGTAAAATATGGTTTGCAGCCTTTAAATATAGTAATAGAAACTAGGGTTGCTTTACTCACAAGACTTTAGCGCTTCCTCTCTTTTCTCCATGAAAGTATGACATAAAATCTCCAAGTATTTTGCTGAAGTCGTTCTCAAGATTCCTTAATTGAAGCATACGAATAACCAACAAACTGACTTCCTAAAAATTCTAAACTTAAACCAATTCTGCCAGTTTCACATGTCAGAACATCTGCTGTGACATCTGCTACTTCAGTAAACTTCATGGCATTTTCTGAGCAGAATGTTTTACCAAAATTGTTGCCAATCAATAGAACTAACAAACTCCCCCTTTGGTACATTTTGGCTAAAGCATTACTTGGGGTACAAGCCATACAAACATTGCATCATCACAATTAACATAGGCATTTAATCACATATAACAGAGCAGCACAGTAAAATTAGCATCACACACATATAACAGAGATAACAGCGGAAAAAGAAAACAAATGTTCAAACAACAGTTAGAACATTCACAAATTCGACATTTTACTCCCTTGCACACAACACACATAGATGCACAATTGACAAATTTTTTTCTCCCTCTGCACAACAGCTTCTTCTCTTGTGGAAATACATAATATCTTCAGAGATACACAATAAGCACATACACAAACAACAATTAACACATAGCAGCAACTCCCCTAAGCACAATCATCACACTTACTGCGTATAGTTTTAATGCAGGATCCTTAATCTTTCTATGGTCCACCCCAGTCATCTGGAGCACCAGGATATTTACTCCCCCTTTTTAGCCATAATATGCCAAAGAGAAGGAGAACAATCAGTGATTGCTATGCATCTTCATGTATGCAAATGCCAAGCTTTCCTATTAGGATTTCAAATTGGTTTGCATCTAATGCCTTGGTGAAGATGCCAGCTAGTTGACTTTCAGTAGTTACGTGTTCTAGTGTGACCGTTTTGTCTTCAACTAGGTCTCTAATAAAGTGGTGACGAATGTCAATGTGTTTGGTTCAACTGTTTTGAATAGGATTTTTGGATATGCTGATAGCACTTAAATTATCACAGTATAATCTCATGACATCTTGTTTGACATTGTATTCTCTCAACATTTGTTTCATCCAAACTAGTTTAGAGCAGCTACTTCCAGCATCTATGTATTCAGCTTCAGCAGTTGAGAGAGAGAGACACAGTTTTGTTTCTTTCTAAACCATGAGATAAGATTGTTTCCCAAGAAGAAGCATCCTCTAGATGTACTTTTCTATCATAAGCACTTCTTGCCCAGTCAGCATCACAATATCCACTTAGAACGCAGCTTGATCCATGAGAGTACAACATACAATAGTCAGATGTGCCATTGACATATTTCAGTATTCTCTTTACTTGATTGATATGACTTACTTTGGGTTCAGCTTAATATCTGGCACAGACTCCAACATCAAAATCAATGTTTGGCCTGCTAGCTGTGAGGTATAATAGGTTGCCTATCATACTTCGATATAGACTTTGATCAACACTAACACCTATTTCATCTTTAGATAACTTCAAATGGGTAGGAGCAGGTGTTCTTTTATGGATTGCATTCTCCATGCCGAATTTCTTGACAATATTCTTGGCATACTTGCTTTGAGAAATGAATATGGATTCCTCCATTTGTTTAACTTGTAGACCAAGGAAGTAAGTTAGTTCCCCTACGAGGCTCATTTAAAATTTTGATTGCATTTGTTTGACAAACTGTTGAACCATCTCATCAGACATCCCACCAAAAACAATGTCATCAACATATATTTGAGCAATCATAATACATCCTTCTCCGTCTTTGATAAATAGGGTTTCATTTATGCCACCCTTCCTGTATCCATTTTCAACTAGAAACTCATTCAACCTTTCATACCAAGCTCAGGGAGCATGCTTTAAGCCATATAGAGTTTTCTCAATTTGTATACATTGTTGGGAGTTGTGGGATCAACAAATCTTTTAGGCTGTTCCACATATATTTCTTTATTTAAGTAGCCACTTAGGAATGTACTGTTCACATCCATTTGAAATAGTTTGAACTTCAGGATGCAAGCAACTCCTAGTAGTAGTATGATTGAATCAAGATGAGCTATCGGGGAAAAGGTTTCATCAAAATCTATTCCTTCTATTTGAGTGTATCCTTGAGCAACCAGTCTTGCTTTGTTTCTGGTAATTACTCCTTCTTCATCAGACTTATTCTTGTAAACCCACTTGGTGCCGATAACATTGATTCCTTCTAGTCTTGGAACTAGATCCCAAACTTCATTCCCCTTGAATTTTTCTAGTTTTTCTTGCATGGCATTGATCTAGAATTCATCTTTCAGGGCTTCGTTGATGTTCTTAGGCTCAATCTTTGATACAAAACATGAGTTAGTGATAACTGCTCTTGATCTGGTGGTGACTCCTTTGTTTGGATCTCCTATGATGAGCTCTTTGGGATGGTTTTTTTGAATTCTAATACAAGGTCCTCTATTGACTTTATTATCTGGGGGTTCTTCATTATTTTGAGGAGGATCCTCGTGCTCATTTGTGCCATCAGCTGAAGTGTCTTCTATGGATGTTTCAACATTGTCTAAGACATCAGCTTCCTCATTCCATCCTCTATGATCAACGACGACATTTATGGATTCCATCATAACTTTTGTTCTATTGTTGAAGACTCTATATGATCTTCTATTTGTGAAGTATCCAAAGAATATTCCTTCATCACTATTGGGTCCATCTTTCTCCTTTGCTCTCAATCAACTAATATATAACATTTACTTCCAAGTATGTGGAAGTATTTGATAGTATGTTTTCTTCCCTTCCACATTTCATAAATGGTAGTTGATGTACCCTTTCTTAGAGTTACCATGTTATGAATGTAGCATGCAGTGTTCATGACTTCAGCCCAAAAGTGGTAGGGTAATTTCTTAGCATGAATCATTGCTCTAGAAGATTCTTATAATGTTCTATTTTTGCGCTCTATAATTCCATTTTGTTGAGGAGTAATGGGGGATGATAATTCATGACTGATTCCTTCAGAAGAAAAGAACTCAACAAATTTGTTATTTTCAAATTCTTTTCCATGGTCACTTCTGATTTTGATTACATAGCTGTCTTTTCTCTTTGAATCCTTTAGAAGAGGTCTTTGAAGACATCAAAGACTTCTGTTTTATCCCTGATGAAATTCACCCAGGTATATTTGGAGTAATCATCCACCACCACATATGTATATTTCTTCCCACCAAGACTTTCTACTTGCATTGGTCCCATTAAGTCCATGTAAAGTAATTCTAGGACTTTTGTTGTAGTGAGATTTGAACCTTCTGCTTCCATAGAGATGATTCTTTTCATTACCTTCATGTGTAAGTGTCCCAAATTCTGATTCCATATTTTAACTTCATCTTCCTTGGCTAGAGAGCAAGTTGAAGGGAGGCTTAATTCTTCAAGTATCCATAGGTAGGAGTTATCTTTGGATCTGCCACCTTTCATCACAACTTCACATTTCTCATTTGTAACTAAAAATTCAGATTTTGTGAAGTTCACCTTAAAGCCTTGGTCACAGAGTTGGCTAATGCTTATCAGATTGGTTGTTAGACCTTTGACAAGTAATACTTTCTCAAGATTTGGAATTCCTGGGCAGTTCAGTTTTCTAACTCCTTTGATTTCTCCTTTAGCTCCATCTCCAAAGGTCACAAAACTTGTAGAGTGGGATCTCATATCGACTAATAAGTTCTTAACTCTAGTCATGTGTCTTGAACATCCACTATCAAAATACCAGTCTTCTTTAGCTAAGGCTCTAAGATAAGTATGGGCTATAAAACTATTAATAACAGCCTTGGGCACCCACTGTTTTTTGTTTCTTTCAGTGTGTATAGTTTAATGGATCTTGGGTTAAGAATCAAGCTTTGGATATCCCTGTAGCTTGTAGCAAAATGACTTTAGGTGACCAAATCACCCACAATAGTAATATCTCCAGTGTCTGTGTCTTCTTTTGGAGTGTTTAATGTTCTTTCTTTCATGAGGTTGAGACATTTGTTTCAACATTTCTGGTTTAGACTGAACATTATTCAGGTTTGAGTGACATCCTCTTTTGGGTATTTCATTATATCCTATACCACTCATATCATTTGCATCTCTTCCAGTCAAAAGTATATTGTCCAACGTATCGGATTCGCTATTCAGCATTCTGACAGATTTGGTTAAATTGGCTAGATCAGACTTGAGTAGAGTTAATTCATGTTACATCTTCACGCTGGTATTTAAGTCATCCTTCTTTTCTGCTTTAAATTGAGCTATAATTTTCTTTTGATTCTCCAGTTTAACAAAATCAGTCAGATCATTAATAACTTCGTCTCCCCTGTCATATTCTTCATCTGATATGCAAATCCCAATTAAGGTTGTTACTTGTTTGGATGTATCTTCTTCAACTTCACTTCCAAAGTCTTCATATGACCATGTCACTGCTAGTCCTCTTGTTTTTCTATTGAGATATGTAGGACATTCAGTTATGACATGACCAAAGCCTTCACAACATTGACATTTTGATTCTTTGTCTTGGTTGATTTTGTTATCTGGTCTGGTTTTTCTGCCAAAATCTCCTGACTTCCTGATGCAATGAGAGATGTTCTTGACATTCGGTCTTGGGTCATCTTCCATTTTCTTCATCACTTTGTTGAGTTTTCTTCCAAGAAAGACAATAGTATTAGATAGTCCTTCTTCAGTGTCCAGATCATATTCCTCATCCTTTTCTTCAGTGTTGGACTTGAATGCTATGCTCTTAGGCTTTTTGTCTGATCTCTCATTAATACCCAGCTCAAATGTTTGGAGAGAACCAATTAGTTCATCCACTTTCATATTGTTGATTTCTTGAGCCTCTTCAATTAATGTCACCTTCATGTCAAATCTCTTAGGTAGAGATCTGAGAATCTTTCTTACCAGTTTCTCTTTTGGTATCTTCTCTCCCAAGGCACTGCATGCATTAACAATCTCAGAATATTCATATGAAATTATTGAATGATTTCTTCTTCTTTCATTCTTAGATTTTCAAACTTAATGGTGAGTAGTTGTAGTCTTGACATATTAACTTTGGAGGTGCCTTCATGAGTAGTTTTGAGAATTTCCCAAGCATCCTTAACCACCTCACATGCATTAATCAGTCTGAAGATGTTTCTGTGCACTCCATTGAATATAGAATTTAAGGCCTTTTAATTTGCAAAAACTAATTCATCATTATCCTTAGACCAGTCTTATTCAAGCTTTAACTCACTAGTAGGTTTATTGTCAACTCCAATAATGACAGGATGTGTCTATCCTTTCAGAATAGCTTTCCAAGCCCTGCTATCCAGGGATTTAATGTATGTTTCCATGTGAGGCTTCCATAGGTCATAGTTAGAACCATCCATAATGGGTGGTCTATTCATAAATATTGCCTCCTTGTCCATGTTACCAGAAAGTATCTTCCCTAGATCTCACCCAGAGACAGAGCATGATGCCGAGGGTAATTCTGGTATCAGATATGAGATGTCGAGGGTAATATCACGACACTAATATCTGTTTTAAACATAGCTAACAAAACAGAGTTATAGAGTGCAGAAAATAATAAAAACACAAAGAGTTGTTAACCCAGTTCAATTCTAACCAACCTACATCTTAGGGCTTCCAAGCCAGGGATGAAGTTCACTATCAGCAGTATTAATTCAGAGCTAAACCTTTGTGTTTACACTCTTCACTTAATCACCTACCCAATGAACTCTTTACCTAAGATACCTCACTCAGATATGAGAACCTCTTCTTGCTCCCTAAGTCACACACGGTGACACTCAATAATAACGGAACTGAAGACACTCTTCAAATACACACAATCACACTCGCTTCAAATCTTATGGTGATTGACAACTTACAACTCAACAAACGTCCTACTCCAGTATAAATATGAGAGAGGCTCACAATTAACAATGAACAACCAAAATAATAAACAACCAATAATTAAAATTTAAGTTTCTAAATCTGGAACGGCCAAACTGCAAAACATGGTTTGCAACCTTTAAATAGAGTAACAACAACTAGGGTTGCTTTACTCATAAGTCTTCAGCGCTTCCTCTCTTTTATCCATGAAAGTAGGGCATTAAATCTCCAAGTCTTTTGCTGAAGTCGTTCTCAAGATTCCTTAATCAAAGCATACAAATAACAAACAAACTAACTTCCTAAAAATTCTGAACTTAAACCAATTTTGTCAGTTTCACATGTCAGGACATCTGCTACTTCAGTAAAGTTCATGGCATTTTCTGAGCATAATGTTTTACCAAAATTTCTGCCAATCAATAGAGCTAACAAGAAGGTAGGCTAGGTAGGAACCTAACTTTGTTTATTAAGATTATGCTCGCAAAGATCATTGTGATCCTCTGCATACATATCCCCTAGAGGGAATCAGAGCAATTGTAGCTCGAGGGTCTAAGGGTAACTAAGGTTTGGGTGGTTTGAGAGAGAAAGAAGTATGCTCGCCAAGGGTGAGACCTTGTGCCTACGTATTCTCAAAAGGAGGTTGAGAAAGTCAGAGCAATCGTAGTTTACACTTATGTGTTAGTGGAAGCAATAATTTTAAGAGACAGCGACAAGTGTCATCTTAATGAAAAATGTATCTAATCTATTTCATCACATACATTTTGAAAATTTGATTATTTGAATCTTTCATTTTAAGAAATGGGTGTTTAACTTGAGTGTACAAATATACCGCTTATAGTTCATAGAATGAGAAGATGTTTTGAAAAACGTTGAATCTTTCATTGTAAGCATTGGGCGTTTTGCTTGAGTGTACAAGTGTTGCCACTTACAATTAAGAAAGATGTTTTGTTTGTTTGTTTGAAAAAAAAGAGTTTGATTTGAATGTGATACTATAGATGAGATACTTCCTCCATAGAGATGATTCATGTCTCATATATGAGGAGAAATGTTTTGTTATTGTTTGGGGGATGCTTTTAAGAAGCTTGTGGGTCCTTGTATTGTAATCCCAAGAGAAGGCTATCCGAGGGACATCGAGGGTCTTGTATTATGAGCCCAAGAGGAGGCTTTCTGAGGGACATCGAGGGTCCTTGTATTGGGAGCCCAAGAGGAGGTTATATGGTATGGCTGGCTTGGCTTTAAGCGTGATTTCACTGGGAAACCATACTCTTTGGGTTCTATTCTAGCTAAGGAGATTCTCTGTATGAAGCCCAATAGGAGACTGTTAGATATTTCCAAATCTCTTTCTTGTATGAGACCCAAGAGAAGGCTAAACTCAATGAGGGAGTTCTTTTGTGCGAAGCCCAAGAGGAGGCTAACTCAACGAGGGAGTTCTTTTGTACGAAGCCCAAGAGTAGGCTATAGGGAACCTAGTTGTTATATTAGTTGTAATGACATAAATAAACATGAACAAGTATATGAATAAGTATAAATATGACAAAGTGTGTGTGTGTGTGTGTGTGTGTGTGTGTGTGTGCATTCATAAGAGTTTATGAAGGAAAATATATAAACAAGTGTATAAAACAAGCAAATAAAGCTAGTTTACTTGGATATATACAAAGGAGTGTGAGACTTACACCTTAATGGAGGCCCTTTGGAATAAGAGCAGTTTCACCGAGAATAATGCTCCTCTTAATACCAGTGGAATTAGTGTATAAACAAGCAAATAAAAACTAGCGAACGAAGATATTTATACTTGAATATGTACAAAGAGTTGAATATGTACATGGAATTGAATATTTACACAAAAGGGTGGATATGTATAAGGAAATAAATATGTACATAGTGGGTTGGGACTTACACCGTAAGGGAGGCCCATGATCAATTTGATTTTGAGTTTGAAAGATTTTCGAGAAAAAAACCTAGTTTGGTTTATATTTTCAAAGATTAATCATGGAAATGAGGTGTGTAAGTTAATTAAAACATTTTGGATCACTTCTATGGAGTGTATGGATGATGTTTGAAGTGTAAATTTGGAGAATGCACGAGTGAATGGAAGATAGCTTGTTAAGGCTCACTTTGTGCTTTAATGGAGTTTGAAGAGTGATTCTAGTTTTGGCTTGTTTTTGTGATGGATTAAAGATTCTAACAACTTTGATGGATTGAAGATTGTAACTTAAGAAAGAAAGAGAAAACAAGCTTGTAGTTGTTTTGGTGTGATTTTCAAATGAAGAATGGACCTCTATTTATAGGCCAAGAAGTTTGGAGATCAAGGCAAGCAAGTTTGAAGATTTTTGCAACTTGGAGCTTAAGGGATAAGAAAGGATTCTTTGCCATAAATGCACATGGTAAAAATTTTAAAGCATGGTTACATATCTCAAGTTTTATTATCCTTCTTCAATCATGAACTCAAAATATATTTGGTATGCCAAGGCTTCTAGAAGAGAAAGAGATATGATCCTTTGCAAAATGACTTGAAAATTTTGGTGAAAATGACTTATAATGCAAGTTTTGAAACCTATAATGTCTAATTTCAAAACCCTAGCACCACAAATATTTTTTCATGTTCTTGGACATTTTGGAAATCTTGGAACAAGATCTACAACTTTCATGTTGAAAGTTTTTCTTGAATCAAAATGGATCTAGGTGAAAAATGGCCATGAAAATGGTGAAAAAAGTGATGAAAACACTTGAAATTTTTTCAAAGTGTTTAGAAAAATCAAGTTTTGACTTTTTGTTGACTTTTTCACACATTTTTTATTTTTATGATCATGATGGATAATATGAAATTCTTTGATGATTGAAAAATTTGAATTTCAAAAGTTGACCAAAAAAGGCAAAGTTTGACTGATCTAGACAGTTGACTTTTTGTCAAATGATTCAGAATTTCATTGTTAATCAATCATGGTATTGGAAATTTTTTGAATCAAGAAATTAGGTCAAGATATTGCATTGGTGATTTTGAGATCATTCTCCAAGCAATTAGGTCATGCATTGAGCAAAAAGTCAATGATGCACCATCATCGATCTAAACCCTAATTTGGTCGATTCAAGATTGATCTTGAGGAAGTGATTGGCATATAAAGATCAAATTTTGATGAAGATATATCACTATAAGTGAGTGGAGACTCAAACCCTAATTGATCACATCTTGCACTGATGAAAGATTTGATTCAAAACCCAAATTTGGCTCAAGGATCAAACACACAAGTTATTTTGTTTTGAAATTTGTCATTGATGCTTATAGAGGATCTTTTGAGTCATGGATTGCTTAGAGGTGCATAAGGTGTGGTTTGATACGCATCAACCGGTAGAGGAAGTTGGCGACTGGTGGGTCGATACCTATTAGAGGCTAACAACAATAGGTGATGTGATTACCTGGGTTGTGTTCAACAGGGGGTTTCTGAGGATGTACTTTCCAGAGCATGTGCGCGAGAAGAAAGAGATTGAGTTTTTGGAATTGAAACAAGGGAATTTGATTGCGATTGAGTATGCTTCAAGGTTTTTGGAATTGGAGAAGTACTATCCAAATTGCAGTGAAGCAACTATTGAGTTCTCAAGGTGTATCAAGTTTATGAATGGGCTGCATCAAGAAATTAAACGTCCAATAGGATATCAAAAAATTCAGATGTTTCCAGAGTTGGTGAAAAGTTGTAGAATCTATGAAGATGACAACAAATCTCATTCGACTCACTATAATATTTTGAAAGAGAAAAAAGGGAAAACCATACCAAGAATTTAAAAAGCCTTATGATTCTCCCAGCTGATAAAGGGAAATAAAAGGCTTATGATGGGAAAAGGACAAGTGAGGGAGGAGCTCCATCTCATGTTAAGTGTTATAGGTGTGGTGAACAACGTCACCATTCTAGTGAATGTGAGAATAAGGTGATGAGATGTTATAATTATGGTAAGATGGGTCATCATGCTCCTAAGTGCAAGAACGATGGTCCAATATGTTTCAATTGTAGAGAGTAAGGTCATATCAGTACCCAGTGTCAGAAGCCAAAGAAGGACGTTTCCGCCCAGACCAATGGTAGAGTGTTCGCTTTGAGCGGATCGGGGAATTCCAAGAAGGACAACTTGATTTGAGGTACTTTCTTTGTTAAAGATGTTGAATTGGTTGCTATTATTGATGTTGGTGATACTAATTCATTTATTTTGCTTGAATGTGCTACTAAGTTAGAATTAAAATTGTCTGTTATGAATGGTAGTATGAAGATAAATACCCCTGCTAGTGGTTCTATTACTACTACTTATGTTTTTTTTAAATGTCCCTTGACTATATATGGTAGAAGTTTTGTGATGGATTTGGGGTGTCTACTCTTATACCAAATCGATGTTATCCTTGGGATAAACTGGTTAGAGTTCAACTATGTTCATATCAATTGTTATAATAAGACTTTGAGATTTCATAAGTTTGGTGATAATGGAGAATTAATGATGTTATCTGCTAAGCAAATGAATGAATTTTTAGATGACGAAGCAATTATGTTTGCATCGTTACAAGTTGATGGTAAGGATGTGAATGTGGAATTACCGGTTGTCTGTGAATTTCCAAAGGTGTTTCCATATGACATCAGTGAATTACCTCTTGAGTATGAAGTGGAGTTTTCTTTTGATTTGGTGCCACGTACAAGTCTGTTATCGATGGCTCCTTACATGATGTCGGCTTCTGGGATGAGTAATTTAAAAAACAACTAGAAGAGATGCTCGAGAAGAAGTTTGTTCGAGCGAGTGTTTTGCTGTGGGGTGCTTCTATGTTGTTAGTCAAGAAGTAAAATGGAAGTATGAGGCATTGTGTATGTCACACACCAAAATTTACCTTACCATCATCCAATTTCACTCTCATTTGGCTCGTAGTTTTGGTTTAGGCCAAGATTGTATTCGTTCATGTTTTAAGCTATCTGGTTCCGTCTCATAGGATAAGCAATCTAGGAGTTTGGTTTGTGGTTCAAATTTGATAACAAGTTTTACAAGGGTTCTGGTGTTTGCTCCTTCGGAAAGGGAATTTGAAGTAAATGATGAATTAGGATTCGAACTCACTATTGTTACGAATTTCTTTCTCATCAAGTTACAATACTTCTGTGTACTTTATTGCAGGAGAATCAAGTGATTAGATTTCCCAGTCGATTCAATTAGGGTGTGTGATTATTTGGTTCACCCATCAGTATGGAATATTGAAGGCGGTCTTGAATTGAATTGTTGTCATGGATAGTGACTTGTGAAGTTCAACTCTTATGGCTCAAAAATGTACCGAGACTTTTTTTAATTCGCGTCTAGTTCGGTGTCTTGGGTACATTGTTGCATTTTGATAAGAAATATTTGTATTCAAGGAGGAAAATCAAGTTAAGTTTCATGTGGATTAAAAGATGTGAAGATTAATCGAGAAATGAGTTAAAAAGTTTGTTGAGCTTGTTTGCCAATACCAAGAACTCAAAGTGATTCTAGAGGAGCTTATTCAAGAATGTAAAATAATTAATTCACTCATGTGGGTTTATTGTTAGCATTAATATTAAGAAGCCCATTTATGCATATGATCTACTTGAAGTGCAAGTTACTTAATGGATCATTTGAAATTCATTCATCAAAGTCTTTAATGATCAAACAGCAGTTTTTTTGAGTTTCTTAAGGTTTAAGTAACAAGACATCCGAATTCAAAACTTTAACAAGAGAAAAATTGCAAGGAGTTCACAAATTCAAGTTTTATTTCTTTGAAGTATTATCACAAGAGTTGGCTCCTAAGCGTTTAATTACACGTTATGTGCTTCTACATTACAAGTTCATTCAAGAGCTCTTACAAGTTATAGAAATTTTGATAGAGTTCTATTTTGAACATTGTTCCTAATTTATTTCATTCAAAGTTCAAATTCCAAGAAGACTATAGGTTGTTACAATTCAAGATCCTAATCCACCAAGTTCATTCAAATTTCAAGTCATCTTTTCATTTACAAAGAAATTCAAGAGGTACAATATTACAAGTTCTGTCAAGTTGTTTACAAAAGGAATGTGCTAATACAAGTTGGAATTTGAATGTATTATTTCAAAGTTACATCAATATTACATCATATTCCTACAATGTTACAAACATATTCTATTTGAATGGAACCTACGGCTTCTTGAATTTTTCTTTCGTCTTTTGTTTCGTGACCATGGAGGTTTGATCTTCGTGTTGGCCACAATCCCTCCTTGTAATTGCCTCATCAATTTCCATCTTTGAGCCATCCTCATCACCATTTTTCATGAAACAAAGAAAAATAAACTTGGTTAGCAAATAATCAAGAAGTTAAACAAGCATTTCAAAAAAAGTTTCTATTCAAACTCATCATTAGGGTTTGTGTTAAGGAATCAGGTTAGAGGATTTTTCTTAAATCATGTTCAATGCCAAAGCCTCATAATCTGAAGATTAATCATGGGCTGGTTTTCCCAATTACAAATCATAAAGTAAGACCATAGTTCACAAAAGGGAGGTGCAAAAAGACAGATTCAGATACAACAGTGCAGCAGTGAGCCAGCAGCAGACAAAACCCAAAATGTCAAGACAATAAAGCCAATTGAAAAAAGCACAGCAGGTTATGGCTAAAAGCAACAGGCAGCACAAGCAGAACATCAGAACAAAGCAAAATCAAGTTCCAAAGCAGAGTTCTAACCAAGACATAAAGATCCAAACAAAAACAGAAGCATATAGCCAAGGGAAGAAACCAGAAACCGGTCGGAGAACCAAGACAGCCTTTCTTCCCAAAACAATACCAACAGAAATCAAAAACCAACAATAACCATAACAGAAAAACCAAGTTCCAAACAGAAACCACAACAGCCACCATAACAGAAAAACCAAGTTCCAAACAGAAACCACAACAGCTACCAGAAAACTCAGAACCACAAAACCATCATCATCCTTTTCACAACCAACAGCAAGAACAACTCAGAACCATCAACAGAACATCAAAACCCTAACTATCATCATCATGTTCCTAAACACAGCCCTTCAGAAACCGTTTGAGAAAGAGAAAAAAGAAAATAAGTTTCAGAAAGGTCTCACCGTGTTGAACTCAGAAACACATTGATCATCATCAACGAATCCTCTTCATCATCGTTCTCATCAGCAACATTGCCGTTCAGATTTGCCTCACCAAAAATCGCAGTTTGGTGTTAGGGTTTATGAAAACCCCTTTCAGATATAGATGGATCGTGGCCTTCCCTACAAAACCGAACCATAAAATCATAAGAAGCAGAAAGGAACAAATCAGAATACAAGCCAATCGGAGTCGTTGAAGTTGCTCCACTGTTGCCGCCGCCGTGAGGAGATTTCCGGCGCGGCGGAACCCTCATCCACAGCGGCCAAAGCAACCCAAGTTTCCGGACATGGTTACAGCATCTACACCACCATCATCTCTATCATCACAGAGAGATCGAGAGCAAACGGCGGCAACAGAGTGAGAAAGATGAAGAGTGTTCGAGATAGGGCACACATCAGCGGCGAGAGGGCAAGCGGTGAGGTAGAGTTATAACATGCAAGTAACAAAAATACATCGAGGATCGTAGATCGCAAGCCAAAAACCAGAGTTCCTGCGAGGGAACCAGAGTGGCAACGAGAAAGATGGAGATCGAGAGAAAGACAGATCGTGGAGGAATGTTTCACCTCACGTTTTGTTTTCGTTTTTCCATTTATTATTTGGTTTGTTTTTAACAATACTTTCTAAACAAAATACTATGCTGATTAAAAAAAAAGGAAATAAAAATATAATATGCTGCATTGGTTTGTTCCGGTGACACTTGTCACCGAAAGGTTCTCATAATCTGATACCAACATCCCACTGATTCTCGTGTGCCCGTGCAATCTCTGCCACTGGTCGCCGTTAGATTCTACCATTCTCCTATCGTCCAACGGTCGTCAATGGATTCTAAGCTCAGTTCCTCATCTAACGGATTAGGTTGCATCTTCATGGCGCACCATCAGAATAACGCCACGCTAAATCCCTTTATTTGGGCCCGGGTTTTTTTCCCTTTCTGGATTTCTACACCTCCCAGAATTACTTCCAGGCTATTTCTAAACCCTCTCTTTTGATTATTCAATTTAATTATGCAAATAATTTATTTTGAGTTTGATGTATTAAATAATGATTAGTTTATGATAATTTTTATTTGATAATTTCCGATTAAACTATTAGTCAATTTTATCAAATAAAAAAGATTTATTCTAACAATTATTTAAGCGTGTAATTATATTGCTTGATAATTATTTATCTGCTTTATATGCTTGTATGTTCACCATTGTACACTCCACACCAATTAATATAAAAAACAATGCCAATTTATTAAAGGGTCTCATAGTTGGGGATGGGCATGGTCATCCTCACGAGGTTAATTAAAGCCCTTGTTGCTTTAATTAATCATAACCCGAAAATATCATTGGTCCATATACCAATTTTCCATGCACCAGGGTCTCATGGTTGGGGATATGAGCACCTATCCTCCCGAGCTTAATTAAGTTCATATACTTAATTAATCATAACATGATTCCACTCTTCATCTCCGCGCGTATCTCAAAACACTTTCGTAATTAAAGTTCCAAATCTCGATCCAACGTCGAGTTTCTTTTCAAAATATTTTCATAAATAAATATTCTACTTCTCCCTCCTCCCAAACATATGGTAGTCAGTCCTGTATCGACCCTCAACTGTATGTTTGGTTTCTTAAATAAATCTATTAAGCAGACATTGTTTCACTTTATTTTTCTTAATAAACTTTTGGGTAGAAAAAGATTATTAGGATGTTTCTGTCCACTCATCCGAGTAATTAGGGCGTTAGCCGTTGAACGCTTATGGTCTAATACTCGTCTCCCACATAAAAATAAAATAACTCACTCAAACTCTTTTATCGCTCATATGCGATCATTAAACTCTTTTCTCACAAAGAGTACGCAATAGCCATTTCAAATACGAACGAGGACTTAAGCTTTTCAAACAAGCTAAACAAGTCCAAGTTCAAGCATTTAAAATTTTTAATGCACGATTTTTCTTATAAAATCAACACAACCAATTCAAACCTTTTTGAGAGGAACTACAAAGTTTTGACTTTCCCATTGCACAAGGGAATACGTAGGTACACGGTTTAGAAACCGTGCTAAACTCAAAATAATAATAAACAAATTCCATTTCTTTTATCTTTCAATTATAACTTAGAAATTAGAGAATATATACACACACTTAGAATTAAACGGGTCTCATCGAGTACGATGGATGTAAGAGGTGCTAATACCTTCCTCTTACATAACTGACTCCTGATTCTATGTTTTTTGGTCGTAGACCGCCTTATCCGCATTTGTGGGGTTTTATTTTTATATTTCCCCGTTCTTTTTAAAACAAATAAAATTAGGTGGCGATTTCACTTTTTTTTTAAAACTAAATGATTTTTGAAAAACGAGTTGCTTCAGTGTAGATTACAAACAATTGAATAAAATGACGATTAAGAATAAGTATCCATTGTCGAGGATTGACGATTTAATGGATTAGCTAGTGATGCACGTATTTTCAGCAAGATTAAATTAAGGTCGCGTTATCATCAAATTCGAGTTAAACCAGATGATATTTCGAAGACGACTTTCCGAATAAGGTATGGTCATTATGAGTACACTGTGATGCCATTTGGTGTGTCTAATGCACCATGTGTTTTCATGGAGTATATGAATCGAACTTTTCATTCCTACTTGGATAAGTTTTCAGTATTTTTTATTGATGATATTCTGATCTATTCTAAGTCAGAAGAGGAACATGCTAAGCATTTGTGGATGGTGTTGCAATTGTTGAAGGACAAGTTATATGCAAAGTTGTGTTCCGAAGTCTGAAAATGAGATTCAAAGTTTTCTTGGTTTGGCAGGTTACCATCGAAGGTTCATTGAAGGATTTTCTAAGTTGGCGTTACCGTTGACTCAATTAACTCGAAAGGTTTAAGCTTATGTGTAGGATGTTGCAGGTGAAGAAAGATTTGTAAAATTAAAGAAGAGGTTGACGACCGCTCCAGTATTGATTTGCCTAATCTGAGTGAGTCTTTTATGGTGTATTGTGATGCTTATAAGATGGGACTTGGTCTTGTTTTAATGCATAATGGAAAAGTTAATGCTTATGCTTTGAGACAACTCATAGTTCATGAAAGGAATTATCCTACGCATGACTTTCAATTAGCAACAATGCTATTTGTGTTAAAGATTTGAAGACATTATCTTTTGGTTCTAAATTCGAAATGTTTAGTGATCACAAAAATTTGAAGTATTTGTTTGACCAGAAAGAGTTAAATATGAGAGAGAAGGTGGATTAAATTGTTGAAGGACTATGACTTTGATTTGAATTACCATCCTGGTAAAGCAAATGTAGTTTCTGATGCATTGAGTAGGAAGTTGTTGTATATGTCGTTGCATTGAGTTCTTTGTTATTCTGTAACACTTGTAATCTTGTTTAAAGGGGAAAGTAAAGAATAACAGTTTATAACCAATTTATTGTGTTCTTCTTGCTTCCCTTTTTTCTTTCCCTTGTGAGTTTTTTGCCAATAAAGAAATTGTTATACTCTATTCTTGACATCATTTTCAAAACAATTTGGTTCGGTGAGCGTGGAGAAGATGTCTTCAATAAAGTATGAGATTGAAAAGTTCACCGGAGTGAACGATTTCGGTTTGTGCCGCATGAAGATGAAAGTCCTATTTGTTCAACAGGGTTGTTTAGAAGTGTTGAAGGGAGCCGCGACCATAGATGATGTGTTAAAGGATAAATAAATAATAGCTATGGTAGAGAAATCCCTCAACTCCATCTTGTTGATCCTTGGTAATAAGGTTCTTCAACACGTTTCGAAGGAGACAATGACATTGGGTCTATGTGAGAAACTTGAAAGTTTGTACATGATCAAATTGTTGGTCAACCACCTCTACCTAAAGCAAACTATGTATTCATTCAAGATGAGTGATGGCCAAGTCCTGTCTGAGCAGTTAGATATGTTTAACAAGTTGATTCTTGATCTTGGAAATATTGATTTCAAAAACTAGGGTGAAGATCAAGCGTTGTTACGGTTGTGTGCTTTGCCAAAACCATATGCTCACTTTAAAGAAACTCTCTTGTATGGAAGAAAGTCTTTTACCTTTGAAGAGTTCAATCAGCTTGTATTTTAATGAATTAAACAAACGAAATGAGCACAAGTCATCTTCGACTGGTGAAGGTTTGTCGGTTAAAGAGAAATTCACAAAGAGATATGGCAAGTTCAATAAAAAGAATGGTATAAGTCATTAGAAGACTTATAGGGGTGATGTATTTGGCATTTGAGGTTATCACTGTAAGAAAGAGGGTCATACAAGAAAAGTGAGCCCTAAAATCCTGAAAGGTCATGGAGGCAAGGATAATGGAAGCACATTCATTGTTTAAGATGATTTTGACTCATCTGATGTTCTTATGGTTTCAAGTGGTGACTTAAGTAAAGAGGGGATCATGGATTCAGGTTGCACTTGGAACATTACTCCAAACAAAGACTTGTTTGAGGAACTATGTGATCAAGATGGTGGATCTGTATTCCTGGAAAACAACAAAGCTTGCAAGATTGCAAGTTTTATATTTGTGAGATTCAAGCTCTATGATGAGTCAATAAGTTTGTTGACTAAAGTCAGGTATGTACCTAATTTAAAGAGAAATTCGATTTCTCTTGGTGAACTCGACAAGAAGGGATATGTTTTCAAAGGATATAAAAGTATCCTAAGAGTCATGAAGGATTTGAAGGAAGTCTTAAGAGGCGTGGAAATGAGGCTTATATACCCTTGAGGATAAAATTGTAAGTGGTTCTGCAGATGTTGCATTCAAAAAACATTTGTCGAAGACATAAATTTGGCACATGAGATTAGGACATATCAGTGAAAGGGGTATGGTTGAATTGGGGGGAAAATCTACTTGGTTGGTGGAGACAATGTCGAAAAGTTGAATTTTTGTGAATCCTGTGTACTTGGAAAATCTTGTACAATGGAGTTCAATAAAGACAAACAAAGAACACAAGGATCCATTTATTACATTTATGCTGATATTTGGGGGCTTGTAAGTTGTTCGTCACATTCGGGAGCAAGGTATTTTCTATCCATAGTTGATGATTATACCATAAAGTTATGGGTATTCATCCAGAAGACTAAGGATGAAACTTTTGAGAATTTAAAAAGTTAGAAGACTCTGGTCGAAAATCAGACTGACAGAAAGGTCAGGAGGCTGAGAACCGACAATGGTCTTGAATTTTGCAGTGAGGCGTTTGAAAGTTTTGTGCATCCTCTGGTATTGAAAGACACAAAACCACTGCATGTACTCCCAAACACAATGGTCTAGATGAGAGGTTTACCGAACCATTTTGAAAAAAGTTAGATGCAATGTTGACTAATGCAGGATTAAAAAAGGTGTTTTGGGCAAATGTTGTTTCGACAACAATATATCTGATAAGCAAATACCCTTCGACTATGTTAGATATGAAGACACCTTAAGAAGTTTGGTCGGAACATTCACCATATCTTGACAAACTCATAGTATTTGGATGCATTTTCTATGCTCACATTAGACAAGACAAGGTCGAACCTAGAGCTCTGAGATGCATGTTTATGGGATATCCTCAAGGAATCAAAGCTTATAGGATATGATGCCTAGATCCAGGTCTTTTAAAAGGAGTATTACCAATGAGATGTAGTTTTAATGAAGTTGAGATGAATTTCAAGAAAACTGATGATGTTGGTCGAAGTGCCAAGATATATGAAAAAGACATGGAACAAGAAGAGATTCTTGTTGAGGTGGAGTGCATCGATGTTGAATCACGTATTCTAGATCAAATTGGAGAAGAAGCACAAGATGTTGTAGATACTAAGGAAGTTAAGGAAATTTTTTATGACTATATATTGGCAAGATATAGGTCGAGAAGAGTCATCAATCCACCTTAGAGACTTGGGTATGCACTTCGACATGGAAATTCATTTGTTATTTTGTTGCTTTGTATGGATGATATTCCTGTAGCAAGCAACAATGTCGAGGATGTAATGAAGGTGAATGTTAAACTCAATAAGGAGTTCGACATGAAGGATTTCGAAGCTGCATCCAGAATTTTTGGGATTTTCATCCGAAGAGATAGAAATCATTCTAAATCATGCTTATCTCAAGAGGCATACCTATGGAAGATACTCGACAAGTTTGGTATGTCAGATTTAAAGCATGTTGTGACTCCGAAAAACTCTCAATTCAAGTTGAGCATAAATCAGTGTCCCAATACTGAGGTGGAAAGAGCTTATATGAATATCATTCTATATGCTAACATAGTAGGTTATTTTATGTATGTTATTGTTTGTACTAGACCCGACTAGCATATGCAATATGTAACATCCCGAGCCTTCAGTGTTCCCTGCACTGTCACTTCATGATCTTCTCTACCCCCTCACTAGTAGAGTTTTTTCCTTCTGTGAGAATCGAACATTATACCCTGGGGTTCAAGTACATGCTCAATTCATTCACACTACCAATTGGGCTAGTAGCTCAATTGGTAGTGGGAATGGATTAAGAATGTACTTGAACTCCTGGGTACAAGGTTCGATTCCCACGAAAGGAAAAACTCTACTAGAGAGGGGGTAGAGAAAATCATGAGGTAATCGTGTCGGGAACGGCGAAGGCCCGAGCTATTACATAAAAGTACATGCTCAATACATTCCCACTACCAATTGAGCTAGGTACATGGAGAATCCTAGAAAGGCTCAATGGAAAGCATTAAAGTAGATTATGAGGTACATAAATGTGTCTCTAAGCATAGTCCTAATTTATGGTGGAGCCTGTGGTGAAAGAAGTAATCAAATATTATGTTGACTCTGATTATGCAGGTTGTATGGATCTTAGAAAATCTATTTTTGGATATGCGTTCACTATGTTTGGCACATCAATCCGTTGGAGAGCGACACTTCAGAAGGTTATTGCCTTATCAACCACTGGAGAAGAATATATTGCCCTCATTAAATTTGTGTAAGAAGCATTGTGGCTTGAAGCTTTTGCTAAGGAGATAAAACTTCAAGGTCGAGTTATTATTGTTAAATGTGATAGTCAAAGTGTTGTACTCCTAAACCCTTAAGGGTTTCATCATAGGGGTAATCGAGCGTGGAGAAGTCCAAGTGCTGAATGTTTCAACAGATCACAATGTTGTTGATATAATCATAGAGACTTTGCCAAATTGCAAGTTTTTCCATTGTATGCAATTGATAAAGTTGTATGAAGAAAGCTAGTTTGTTCTCTTAATGTTATAGAGTTTGCTTCAAGGTGGAGATTTGTGAGATATTGGATCGAACTCTAGTATGGTCGAAGGGGTAGCTTCTGATCCAGTAGAAATGAAGCACGAGGTCGAAGCTTGTTCGCATGCTGCTGTCGAAATAGTGTGTGTTGTAGTCGAAGTTGTTCTAACATGTGTTAGTTGATATTTGCTAGGTTTGTTAACATGTCGAAATTGAGCGTATTTGTTAAGCTCAATTATCTAAGTTAGTTTGTTCCCTAAGTTATCTTGTAATGAGTTTGTGAATAAAAACCCGTTAGTTTGATATGTTGATGTTCTTATAAATAGCATACTAGTCTTTCATCATTGCAACATTGCAAATCTTAATTGGAATGAGAGAGGTTATTTGTCATTCAATAACACTTGTAATTTTATTTAAAAGAGAAAGTAAAGAATAACAGTTTATAACCAATTCATTATTATTTTTTTTTTTTTATCCTTATAAATTTAATTTCTTGACGATGAAAATAATATTATATTTTGTTCATGACATCATTTTTACAGCAATCTCTCTATAAACAAAATCTGATTAAATTGAAATATAAAATATGGTATATGCATTATTTTAGTAAGCTCCAACAATATTTATTTGAAATAATAAAGCATATTAAATAGTTTTCAAATAGTTGGACTTGGATCCCTTGAAATAATCTTTTACACCTTCTGCTTATCTTACCATGAAACTTTAAATTAAGTCATTTTCTTGTATAATAAAACAACTTGTATTTCCCATTTATGTTGACATTATTGATTTGTAAAATCCTTATCGTTTTATTTTATCAAAGATTGGCCATACAATTTTTTTTCTTATTTTTGATTATGTATGGCATATATTTTCAGTTAATAAGCATTATATTTGTCCACATTGAATATGACAATATAACGCTATCATTATTCCCATAACCTTACGTTGTCCACAAAGGCCTTGCGGAAGATTATGATGAATCTTTCTGTTTTATAATAACAGAAAGATTTAGTCTCTAAAATATTTTCATTTCTTTAATTTAATTTAATATTTAGAAAATAAATAAATAATTTTGAAATATGTAAAAACAACTAACTTAAGATTTAAGATATATGAAATTTGATGATATAAAATCTGACAATCTAATGCAAAAATTAATTGTTAATTTAGAAATTAAATCTTAATAGCAAATATTTTATTGACATATTTTTTATATTTTACTAATTACTTTTTGAATTTAAATATTTTACTATTTTATTTTTTTTGTCAAGAATATTTTACTATTTCAGAGATTTAAATATTTTACTAAGGATTTTCTTTTGGTTCGTTTAATTTAGAGACTACAACAATAAAGATAGAGAGCTACTATTGGTTCTTTAAAACTCTAGATTCACATGCATTTATACAAGCAATATACATTGATAAATATTTCATCGAGATCATGCACTCAAGATATTAATGCATAGTGCACAATCCAATGTAATTGATGATAATTCGTACTTTCAAATTTGTACTTAAGAAATTTCTATTTAGAAATTTAATGAACGACTTATAGTATTCATTACTAGTACTAATGAATTAAAAAATTAGAGATGACGTATTAGTAGAAATGTTTGAAATTTTCCCATAAAAGAATGTTTAAATTTCACTTCAAAAGTTGATTGAATATTTCTACAAAAAATTTAAAATTTAGTAAATTTTATTTTCCAGCATTCTCAAATGTATTCTATACTCCATATAGCTAACTTCCACATTTTCTCTATCACAAATAAATAATAAAATTCATAATCAAATCTCATTCCAATCACCAAATACAAAATAAAAATTATAAAAAAAATGTTGTTAGATAAACTTAGTTTTGAAATAATAATAATAATAATAATAATAATAATAATAATAATTATTATTATTATTATTATTATTAATCTATTTGCTTAATTCTATAATCTACGTCCAATTAATTTTTTTTATCAATAAATCTCATATCATTTACACATGGTATTCCACAAATATGTAAATAGCTAGCCTGCCTAGCCAAGATCAAAACCATTTGAAGAATTTCAAACACACTATTATAAAAAAAACTAAAACCTAATTAAAAATAAAAATTTTAAAAAATTATAAAAAAAAAACCAAAAGACGTTTTTACCCACCACTCAATGACTCACCAATAAGAGAACCATCATCGCCAAGACAAAACCCTCCAACGCGTCAACCTCCGTCCACCCGACCCGGATTCAATCCGGGTCTTAACCCGTTCAAACTCGTTAACCCGACAAGGAATCGTAATCCCACCTTGATGGTAAAACCCATACTCCTTCTCAGCTTCTTTCAACAACTCACTAAACAAAGGATGGTTAAAATAAACCACCGGAACCAAAACCCGACGAAACTCACCGTCTTTCTGACCCACATAAACCGCTAAATAGCCCTTCGGAACGGACCCGTTTCCCTGAACCGGGTCTGATCCAACCGGTAAATAACCGGAGTTTTTCTTGGAACATAAAGACTTTGCTTTTGTGGTTAACTTTTTACCCCATGTTAGAAGCTTCTTCATGTTGTTAGTCTTCTCCGATGAGGAACCGAGACGGATGTATACGGGTCGGGTGCGGAATCTGCGGAAGAAACATCGTGTGAACCGGACAACTCGCTTACCTAGCTTGAACCGCATGATTTTTTTTGAAGAACGGAACTTATGTTTTTTTTCTGGGAAAATTAGATAAGAGTGTATGGGTTTTGTTAGTGTGTAGGTGGGAGTATGAGAAGGTTGATAGATCTGCAGTAAGTTACACAAAGTTGAATGATTTTTTGATGGAGATGAAAAGGGTCAAGAGTTAGAGAAAGAATAATGGAATTTTAAAGAGAGAGAATGAATAATGGAATTTTAGAGAGAGAGAGAGAGAGAGAGAGAGAGAGAGAGAGAGAGAGAGTTAGTGAGGAGGGAGTTAATGTGTGTACTTGGTACGGAAGTGAAGTGGCGCAAGATTTGAGGATGTATTTATATAAGGGGGAAAGGAAATTTATGAGGTGGAATTTTCAAGGTGAAGAAGTGTAACGGTCAAACATTATGATAGACAAATTACAAAATGATTTCTATTCAATAAACTATACTAATTGACTTCAATAAATATCTTTTGTAAAGAATTTAATGTGCTATAGTGTAAAGAAATTTTATATGATAAGTTTATCTTAGTTGTTAGAAGAGATTGATTTTTATTCTGATGATTTATAAAATATTATTTTTAATGATTGTGATCTATTGATTGTGTAAATAAATTTATACTAATAGTGTATATCAATTAATATCTTTATTAAATTATAAATATATATTAAGTTAATAGAGAAAAAAATTTATTAAAGAAAAATGTAAAACTATTTTACAGTAAGACTTCTTAAAAAATTAAGGAAATTAAGAAAATTAGCTATAATAATAGTGTTTTTAATTATTTGTGTACTTTTGCAATTTTTATTTTTAAAGGAGAGAATGATTTGATATTTGAAATTTGAAGATAATCATATTATAAAAGAGAGAGAAATGTTAAAGAGAGTCTTATATAGTACTTATTAATGACAATAATATTATATCTTTTAAACATATTTATTAATAATAAAAATTTATATTCATTGGATAAATAATATATTTAGTCATTATTTTATACTAGATACATTAATTATTTAATGAATATATAAAAAAAAATTACTTATCAATGTGTATGGAGGGATTAGTCCTTATCCATTAATTAGACTAATGATTAATTAATTTTTATTAATAGGTGAGCATGTAACAAAGAAGTTGATTTCATTACAAACTTAATTTTTTTCAATAAGTTATTAAAAATAACTCATTCAAAATTTGAATTATAACAAATTATTAAAAATAATTCATTCGGTCAAAGTAAATGTTGGATGAATCGAGAAGAAACACATTCATTCTAATCTATAAAAACAAAGGGGTATGCAAAATTGTAATTTATAAGATGATTAAACCATGAGTCATATCATAAAATTATAGAAAAGAGTGATTGAACAGAGATTAAGAAAACAGACTCGAGTTAAGGAGGATCAAGCATGAAAGCAATATATCTACTATGATGTGTGATGGAGCGGTATCAGGTGGACTAACAAGAATTAAACTTAATTTTCATTGACTTGGAGAAATCGTATGATAGAGTGCCTAGAGATATCTTGTGGAAAGTCCTAGAAAATAAATAGGTTAGGAATGCATATATTTAAGCAGATATGAAGATGTTGTGTTAGATGTATGATAAGACTATACATGATAATATTGCAAATGATAATATTAGAGAGAGTGTTGGGATACCACCTATAATAGAAAAGACGGTGAAAATGTTGGGCTTGGTCTCCCTTCTTATATGGAGAAAAATCCAAATACGTTACAGTCTGTTTGTCTCACTTGTTTAAGTGGAGAGGCTCAATTTAGGATTGATATAAATAGAGAGAAAATAAGTATTTCAAAGAGAGAAACCTATTCTCATTTTTCTGCAACTAGTCTCACTAAATCGATGATCCCGAATTTGTTAGTCCTCAAATTGAGCTCAAACTTGGTGGGCAGATTTGCAACACCTGTATCTAATGTTTTACCATTTGGATCTTCAAAATAAGGTCTAAGTTTAGAGATATATGTTTTGCACTAAAGCTGCAAATTTGGGTGATTTTTCAGCTTTTTATTCTTATTTGTAAGCTAGTTTGCTTTGTGATTTGCGGGTGTTAGAACTAGTTTGTGAATCACATTAAGACTCTCTTGTACTCTTATTTGAATATAATGGAGTTATTTCTTTGATTTGGACGACTCGTGGTTCTTACTCTCATATTTAAGAGTTTTTCCATGTTAAAATATCAATGTTCTTTTGTGCCTTTATTTGTTCAATTTTCTGTCTTATATTTGTTGTTGATGCTCAAGGTACCTACAACTGTGGAAATTTTTATATCTAATGCATATTAGTCTATTATTGTGTCTTAATTTCCCATCAGAGTGGTATCATAGCTCTTGCTTAAGGTTTATTTACTTGTTTAAATAATGGAGTCAAATACAAAGATGAATATGGTATTGTTGAATGGTTTTAATCATCATTTATGGAAGGGTAAGATGAAAGACTTATTATTTGTGACAAAATTGTATTTACCGGTTTTAGTTCCGCAAAGAATGATTTTGTGTCTAATGAAGAATGGCAGTTTGAACATCAATGAGTATGTGGTTTTATTCGACAATATGTAATGTTTACAATCATATTTTCAACGAGACACGTGCAAAAACTGTGTGGGTGAAGATAGAGTCTTGTATGTCTCTAAATCAGGGAATAATAAATTATTCTTATTGAATAGCTTCACGACTTTGAAGTATAAGGAGTAGACTTCTATTTCAGGTTACTTGAGTGAATTTCAAAGGCTCCTTGATTAGATGTTAGGAATGGGTATTTGATGATGAACTTTTGAGGTAATTTCTATCATAATACTCCCTAGCACAAGGGTGCCAAACGGCAGCCCTCCCTTCATATACATGTGTCGATCGACACATGCCCTCCACACTCTCCATATCGATCGACAGGACTTCCAGCAGGGACCACCAGTTTTCCTTTAACCGCAGTTTTTCCTACCTGTTATTAGTTTTTGATCCAATTTTCTTTGCAATACAGGTCAACATAGTCTTGTTTCATTATCAATTAAGTTAATTACTACTCATACTCACAATCAACATTGGCAACAGAAATCAACACAACAACTATTTAATTTAATCAAATCAATATCACACAACTACAATAATTAATCCATGGCAAGATTCAAACACTTAATCTCACATACAATTTATCATAAACCGATTATAGTGATTGAACCCCACCCTTACCTTGGATTGACGGGCTCTCTATAATTTTCTGGTCGAATTCAGATTTGGCTTTCTGGTCTTCAATTCCTCTCCCGACGGCTAATTCTCCAAAAGCTTGCTTTTCCTCCTCTTCCCATTCTCACGTACAACTTTCTTTTCTTTCTTCTTCTTACAAATCTCTTTCACCAAAAACCTAGTAACTAACCCTTACTTATTTTTATATATAATTCCAACAACAACAACAACAACAACAACAACAACAACAATAATAATAATAATAATATTCTACGGGGCCTATTGTGCACACTCTCAACTTTGTTATTTCTCACACAACAATTAATCCCAACTAAATAAATAATATTCTAATTAACCATTATTATTTCTAATAATAATTTCTTCCGACTAATTACTCAATTATCAACTTAACCGCTCAACTAACATATTAATCCAATTACGTCTCTTAGAATAATACCGATAAATCTCAACTTAAACAATTTCCAACAATTAAATCCTTAATTAATTTAATTAAATAATTAATTAAATTCGGGATGTTACAACTCCCCCACTTTGGATATTTTCGTCCTCGAAAATCTATCCGACACAATCATCCTCAACTTCGCTTCCAACTCTCTGATTCTCAATTGCTTTTGACATCATCCTGACTACTACTTTTTTGATACTACAACAACTCAACATGGTTTCAACCCATCATTCATATGTTAATATTTTAATACTCTTGATACATAATCATCATTGCTTCCATAATACCTTGGAACATCCACTTACAAAGTCGTAACAGCTACCACTCGCTTATACTTGACTATGCAACATCGCATCCTCATCTCAACAACATTCTCGATATAAAATTCATCACTTTACCCACCATCAAGATAGAAAGATACGCCTATACCATCCAACACAATTTTGTTCACTATCAACAAGAGATTAAGGGTGACCAGTTTCTCAATTTGTCAATAGACAGTCGACAATCATAATGGAGCACAAACTGTTGAAATCCACCAAATATCTATGATGAACAAGATTGATATCACCACACAATGACAATGAACAATTAAAGAAAAGAAGAAGAAGAAAGAATTATTTTCTATAGAGTTTCTCTCTGCCCACAAACTGTGGAAAAACTTTTATTCACTTTGCAATTGCAAAATACTGTAAATGAATTGAATTACAAAATTAGGGGTTGCTCCCTCTATTTATAGATTTAGGTTAGCTTGCTCCCTAAGCTAAAGCCCAAAGCTATAAAATCCCAAAATATCTATTTGGAACTAAATCAAATATATTCTATTTTAGATTTAAATCAAATATATCTAAATCTAAAATAAATCAAATCTATGTGCAGCCTGCTTCGACACACAAGCTCTTCGACTGGGTCAGCTTCCTTCGAGCAACCTGCTTTGATCCACCTCTGACCCTTCGACACACACATAGTTTCGATACACATGAATTAATTTCAACACACCACCTAATTCATTGTGTCTAAACTATCTATATTCATCATTGCTCTTAGTCTTCGAAATAGTTTGACCTACACACCCTTCGTCATGATATCTGCAATCTGATTCTCAGTTCTACAGTGTTCCAAGTTCATCTTTCCATCTGCTACCTGCTCTCGAAGATAATGGAACCTCATTTTGATGTGCTTGCTTCGACCATGAGCTATCAAATTCTTTTTCAGGTTGATAGCTGACATGCTGTCAATCTTCATGGTAATTGCTTCGTGATCTTTACCTGTAATTTCTTCGACCAAATTCACCATCCAAGTTGCTTGACATGCACAAAGAGAAGCATTTATGTATTCTGATTCGCATGATGATAATGCCACAAATGGTTCCTTTCTCGAACTCCAAGAAACTGGCGCACCACCTAACATAACCACATATCCTGCTGTGGATTTTCGATTTGCTGCATCACTGCACCAACTCAAATTTATTGACCCCACTAACTTACATTCTTTTCCTTTATTAGCTATTGGAAATAAAATGCCATAGTCAAGATTTCCATTCAAATACCTCAATATCCTCTTTGTTGCTGCTTGGTGAGATACCTTTGGCTTCTGCATAAATCTACTTACCATACCAACACTGTATGCTAAGTCAGGCCTAGTATGGCAAAGGTATATTAAGGACCCAATAAGTCTTCTATATTGGGCTGGATCGACATCTTCTTCTTCTGAGTCTTTTGACAGTTGCAGTCTTGTTTCTGTAGGTGTCGAAGTCGAATTACATTCTTCCATCTCAAATCTCTTGAGAATGTTTCCTGCATATCGTCTTTGATGCATCATCAAACCTCTACTAGTCTTGTAGAATTCAATGCCAAGGAAATATGAAATATCACCCAAATCAGACATTTCAAATTCCTTGCTGAGATCACCTTTGAAGTCTTCGATCTCCTTCTTGCAGCTACCTGTTATCAACAAGTCATAAAACATGACATGTACAAAAGTATTGTTATTAGTGGAAAAGGGATAACAAAGGCAAGAAAGGTAAGTCTATACAAAGAGATCATGAAAATCATGATGATAACCGTGTTACTACTACTACTTGTAATAACCTTATTATTTTGCATGATCATGAGCATGTTAATCTCGTCTCATACGAGAGCATATGGATAGATGACAGTGGTGCATCATTACATGTTACATCAAGCAAATATTTCTTCACATCTTATACTTCTGGTGACTTTGGAGCGTTGAACATAGGTAATGATGGTGTATCTAAGGTAATTGGTGTTGGTGATGTTTGCTTGAAAACTAACATGGGAATGCAATTTTCACTAGAGGTGTCAAACATGATCTGAATGTCCGCTTTAATTTGAACTTTGGGAATATGCTTGATGATCGTGGTTATAACAATCACCTTGGTTATGGAAAGTGAAAACTTACCAAAGGTAACTTGGTTGTGGCTAGATGGGATAAGATTTCTAAATTTTATTGGGAAAAAGCTTTTGTTGCTAGGGACAGTGTGAATGTTATTAATATTGAAGCGTCTTTGTGGCTGATAAGTGCCAAAATATCATTATTTTCAATTGTAAATTGTGGTACTTATTAGCTTTGTTCTATTAGTTTTTATAGTAAAACCTAGACTTTTGTGTACATAATCATTTAATAATTTATTCGTGTAAATATTATATCGGTTAATAGTTTTTATCCCATTTTTATAGCATTTATCGCATTGTTGAAACATGGAGCATCCAAGATCGAATAAAATTTCAAGATGTATTTTTGGAAAGAAAATAACATGTTACAGGTCGGGTTAAGCACGACCATAGCGTGCTTGGAGTTGGTTCGACCGTAGATTTTACGCTAAGCGTGAATTGGGCATTTAGCACGCTCTAGGGAAGCTTAAGTGTATATAAGGAGAGTGCACTTAGCCCAGTTTTGGGGCTTAGTGCGACCTACGTTTTTTCAATTTTATATAAATAGTTTTAAACATACTTTTATGGATAGTTTTGGGAATTTTTAGCTCCCAACTCCATCACAATGTTATTTGATGTTAGAGCTTATAAAACAACAATGGAGCTTGCATTTGGATAATCTCGAGTTGGATTTCTCATCAATCAGAGTTGAGAAACTGAAAAATGTTTTGTTCTTCTTTATTTATCTCTTTGTATTCGCTATTTGTTGGAGTTTGTATGTAATTTTACCTTGATTATATGTATATTTATTTCTTATAGTATTGTATAAAACCTCTTTTTACAAATCAATATTGATGATTGCTTGATTTTTTTAGGTTTGAGTTACTATAGACATGTAAGGTTCAAATCCAGATTTAGAATGAGAATCTATTAAGTTATGGATTCTGGAAATAGATTTAGGCTTAATATTCACATGGGCATCGGTTCTTAATTCCTCCATATTGTGTGAGTTGCGCGACACATTGCTGACGAGAGCTATACGATTGTTATCTCACTTTGTGTTTGAAATAACCTTTTTGTGGGAGATTCATGATAATTTTGATGAGTGATTTAAGTTGCATACAACTGAATAATACGTTTACGTATTTGATAGGTTAGATGAAACTCAAACTCAAAATATTTCTCTTCTCTCAAAGGAATGTATTTATTTTATGTTCATAATTTACTTTTCCGCACTTCACTTTAAAACCCATTTTAACCTAAGCTCATAAACACAGAAACTGTTGAGTGACACTCTTTCCCTCACGCTAATCCTTATGGAGAAGATAAAACAAAACTAAAAATACTTATTTTTGGTTGATGCTTTACCACAACACTAAAATGGCATTGTTGCTGGGGATTGGTGTTTATATATTTAATCGCATTGCAATAGTTTTTATATTTTTGAGTTTTGCACATAATGTCTACAATATATAGATAGATAATTGTTTATATGAATAATTTTGTACATTTTTCCATATTTAGATATTTGTAACATCCTTATTCTATTAGTAAGAGAATATATGTACAATTATATGTGGAGGTTATTAAGAGAAGTAACTAGACTAGTTGGAAATTAACTAAATGACATGTTAGTAAATGTCACTTGGTTGAAGGGCATTTTGGGCAATGAGAATAATTGCATGTAACTATAAGGATTTGTTTGGTAAATGGACTATCCAAATCAGATTTTTGATAGTGGAGTAGAGAGAGGCAAAGAGGAGAAGCTTATGTTTATCATCACAAACACCATTTTTGCAACTTTGGGACAAACTCCACTAAACAGGTGATAACTTTGTGCTCATAACTTCGATTAAGCTAATTCTCAACTTTTCGAAAAGCTCTCAAAATTATCTTCAATTTTTATATAAGCTTATGTCCTGCATGTTCGTGATGAGTGAGATAATCACGTTTGAAGTTAGGGGTCTGAAGCTGATGTTGTTGTACGAATTGCATGGACATACTTCACTTAGCAAGCCATATCTCTTTACTTGTAGCTCCAATTCAGGTCATTCTTGAAGTTCTGAAATCTACACGAAATTCACTTCATTTTGGTATATGATTTCGTGTCCATAGGTTTTGTATTGAATGATAAAAATGTGTTTGAAGATTGGTGATTTTGCTTGAAATGGAGAAAGGAGTGTCACGGGATTGTTGGACTTGGAAGTGAAACTTTGGCCAAGAAGAGAGTTAAAGGGCAACATATTGATACTTCTAACCTCCAATGATGCAAGGTGAGTCTATAGTTATAGACCTTGGGATAATTTGGGGTTTTATGAAAAGAAATGGGGATTTTTGGGTAGTAATTGTTATCATGCTTGTTTTGATGATAACTATGATGTTTCCACTCTGTTTTTCATGTTCAATATGCTATGGGTAACATATTGGAAGCAAGAGATAATCGGGCTTAGCGCACCCTTCTGATTTCTGGAAAAATATTAAAGTCCCAGGTCACGCTTAGCGCGACTGAGACCAGGCTTAGCGCGGAACTCTCTGCCCGACGCCTTTTTTTCTTTGGTCTTAGAAAGTAGTTTTGGACCATAACCTTGTTCAATTACTCAATTGGTCTTAGGAAACCCTTGTAAGCATAAAATCAGAGGAAAATTCAAATTGTAGGGACTTTTCCTTCCGAGCGATTTCGAGAATGATATGTTAGAAACTCTTAAAAGAGGTAGATTCCTTCAAATACAAACTTGGGTTTTGTTGAGGAACGTCTCAATTCCTATAAAGGCCACTCAATATAGGGTGTAGTTGTTCACACGAATAATATATATATATATATATATATATATATATATATATATATATATATATATATATATACACACACACACGACGATCTCAAACCTCCCATGTATTGAAGAATTCTTCATAAAGTCATGAATTGTTGATTAAGTTACACATGATATGCATGTGTGATTGATATACAATATTATGATTTTTATATGTTGAGTCTGGGTTCAACGTGTATGAGTTGTATGTATTGTTCAATATGAACAATGTTAGGCGAACCTTGTTTTTTCGTCATTTCGGTTGAACGTTCGGATGGTTGGTCTTGATGACATTGATGTATTTGGACGTGTGCCTTTGTGGCCTTAATGCATATTGTGGTTTGTGAATACGCGCGAATTGGAGTAGAACCTGATCTACCATTGGTTTATGTGGTATGCTTATTAACTGGAGCTACCATTGGTTTATATGATATGCTTATTCATCCAACTTACTATTGATTTATGTGGTATAGTTGCACACTAATATGCCATTGGTTTATGTGGTACGGTTGCACACTGAAATACTATTGGTTTATGTGGTATGTTCACCCTCCGAGATTCCATTGGTTTATGTGGTATGCTCACTATCTGAGTTTCCATTGGTTTATGTGGTACGGATACACACCCGAGCTACCATTGGTTTTTGTGGTATAGTGGGGCCATGATGCCACGTAGGCAACATCACTTCAGACTCACCTCTAGTGACGCCAAGTAGGCAATGTCACTAAGCTTTCGCTCGGTGGTCTTGTGTGTAACACCCGTAATTAATTAAAATAATTTAATTCAATATTATTGAGTATTTTCAATTAATTCGTAATTAAGTCGAATTTGCGGGTGAATCACTAGAGTTGAATAGTTGGGTAAAATTAGTCGGAAGAAAAATATTATTAGAATTTAATTATTATTTAGAATTATTAAATTATATGTAGAAGATTAATTATTTAGAAGGAGGAATTAGTATTTTAAGAGTATTAATTAATAAACCCAATTTAAAGTAGTGGCCCTTACTAATATTGTTATTTAGTAACCATTATAAAAAGGATAAAAACAAAAACAAGTGATATAACAAAAGAAGAACAAGTCACGTAGCAGAGAGGGAAAAAGGAGGAAAAGACGAATAGGGTTCCTAGCAGTGTCCATTGGCTGTCCGAGATTGGCGTTTTTCCAGTCGATTTTTTGAACTCCCTTCGATCCAAAGGTAAGGGGTGGGGTTCGATTACTATAGACAATTGTATGATAGTTTTTATATGGGGTTTAGGATTGTATAAAATTACTGTCAAGTTGTATTTTGCGATGAAATTGTGATGCTGTAATCCACATAATGTTAATTTCTCTACTATGATGTTGTTCCTATGCTATATTGTTGTGCCTGTGTGAATTTGGTCGTGATAAACCATTGTTCTGTCTGGAAGAAGAAATAATATTTTGGTCAGGTAGCACAAAAGAGGAGACCGCCCCTTTAATTCAAAGGAATGGAGAAAATCGCCATAGGTGAGTGGGAGATGGGGACGGCCGTCCCACTATGCAAAAGGAAATTTGGTGTGGTCCCCACCAACCAGGAGGCGGCCGCCTCAGGATCCAAGGGGTGGGCGCCTCACACTGCCTTGTCTTGCTTGTTCATGTGGATTAGGGGGTTATGGGATAGGTGTACTGATGACATCATAAATAAAACCCAGTAACAATGAATTTGGATAGTTAGAGAAGTATGGTATGTATCATGCAATATAACTAGTAGTAGGTTATGTATAATTTTAGCAGAACATATATTAAAGGTAGCAGAATAACATTTCTAGCAGTAACAGAAAAATAATATTGGGAGAAACTAAGAGACATTTAAGTTAAACTGTGTGTCTTGAAAGCACTACGGAGACTTTATTATATATAGAGAGATTACAACTAATTACATGATATAATCGATGTGGGACTATTCTACATATAAATATTCTTAACACTATATATATATATATATATATATATATATATATATATATCAACACTCCCCCTCAAGCTGGAGCATATAAGTCAAATGCACCAAGCTTGCCACATATATAATTAGTTCTAGGACTTCGCAGAGATTTTGTAAACACATCTGCCAATTGATCATTAGAGTTGACAAAACTTGTGACGATGTCGCCAAATTCAATCTTCTCTCTGACAAAGTGACAATCTATCTCAATATGTTTGGTCCTCTCATGGAAGACTGGATTTGAAGCAATGTGCAATGCAGCTTGATTATCACATACAAGTGTCATTGATCTTGCTTCTTCAATTTTAAGTTCTTTGAGCAACTGTTTTAACCAAATGAGTTCACATGTTGCCATTGCCATGGCTCTATACTCTGCCTCGGCGCTTGATCTTGCAACTATATTTTGTTTCTTACTTTTCTAGGATATAAGGTTACCTCCAACAAGTACACAATACCCAGAGGTGGAACGTCTATCAATTGGTGACCCTGCCCAATCAGCATCAGAGTATCCAACTATCTGAGTATGTCCTTTATCTTCATAAACTAAACCTTTTCCTGGGGCACATTTGATGTATCTCAGAATCTGGATAACAACATCCATGTGTTCCTGATAAGGGGAATTTAAGAACTGACTTACCACACTGACTGCAAAAGAAATGTCTGGACGAGTGACTCTGAGATGATTTAACTTTCCAACCAATCTCCTATATCTTCCCGAGTCTGACAGAGGCTCCCCCTGATTGGGTAGTAGTTTGACACTTGGGTCCATAGGAGTATCAGCTGGTTTAACGTTCAACAAACTTGTTTCTTCCAAAATATCCATAGTATATTTCCGTTGAGAAATCACCAAACCATCTTTAGATTGGGCCACCTCAATTACCAAGAAATACCGGAGTTTACCAAGATCTTTTGTCTGAAATTGATTCGAAAGATGTTGTTTCAACTGGAGTATTCCCGGCTCATCACTACCAGTTATGACTATATCATCTACATACACAATAAGATAAATACACCCTCGGACTGAGTGACGATAAAAGACAGAATGATCAACTTCACTATGGACCATACCAAATTGTTGTACTACAGTGCAAAATCTGCCAAACCAAGCTCTCGGAGATTGCTTAAGACCATAAAGAGACCTGTGTAGCCTACAAACCATATTCGATGACTCCCCCTGAGCAACAAACCCAGGTGGTTGCTCCATATATACTTCATCATCAAGATCACCATGTAAAAATGCATTTTTGATGTCAAGTTGATGAAGAGGCCAATGTCGAATGGCTGCAATGGCTAGAAGAAGTCTAACAGATGCCATCTTGGCTACAGGCGAGAAGGTATCACTATAATCCAATTAAAAAATCTGAGTGTATCCTTTGGCTACCAAGCGAGCTTTAAAACGATCAATCTTACCATCTGGACCAACCTTCACTGTATAAAGCCAACGACAACCTACTAAAGATTTTCCAGTGGGTAGAGGAACCAGTTCCCAGGTACCACTGCTTTGAAGAGCACACATTTCATCAATCATTGCTTGCCTCTACTCAGGGTGAGATAATGCTTCACCTAGAGATTTAGGAATAGAAACAGAAGACAAAGAGGACAAACAAGTATACTACAACGGGGAAAGACGATGATAACATAAATCAATATAATGTGGAGAAGGATTTTGTGTTTTATGTATACCTTTGCGAAGGGCAATCGGAAGATCAGACCAAGGTTGCAGGATCGAATCCGGTGATGGCGATAGCGTCGGAGGAGAGTCTACAATGACCTCAGGAACAGGTATGACCTCATGGACAGGTATGACCTTAGGGGCATGTACAACCTTAGGGACAGGTATGACAGACGTTGGTTGACGATGATGATATGTTTGAAGTGGGCGAGAAGTAGGGGGTTAACCATAGGGGTTTCTCGTGGGACAGGTTCCCTAGAATGATAGGGGATACTGGAAAACGGGACTTCCGGAAGAGGTGTGGGAGTACTTTCCTGAAGAGGTTCCGGAGTGACTTGGGTGGACACAAAATATGGCAAAGACTCAAAGAAGGTAACATCGTCCGATATCAGGTATCATTGCAGAGTGTGTGAGTAGCAACGATATCCCTTTTGGGATCGATGATAACCAAGAAAGACACACGTTAGTGATCGAGCTGATAGTTTGTCAAGACCAGGGGAGAGATTATGCACAAAACATGTAGACCCGAAGACTCGAGGAGGAATTGGGTGAAGAGGAGAGTTTGGAAACAAGATTGAATGAGGGATTTTATTATTAAGGATAGACGAGGGCATGCGATTTATGAGGTAACACGCCGTGAGCAACATCCCCAAAATCAGAGGACATTACCATGGAAGTAGAGTCCGAGTGGTTTCTACGAGATGTCGGTTTTTGCGTTCGGCTACCCCGTTTTGTTGAGGTGTATGAGGGAAAGATGTTTGGTGCAGAATACCATTGGATGACTTAAAAGTTTGAAATTGTTGGGATAAATATTCACGTGCATTATCACTTCTTAAGGTACGAATTGACAAACCAAATTGCGTTCTTATTTCTCGATAAAATTTTTCAAAAATAGAAAACAATTCAGATCTATTTTTCATTAAAAATAACCACGTGCAACGTGAAAAATCATCAATAAATGTTACAAAATACATAGACTCAAAAGTAGACACGGTACGTGATGGACCCCAAACATCGGAGTGAACTAAAGCAAAAGGGGATGCAGCCCGTTTATTGACTCGATCGGGAAAGTGACTACGAGTATGTTTCCCTAACTGACAAGACTCACAATGTAAAGTGGATAATTTAGATAAACTTTTTTGTAGCTTGGGAAGACCTGGATGACCTAACTGCGCATGCATAATGAGTGGAGCATTTGTGGTAGAGCATGTGGTAGATGACGTAGAGAAGTAGTAGAGGCCTTGAGACTCACATCCGACGCCAATCGTCTGTCCCGAACTCCGATCCTGCAGAATAACATCACTATTAGTAAAAGTGATAGAACAATTAAGGGAACGAGTTAAACGACTGACTGACAGTAGATTAAATGGGCAATTAGGTATATATAGTAGAGAAGTAACACAAAGAGATGGTAGAATTTGAACAGTACCGATCCCTTGGGATTGGGTTTGAGAACCATTTGTAGAAGTTATAGTCGGTAAGAAACCAGAGGTAGAAAGGAAAGAGAAAAGATTTTTATTACCGGTAACATGATCAGACGCACCCGAGTCAAGGACCCAAGGACCAAGAGGAGATGATTGAGAGACACAAACAGATGAATTACCAGTGTGTGCAATCGAAGCTGTGGAACCAGAGGTCTGGTTAGTCTGACACCACCTGAGAAAATCTGCGTAGCTTGGCGTAGGGTTCTGAAGAGAAGGTGTAGTTTGTATAGTGTCTGGGTTATCAATTTGAGTTGCATTTACCTGCCTTGAATGTTTTCTATGCAACTTCCAGCAACGATCGATAGTGTGTCCAAGTCGGTTACAATGGTCACAATTAGGACGAGGTTTGGAGTTGGATGGCCCTCCTCGAAGGCGAATCTGATTGTTGCCAAGAGATGCAAGAGCAGCAGTTTCACCTTGTGTTGGAATAGCAATAGATGGAGGGGGTAACCTGGCCAAACGCATGAGGTGTAGGCAAGCGCAATAATTGTTCACTAAGCGATCATAGTTAGGAGCAGAGTACTGATAAAATCAGTTACGAGCATTCAAGTTCTGATGGTAGTCCTTTAAGTGCCATGACCATGAAATTTTTTATTTTTTTCGTGAACAGTACCGACGGCGCGGTGAGCGATGGCACAAAAAACTCTTTTTTTTCATGGACGGTCCGGAGGTTCTTGAAAAAAGTGAGGCAAACCGGAATGATGACACGGTTTGCAGAAGAAAATTTCTCACCAAAAGATAGTGGGTCAACCGGGTAGCGAACGGTGAAGATTTGTCTCTTAGTGGGCTCTGGATACCATATTGAATTAGGAGAGACTAAGACACATTTAGGTTAAACCGTGTGTCTTGAAAGCACTACAGAGACTTTATTATATAGAGAGAGATTACAACTAATTACATGATATAATCGACGTGAGACTATTCTACATATAAATATTCTTAATGCAGGAAATTAATTTAGCAGCAATGGAATTGGTAGCAGGCAGTGTGAATTAGTATAGTAAAATAATCCATTAATGCAGGAAAATACTTTGTAGTGGCAGAATTAATTTAGCAGAATTTATTTAATTAAGTAGCAGTGTTGCAGGAAGCCAAAAACAGGGCAGAAATTAGACTGTTAGTCAAATTAAGCGGTAAAATTAATTACTCGGAATTGGACGAAATTTTGCAGGGCAGTTCCCGTATACGCGTAGTTAAATGAAGTTAATTCGTTTGTCGATTTTCGCATAGATTGCTGTAAATTATAGGTACTGTCGGAGCAAGTTGTTTTGTTCCCGAATTGGACAATTTTGAGTTGTAGGCTTAAATGGCCAAAGTCGAAAGTTGAAGTTGGTTGCGTTAATTATACGTTGCATTGTTGTTGATGTTGTTAATTGTTATTGAAACCGAAGTTGATTGATTAAGTTGATGCGGTTAATGCATGATTAAATTGTTGTTGTTGTAAGTTGTCGTTGATGTTGTGGTCGTTGTATCATACATAGCATGTGCATTATTAAGTTGGCCTGGATTGGCACAAGTTGAAAGTTGAAGGCTTATGCCTTGTTGAATGCCTCGATAACCTAACATGATTTTAAGTTGGGAGCTTACTCCAAATGGATCCACATGCATTTGCATAGTCGAGTCGCATTCGAGTTGCATTTTTAAGTTGTTGTTGATTATTATGTTGTTCTGTGGGATGTCGTATTTTAGTGATTGAAGTAGTAATTATTGTATGATTCTTTACCTAATATATGAATTATCATACTTTTGCTTATATTTTTCGATATCTCACCCTTTCTATTTTGTTGGTCGTTACCTTTATATTGGTAACGTGCAGGTAACGAGGAGTAGAAGGTTTAGTAGCTTATGGCATCATCGCTCTGATACGTAGCACTCGGGGGGAAATGAACTCTTGTTTTCTTTTATGTTTACATTATTTCTTCCGTTGAATTAAAATTTGTGGTTTTGAGAAATATTAGTGGTTTTCCGTTGTTCAAAGATGCTATGCTTATTTTGCAATTATTCCTGTTGAGAATCCGTTGCGGTTTGTTTTATTAAAGTTGAATTGTTGAAGACTAAATATGTTTCAAATGTTTCTTAATTACTATGTGCTATGTATCCGCTATGAATTAAGTTGTTTTACCGTTGGTTTTCAAGTTGTGAAAAGTGTAATGCCTCAAGCTTTAAGTTGAAATTTTGGCACTCTGATTTATAAAACGTTGGGTAGAATTGGGGTGTTATACACCCGAGATACCATTGTTTTCTGTGGTATGGTGGGGCCATGATGCCACATAGGCAACATCACTTCAGACTCACCTCTAGTGACGCCAAGTAGGCAATGTCACTAAGCTTTCACCCGATGGTCTTGTGCATTCAAGAAGGAGTTTTTGCACTTGTGTTGTGGAGGCCCGTCTAACCTGCGTATATGGATGAATGCCATTGCGGTGAACGTGAGTGTGGGCCTTCATGGCATGTGCCACTCGTATACTCATCAACATGCTTGGTGATGGGGTTGTGATTTCACTTAGGCAGTGTCACAACTGAACCCATCTCAGATGGAATTCCATGTAGGAATTATCTGAATTCATCATGCGATGTGCTTGTGCAAGTCTCTTGACATATATGCACTCGTGACTCATCGAGGGTGTGGGAGTAGTGACTGGTGCGGATAGGTATAACTTCTAGATTCCTCACACACGGGTGTGGGTCTGCATATTGTTGTGTTTGATATGTTGTGTTATCGCCTCATTGGTTAGTTATGGGACTTCCAATGGTGGTTTTATCCTTTTGTGTACTTGTACTCGGCCGTAGGTCATAAACTAGGATTCTAGGTGAATCCGTTTTGATGCATGTACCCTATAGAACCGAGCGAACCCCTAAGATAGGGAGGCTCGCTGAGATTTAGTAATCTCACCCCAATCCTCTTATTATTTTTCAGGAACAAGTTATAAGTGGTAGAATTGTTAGATGATCGGTTTCAAAGGCTGCAGACGAGCAGATGGTAGGAAGACCTTTGTAGCTGTTATCTTTCCGCTGTGCGATGTTGAAGACAAGCTTATTGAATGCATTCAGATTATGGAGATATATTGTATTCAGTTTCAATTTCTTGTCCTTTTTATCTATTTGTATGTTTCTTGTATCATAATTAACATTACCACATATTATTCTAGACATATATGTATGGGGTGTTACAGTTGGTATCAAAGCAGGTCGATTCTTGTCCTTGCTATGAAACATCACTAGCAATTCTTTTCTCCCTCATATGTGTGTGTTGCTAGCCTGATTTCTACTATCTTAGTATTCATTCATTGGGACTGACCATCTTACTGACTGCATATGCGATGGATAGGATCACGGTGGAGCCAACACGAGGACGCGTAATATCCGAAGAGACTCGAGCTGAGATGGTAGGAACCTGTTGAATTGGGAGAGTGTTTGTATTGTTGAGTATAAATGGGACGTTTGATGCAGAGTAGTTGACGACCTTGTCGTGGTAAAGATCTGAAACAACGGGAGTTTCCAAGATTCAATTGGGCGAAGTGAGACCTTATCTGGATCCCAATAACAGTGGAGTAAATTTCATAAGGAATTTGAGTAGGTTTATAATGAAGGATTCTGAGATGGAACGGAGTCTAAGACCATTAGAAATTCATTGTTCAATCATGATGCCAATGGCAGCTATGTCTTGAGAACTTGTCGGATGTAAGACTTTTGGGAATTTTAGCAAAGAAGTCGAAATCTTCTAGTTACCGTGATGCGGACAGTACTTATATGAGCAAGGTGCTACACTATAACTCATATTGGCATGTCGTAAACAGTGTGTGGATTACACAGTAAAATATTGATAGAAGGAGTAGAAGTATTGATCTCTAATTGGGTAGTGATAACACGAAATTATATAGTATATTTGACTTGATTTACATAAAGAATGTCATCATTTTCTCTTAATTATATTATTTTATTTTAGTATTACGCTGGTATTGTTTATGTTTCAGGTATTTAGATTAAATAAAGAATTCTTGAGAAAAGAAATGAAATTGAGAAGAAATTGATTTAAAAAGCAACAGAAATGCATGAGGGGTGATATAGAAGAAGGAGGAGGTGAAGAAGAAAATAATTAATATTTGGAACAAGCCCAACCTAAATCAAAAGAACACACGCACCCAAAATCCCGCAAAGTTGAGACACTCGTCTCAGGCCCCTTGAGGCACCCACCTCCAAGGAAGGGTGGCCCCACCACTTTTAATTCTACTTCTCTATGCCACATATACTACTTTGAGACGCACGTCTTGGGACCTTTTCTTCCAATTTTTGTGCCACGTGAGAGCTTGAGACGCCAGTCTCCAAATTTGTTACTTTCTAATATATTTTCTGCACAAAGTTGAAGACGTGCGTTCAATTTGAAACAAAGGAATATATTTGAAAAGGCTACTTTTTAGGAAGTTTTTGGACCATGAACTCCTACAATATTGCAAATGGAAGTCACATAGTGAAGCTATAAAAAGAACGTACAAGTCCCAGAGAAAGGTTCTAAATCTTCCAGAGAGAAAAGGCAATATTGTTCCAGCATTATTACCTTTTTCAGATTCCAATTGGCACTTAATTCTTTCTATTTTCGTTTCTTAGTCTTAAGCATATAATATTTTTCTCACAGCAATTTCTACACCGGAAATTGTTGTGTATTTTTCACTAATCTAACTTTACATTAGATCTAGTGCTTTTTATTCCTTGTCTTATTTTTCTTTCGATTCAAGAGTTTCAAGAGTAGATCCAGCCAACCTATGGTGGAGTACTCGTTTATTTTGAAGAACAAGTTTAGATTGAAGTATTCGTATTTTCAGGTTTCTAATTTAATTGCTTTTATTTATTTAATAGTTCTGTTACCTGTTATTTATTTATCTGATTCTAGATATGTTTAAATATATGGAAAACAATTGTTTATGCATGATTGGACTAATAAATATGTCTGGCTAAACCGATTAGATATCAGTATGTAAATTAATCGAACCGAAGGAATCCGAAATAAACTAGTCTAATATTATTTTGTTAAAAATACCTTTTTTTGGTTAAGTGTCTTATTGGAAGTATTAAAAGGTTGAAAATCAATAGAGCGGAAGTTTGAGATTAAACACTGGACTAAGGTTAGAAATCAACAGAGCGAGAGCTTGAGGTTTAGAACCGGATACTAGACATTAGACATTAATTTTAAAGACTGCAAAAGCGTTTTAAAACTGATTAAACCTTATTTATTTTCAAAAAGTATTTTTAAGTTCAGCGGGATAGCGAGAGCATACGTTAGGATTTAACTATATGATCTGATACAATAGAGAGAGAGAGTTTGAGATAAGATTTTTAATGAATATTGTTTGCTGAAAAGAATTTTTATCATTTAACAAACAGGCCAGTGAAACTCGCAATCCCTAAGTTAGACGAAATACATACTGGTATCCGTTTATTAACATTTCAAATAGATTTAAGTTTTAATTTCCCGCTGAATCAATCAAAAACAACATTAGCTTTAGCTTTACATAGTAACCTTAAGAACACGGTAGATCGATTCATAGTCCCTGTGGATTTGATATCTTTTAAAACTACGCGATAGGACTGTGCACTTGCAGTCTCCCGATTAATAGACGATAAAGTCGTGATCAAGTTTTTGGAGCCGTTGTCGGGGACTATTCAAGTCGATATCGTGACTCTATTGTTACGAAGTATAGACTAAAGCACCAAATTTCATTATTTTTGTTGTATGCCAAATACTCGCTCTCGAAGCGAGCCTTTGCATCTACAAATCAACGATATCGAGCATTATCTCAAATTAAGACGCCGAATTCAAGAATACCGTCTACTCAACAATCTTCCTCCGAATAATCTTCCTGATATCTCGATCCCTGAATTAGTAGAAGAATCAAAGATGGTTGAAGCAGCACCGACTCTACCTCGTACTCTTAAGGATTACGTAGTTCCATCTCAAGCGGAAACTCACAACAGCATTGCTGCTCCTGCTATCGCTCAAAATGATTTCGAGCTGAAACCTTCGCTACTTTATGCCGTTCAACAGAACTAGTTTTCTAGATCTCCTACAGACGACCCGAACTTACATCTGTCAGTGTTTGTACAGTATGCAGACTGTAAAAGAGAATGGTGTAAACCCTGAGGCGATACGATTGAGCCTATTCCCTTTATCTCTAAGAGACAGATCTCGAGCGTGGCTCCAATCCTTACCTTCTAACTCAATCACCACATGGGATGAGTTAAATAAAGTCTTTTTAGCTAGATATTTCCCACCGAGCAAAACTGCTATGTTGAGGGCCAAACATCAATGGATTCAGAAAAAAGGATAGCGAATCACTTTTCGAGACGTGGGAACGCTACAAAGACGTGATAAGACTCTGTCCACATCACGTCCTAGAAGAATTGATGATCATTCACACATTCTATAACGGTCTCTTGTACAACACAAGACTGACTATAGACGTTGCTGCAGGCGGCGCACTAATGGATAAACCGTATAACGAAGCAAACCAGCTTATCGAAAACATGGCTCAAAACCATTATCAATGGGGAAGCGAGAGGGATATTATGGAAAAAAAACTCAGACAAAAGGTGGCATGATCGAAGTGAATAGTTTGGACCAAGTTAACGCTAAAGTGGAAGCCCTTTTCCAAATACGCTAAAGGTGGCATGATCTACACCATTGTTGAAGATTTTGCTAAGTATTTGATTGAACTGTGACGTAGTCCTTTTCCAAATAAGCTTTAGTTGTCTTGTCAAGTATCGTCAGCATACATATGACATTCATTATTTATACGTAATTGCATCATTAATGCATTCTTGCATTTCTCAACATTTGCTTCAATATCACTTGTTTAGGTTGCATTTATTCAAAAAAAAAAAAACAGTTATGGATGTGTCATATCTCCAGTAGATTATCCCCAAGCAGAAAGAATACGTTCTTTTCTCTAGTTCCCCAATCGAGTTCGTTCCTCATTGGGTACAAAATCTTGATTTACCATTTCTTTCCAGTTCATTCCTGGATAGAACCTCGTCTCTAACCAATTCAGGTCTAGATTTCACAAAAAATCTACTTGCAAACAATAAGCAATAGCCTCGTCATCCGAGCCGCTTATTTCCTTTTCATCTTTGAACTTATCATAAAACGATTGTTCTTATTAACAAGTCCAATCATGATAGTTCAAGAAATCCCCACAGTTGTTTTTCTCTCTGAGAAACCTGTATCTTTACAATCAAAAGGCCTGCATCTTATGAAAAAGATCCTCGACCCGATTGTAACTGTGAAAATAGAAAACTCATTTGAGATCTGTTTCCATCACCGTCTATTATTCACAAGGCTGAATACTTAGTAAAATTCTCTCAAGAATTACCTTGTTATAGTTATATCACTTCACTGATAATTGGTAATATCTTCAGAACTCATACCATTTTCCATCACAAGGCTGATAATCGGTAAATGGGTCTTCATTTCAAATTACCATAAACTATCACTAGGCTGATAATTGGTAATGTCATCTTTAAACTACCTTGAACATTGTCACAAGGCTAACAGAAGGTAATCTCCTCATTTCCCAAAGCGAAATAGATATTCACTTCCTCTATGAATCTATTTTCCTAGTGAAACATATACTTGTTTCCCAACAAACAGGATTCTTCCTTCTTAGACAGATTGAGGCATCCTTCCAATTGTATTTCTTCCCCGATATGTTACTCTTTGGTACTTTCTGGGTAAACTTTCTGCAATCATTTTGCATCATTTGCACTTGTTTGGTATCTTAGGTCCAAAATTTGCTTATTCCGATATTTAAGTCTCTTCACACCTCTCGAGACGAAGATTCTCATCTTCACATATCAGGTTGAAGAAACTTAAATAGGGGCATCTGTCATACCTCAATTGTTTACCTAAGATACCACATCATATTATTCATACCACATCAGAACATGATAGATCGTGTGTGTGCTCCTAAAGCCAAATTAGGGTTTTGATCAAATTTTCATATGTTTAAGATATGATAAATTAGGGTTTGAGTCTCCACTCACCTTAAATGATCTATCTTCATCAATCATCAACATTCGATCTTCAAATTCCCATCATTTCCTCAAGATCTATCTTGAATCGACCAATTAGGGTTTTGATCGAGGATGGTGTATCATTGACTTTTTGCTCAATGAATGACCTAATTTCTTGGAGATTGATCTAAAAATCATAAATGCAACATATTGACCTAATTTCTTGGTTCAAAACATCTCAAATATCATGATTGATCATAAGAGAAATTCTGAATCATATGATGAAAATTCAACTGTTCAAAAATGTCAAACTTTGACTTTTGGTCAACTTTTTCAAATCCATTTTTTTTCAATCATGAAATCATTTCAAATTATCCATCACGATCATAAAAAATCAAAATGTGTGAAAAAGTCAACAAAAAGTCAAGATTGAAATTTTTTCTAACACTTAGAAAAATTTTCAAGTGTTAAAAACATGGTTTTTCATCACTTTCATGGCTATTTTTCACCTAGATCCATTTTGATTCAAGAAAAACTCAAAACATGAAAGTTGTAGATCTTATTCCAATATTTCCAAAATATCCAAGAACTTGTAAAAACAGTTTGCATAGCTAGGGTTTTGAAATTGAAACATAATGGTCCATAACCATGACTATATGCCATTTTTCAAGATTATAAGTCATTTTTTGCAACTTTCTTCCTTCTAGAAGCCTTGTCATCAAAATAGATAGAATTTAAGAGATAAATATCTGATGACATTGATTAGTAGAAGGATAGGATCAAGAAGAAATTTTAATCATGGTTAAAGAAGTTAACCATGTGCATTAAATGCAAAATTTCCTTTCTTACCCTTTAAGGCAAGTTGTTAATTTTCAAGCCAATCCTTGCCATTCATAATTCTTGGCCTATAAATAGAGGTCTCTAATTCACTTTAAATTACGCTCTAAAGCATCATAAACCAAGCTTTCCTTCTTTCTTTCTTGTTTTTTAAGTTTCAAGTTTCTAAGTTGAAGAAATTGCAAAACTCCAAGCCTTGCAATTTCTAAGCAATTTTAGGCTTCAAACACTTTCTAAACATCATTAGAAAATTTTTAGAATCCTCAAGCTAGCCCAAAAACTATCCAAACTCAGAATTGTCTCCAAACTCCATAAACATGCAATTTTGAGCCTTAACATCCAAACTTCCATTTCACTCGTGCTCTTCACTTTCTAATCATTCAAACATCACCTCTATACCATATAGAAGTGATCCATACCATCAAACCACTTCTGTAACTCCATATTCATCACCTCCATACTCAACTTTCTCAAGCTGCAGTTGGACTTGGGTAGGAACTTCCATAAGGTTTCAATCCAAGCTAAGCACATCCACACGTTCCTTGAGGTCCAATGGAGCTATAGCAATCATCAAAACGCAACTGGAAACACTTTAAGCAAGGATTCGATTTCTGCTCATAAGAGGTAAGTTGCTCGACTTTGAACTTTGTAATTTTTTCCTTCCACTTCAAAAATGGCTTGGCCATCTTGTTTATGCACCATCACTGATCATTAACCCTCAATCAATTTCACAAATCATGGTCCATACACGATTTCATATTGATTTGCTAGAATTAGGGTTCATCTGGTTTTCTTAGAAATTAATCATCTTAAGCTCAAAATAAATGAAATTAAAGGCCACCATCATGTTCTTGGGCTCAAAACGAGCAAGTTTGATGTTTACAACTTTTAATTTCATTGAGAAATGAAGAATCCATGGATTGATGAAGATTGGAGAAGATGATGATCGTACGCCCGTTTTTGTTTTTTTTCTTTCAAAAATTCAAATATTTCGTTTATAATATAATTATATGGAAGAGAATAAGTGAACGGATGTATTACCACCCTTGTGGTTTCCAGCACGCCTCTAAGTCATTCCTTGCCATAAGGCCCAGGGTTCGAATCCCCCTGGGACCTTTTTGTTTTTCCAATTTTCAAACTTTCACATTTTTCACTTATTTTCAAACATTTTCATAACTTGTTTTTAAATATAATTAAACTGAAGCGTGTTATTAACAATCCATGCACGTGGCCCAGTGGTTAATCTTTTCACCTTTGAGTTTCAAGTCCTGGGTTCAAGCCCCCTTAGGACCAAAACATTTTTTTAACACTAGATTTCTTCAAATTTTTATCAAACTTCAATATTTTCAAAAACCAATCAAAACTTCTCATTTTGAGATGATTTTTTGCACACTTGTCATTTAATATATCTATTTTATGATTATGTCAAAAAAATCCAAAAATATTTTCTTTTCGATATATTTTATTAGGTTAAGAATGAGACTTTTTTAAGTGATTTTAATACTTTTCAATAAATGTTTTCTTTTCGATTTTCAAACGTAATCTTTTTCAAAACTTCTTGTGAATATTCTTCACTTTTCAAAAAATCATTTCAAACCCTTTCAAAAACATTTTAGACTTACACACCTCTTTTCCATGATCGATTCAATTTGAAAATATAAACCGAACTAGGTTTTTCTTTGAACATCTTTCGAATTCAAAATCAAATTGATCATGGGCCTCCCTCACGGTGTAAGTCCCAACCCTTGTATGTACATATTCATTTCCTTGTACATATCCACCCTTTTGTGTGCATATTCAATTTCCTTGTACATATTCAATCATCTTTGCAAATATTCAAGTATAAGAAACTTCGTTTGTTTGTTTTTATTCACTTGTTTATACACCAATTCCATTGGTATTAAGAGGAGCATTATTCCAGGTGAAACTACTCTTAAACCAATGGGCCTCCCTTAAGGTGTAAGTCATAACTTCTTTGTATATATCCAAGTATATTAGCTTATCCTCTCGTTTTAAACACTTGTTTATATTTTTACACATCATTTGTATATATTCAAGTTACACTTGCTTTAATTGCTTGTTTTATACACTTGTTTATATATTTCTTTCATAAACTCCTGTGAATTCACACACACACTTTGTTATATATACTTGTTCATATACTTGTTCATTTATAACACAATAACTAGTATAACAACTAGGTTCCCCATAGCCTTCTCTTGGACTTTGTACAAGATAACTTACCTGTTGAGTTAGCCTCCCCTTGGGTTTCGTACAAAATAACTCCCCTGTTGAGTTAGCCTCCTCTTGGATTTCTTACAGAAGAACTCCCTCGTTGAGTTTAGCATTCTCTTGGGCATCATACAAGAAAGATATTTGGAAATCTCTAAGAGCCTCCTATTAGGCTTCCAATACAAAGAATCACCTTCGCTAGGATAGAACCCTAAGAGTATGATTTCCTGGTGAAGTCACTCTTGAATCCTAAGAGGATGGTTTCTCGGTGAAATCACTCTTAAAGTCAAGCCAGCCATACCCTATAGCTTTCTCTTGGGCTTCATACAGGGACCCTCGATGACCCTTGATGACCCTCAGAATGCCTCATCTTGGGCTTAAAATACAAGGACCCACGAGCTTTTTAAAAGTATCCCCCTAATCAATAATCAATTTCTCCTAGATATTTAGACATGTATCATCTCTATGGAAGAAGTATCTCACCTATAGCATCACATAAAAATCAACACTTTTTCAAACACTTTTTCAAACACTTTTTCAAACACTTTTTCAAAACAAAACATCTTTAATTGTAAGTGGCAACGCTTGTACACTCGAGAAAAACACTCAATGCTTACAATGAAAGATTCAAACATTTTTCAAACATCTTTCTTAACTTGTAAGTGACAACTCTTGTACACTCAAGCAAAACGCCCAATGCTTACAATGAAAGATTTAAACATTTTTCAAACATCTTTCTTAACTTGTAAGTGGTAACGCTTGTGCACTCAAGCAAACGACCTAATGCTTACAATGAAAGATTTAATCAATCAAACTTTCAAAAATGAATGTGATGAAATAGATTAGATACATTTTTCATTAAGATGACATTTGCCTTTGTCTCTTAATAACACCCTTTGCTTCCACTAGCACAAGTGGGAACTACGATTGCTCTGAATTTCTCAACCTCTCTTTGTGAATACATAGGCACAAGGTCTCACCCTTGGCGAGCATACTTCTTTCTCCCTCAAACCAAACAAACCTTAGTTCCCTTATATCCGAGCTACATATGCTCTGATTCCCACTAGGAAATATGTATGCAGAGGATCCCAATGATCTTTTCGAGCATAATTATAACAAAACTTAGGTTCCTGCCTAACTTACCTTTCTTAAATCCCAAAGGAGAAACTTTCCTGAAATAGAGTAGCAAATAAAACACACAAACATACAAAAATATGCATAAAAAAGTTCCTATAGAAAATTATAGATAGATAGGGTGCTAATACCTTCCCTTTATATAACCAACCCCCTTACCCTGGTCTCTCCCCAATGCGTTTCATCTAGTTCACGCTAGTCGCATCGCATATCATTATTTATTTAGGGTATTTCAGCTTTCCCCTTTTCCATCTTCTTTTCTTGTTTGGAAACAATAAATCTTGGTGCTCGTGGAATATTTTAAAACAAAAAATAAATAAAAAGTGTAAATTGTTTTGAGCCTGAGATTCGAATTCCGATTCGATTCCCTCGTTTGTCACTTTTTACCGCGAACACATGCGCATACTCAACTCAGTTTGTTGTTGTATTTTCGAGGTGCATAACCTGATAGGTCCATGCACAACCAAACTTTTCCTTAACATGATCAAGAATTGTGCTTTCAACATATTTCAATAGATCGGGATATTTCACACAAATAGCTTGGAATTGTAAAACAACACCAACATACAGCTCTTTTGTAGATGCATTTATTATAACATTCCATGCAGCCATAATTTTCTCCACAATAACACCCGACTTGACCAACTTTCCATCTTCACCAGCAACTTGTTTTGACCCCAGCGCAGGTTTAACCCGACTTCTCACATTTTTAGTAATATGGTACCTACAAAGTAATGTAGAAGAAGTGGGGAATAGGGTTGCAACCTCAGTCGGTAACAATGACTTTAGGCATATCCTCTCGGTCCTTCAATATTGACCTACACACCTCTAAAGTCCATTGAAAGTTATCTTCTTTTCCGCACTCTAGAAATGCAAAACCAACAGAATATGTCTTCTCAATCGACATAACACCAACAATTTCCAACAACTGGAGCCTGTACTTGTTGATTTTGTACGTCGAATCAATTATGAGCATGGTAGGAAATGTGTTGAACAATTTAACAAAATCTGGATGAGTCTAATAAATGTCTCTAACTGTTACTCCATCATCACCCCGTTGGTGTCTACAAACATAATTGTTCTCATCTAGAACTTTTAAGAGGTGTTGCATTTTGGTTCGATCCTCCCAAAGGGCTAACTTGGTTTGATAGAGCTTATTATACACTTGTTTGATATTTTATGTGCTTTCAGGTCTTTGGCGCTTCAAAGTAGCAAGAATTGTTTTGGGCGGTACGAAATTCAAAGTCATGTCAGAGACACATGTCTTCTCATCCAAAAGGAGCCAACATGTTATTGAATAATCGACCAAATTTGGAGTTAAATCATGATTGTATTCACCTCTAATCACATTAAATTTTCACTTCTTGTTGGACATGAGATAACCACGCAACCGAAACAGACAACCCCATTTTCTTGTACTAGTGTCCTCACGTTTAAAATTTTGAATGCAAGCTACGTATTTCCCGCTCCTTTCGCATGTCAAAATTACAAACGCATTTCTTCTATCCATACCATTATCAAACCTTGACATCACAATACCAAATACTAGTCTCGTTGCCTCTAATCGAATCCACTGCAATATATCGTCCTGTAATTCAAATTCTTCAACATTTTCAAAATGTTCACGAACATCTACCACCTTAATTACAAGAGGCGGAACTACGACCGACAAAACAACTTCAGTCACATCGAATTTAGGAATATTATCGGGGTGCATCATACCTATGTTACATAAATAACATAATTATAAAAATGTCACAGTGAAAGCTGCTGAAAAATATAACACAAAGATAAAACTGGAAATGGACTTCCGATTTTATTCAACCAGAAACCGGAATTATACATCCGGTTTAGACGTAACCTTATTTCTTCAAAAGTAATAAATAAATGTAGTGAATAGGGGATAAAAGGAATAAAGTTTACCTAAATTTATACTTTCTTGAGCTATTTCTGATATGATGAACCATAAAAATGATGATTTAGAGTGGAAAATGGATTGACAATGGAGATGGTTTTTGAGAGATTTGAAGGAGAAATAGTGGAATGGTGGTGATTACCATGGTTGTTGTTTTAAGCAACCTGTTGATAAGTTCCAAAATGTAGTTATTTTGTATATATGTTTTGTGGCACTTATCCGTTCTTGTTTGCTAATAATTGTTGAATAACCCCATTTTTTGTTGTAAATACATTTTATTGTGTTTTGTATACATAATGTACCGTTTGATTAGTTTTAATGTATTTTTTAGGTATTTGTGCGTGTTAGAGCATCGAGGAATAAAGTGTTGAAGACACAGCTCCGAAGACGTAGTTTTGATGAATAAAAGACCAGCTTTGCTCAGGAGAGGCCGTTGAGCGCGAGTCCGCTCAGTGCATTTTGGAGCGCGTTGAGTGGTTTGGTACTGTTTTGGTAGAGAGGTAATTTTGATCCCCCTAAGCACGGTGAGTCTGCTGAACGGTGTTTAAGTCGGTTTACGTGTAAATACCAGTGGAGGCCGCTCAGCGCGCCCTCACCGCTGAGCGCGGTCGTCTGTGTTTTGTTTTATAACTTCATTTTTAGGTTATGGTTTTGGGGTGAATTTTGATCCCCATTTCCATCAACCTTTTTTTTTGATAGTTTAGCTTAGAAAGCAACATTAGGCATTGCATACGGATGATTGGAGGTGGATTGCTCTTCGATAGGCTCTAACAAACCGATGTAAATCTGTGGCTTATCTCTTCTCCTCTCTATGTATTGCTCTTTTTATTGGTTATGTTTGTATATTTACCTTGAACTCATGTATATTTGTCGCCCTTGGCTTTGTATAAAGTTTTCTTTACGAATCTGTGTTGGTGATTGTCTTAGGTTTTTACCTTGTGTTAGGGATTTGAGCTTTGCTAGACATAGATTGCTTAGATTCTTACCTAGGATGATTATCTGTTAGTTTCTAAATGCTAGAAATGGGTTTAGAGCTGACATTTACTTAGAGTATCTGATCATAATGCCTCTGTGTTTGTTGTTTGTTGTTTGTTGTTAAGGTAGGCCAAACATGGATATCGAGGTGATGTGGTTGAATTCTCAATTTGGGTTAGAAATAGCTTGGGTTGTGAGAGGTATGTGATGACACGGACGAGTGTCGTAGGCTAAGTATGATATGGACGGTAGATTTTAGTCTGTGAAGGGTAGTGTGCATTCGTTCTAGATAAGCTGTCTATCCTTTATACTTTTTGTTCATTTATTTTTTGTCTTTTATTTACAACCATTTAATCCGAAACTCATTAACGATAGAATTATCGAACGGGGAATCAATAACCAATCTCTGCGGACACGATAGGATATAACCTAACCTTATATATCACCCGGTAAAAATAATACTTTGCTTTTTGCTTGCCTGCTATACCAGCACTCGAACAAAATGGCGTCGTTGCTGGGGATTGGTTTTATTGTTTCTGTATTACGCTAGTTCCGTTGTTTTTGAGTTTTGTAATTAATGTGTATGTTATATAGACTTTGTATATGAACTTGTATATTGTTATTTGTACATGTTGTGTGTTTACTTTTCATACTTGTACATATGTGTGTTTTTCCTTGTTTTCAAGTATTGTTGTAAGTTGTCTCGTATTCGTAACATTTATTGTGTGGTTTTTAGGACACTTTCTTTAGGTTTGTAAGGTGTGGCAATACCATGGCATGAAGAGAGGAGGTTACTAGTGCTCGCACAATAAAGGCGTCGAGCTTACGACGTAAAACAAACATGTTTGTTTATGTTTGTTTATGTGTGTGGTGACTTGTGTTTTAACAAGTTGAAATAGGACTTGTTCTTAATTTTAAATCTTAACTTTTCAACTTGTTAATTCATTTTCACCACGTTTTCGTATTGTTATTTGTATTCGTTTTGTTTTGTCAAATTGTGTTATCCGCAAGCTCGTCGTGTTTACCTTGAGGAGTTTTGTTGGATGTAAATGTTGTAAACTTTTTTTTTCTAATTGTTTTGTTGTTGTTTGGACTCAAATTTTGGTCTGGTAGCTTGAGGTTACATTTTATGATTTTTCGAGTTTGATCGTTTCAACTCGCGGATGTATGGTAATGATAGTTTCAAATTTGGTATACGTCAGGTACTCGTTTATCGCTTTCTATAGCATAACATGTTTAGGAAATTTATCATTTTTATAATTTCCATGCCATTCATTCTTTTTGCATTACTTGCTCATGATTTGAATCACTTTAGTTCCCTTTTTATCCATAAATTTGAGGAAGCTTTCCATTGTTTATATATGCTGGAGGCCACAATTCTTGTTTTAACTAGATTTTATTATGCTTTATCTTTTGTTTTGTGTTGATTGTATGAATGCATGAAAATGATCAAGGCATTTTTGTTTGAATTTGAGCATAACTACCTTGGCCAAATATGCAATTCACATTGTGAGTATGTGAACCTTTGTTAGCCCCTTTGAACTTTTATCAATATCCATGTTTATTTGAACTTGATGCTTGTCTATGAGTGTTTAGTTCACCTTTTTTATGGATGTTGATTTCTTTGTTTCTTGAACCCTCAACTATATGTTGTTGTATGAATTTTTACCTTCCCTTAGAAAGTAGGGAGTATTCACATAATGATGTTGGTTGAATTCAAGTTGGGCAGAGGAATGTTTATGTACTTATATTGTGGTTGGTATGAGGTTAAGAAAAATAAAAAGAAAAAAATAAAAATAAAAATGTGAAAAAGAAAGATTAGAAAAAGAAAGAAAAAAGAGAAAAAGCTTTGAAAAAGAAAAAAAGTATGAATAATGTTGGTTAATAAGTGAGGTGTTTTGGTTTGACAATTTATGATGAAGAAGAAGTTTGATTGGAATTGTATTGTTTGGAACTTTGTGAGTTGATCACTCCCTTAGGTTTAGGCAAGTTTTTGTTTCGATTAGCTTTAGGACTTATCACTTGTTGTTAACCAAGGCACATTACATCCTTGAAAAGCCCTTGTGATTCTTGCATTTATATTTTCAATTGAGTTTTTGGATGAATGCATAATTTAGTCTTTTGTTTGCAAGATTGTTGGATGAGTGTCAAAACCCTTTGTGTGTTCTTCATCTACCGATGAATTTTTGCTATGTGTGATTCATGATTGAGCTTGTTTTGTTTTAGAATGTTTTGCATGATTTTTGTACTTAGGATTTTTTTTCGTTTATATGTTATTATTGTAGTATGGTGGTAAGTATGTATTTGTCGTGGACATTTTTGTTTGGACCATACATTTGTTTTCCGTTTTAAAACTTATTGATTCGTGATTATTTGATTATCATTCTTTGTTTCTTTGAGTTATTTGACTTTGTTTGAGGACAAATAATGTGTCAAGTTGGAGAGAGTTGATAAGTTCCAAAATGTAGTTATTTTGTATATATGTTTTGTTGCACTTACCCGTTTTTGTTTGTTAATAATTGTTGAGTAACCCCATTTTTTGTTGTACATACGTTTTATTGTGTTTTGTGTACATAATGTACTATTTGATTAGTTTTAATGTATTTTTGTAGGTATTTGTGCGTGTTGGAGCATCGAGGAATAAAGTGTCGAAGACACGGCTCCGAAGACGCAACTTTGATGAATAAAAGACCAGTTTTGCTTAGGAGAGGCCGCTGAGCGTGGTGAGGTCGCTCAGTGCGAGTCCGCTCAGCGTGTTTTGGAGCGCGTTAAGTGCTTTGGTACTGTTTCGGCAGAGAGATAATTTTGAGCCCGCTGAGCGCAGTGAGGCCGCTGAGATGCGTTTAAGTCGGTTTACGTGTAAATATCAGTGGAGGCCGCTCAACGCACCCTCGCCGCTTAGCGCGGTCGTTTGTGTTTTGTTTTATAACTTCATTTTTAGGTTATGGTTTTGGGGTGGATTTTGATTCCATTTCCATCAACCTTTATTTTTGATAGTTTAGCTTAGAAAACAACATTAGGATTTGCATACAGATGATTGGAGGTGGATTGCTCTTCGATAGGCTCTGACAAACCGGTGTAAATCTGTGGTTTATCACTTCTTCTCTCTATGTATTTCTCTTTTTGTTGGTTACGTTTGTATATTTATCTTGAACTCATGTATATTTGTCACCTTTGGCGTTGTATAAAATCTGCTTTACAAATCTGTGTTGGTGATTGTCTTAGATTTTTACCTTGTGTTAGGTATTTGAGCTTTGCTAGATATAGATTGCTTAGATTCTTGCCTAGGATGATTATCTGTTAGTTTCTGAATGCTAGAAATGAGTTTAGAGCTGACATTTACTTAGAGTATCTGATCTTAATGCCTATGTGTTGGTTGTTTCGAGTTAGAGATAGTCGTTACGAGTGACACGATTGACTTCTGTGTTGTTAAGGTAGGCCAGACATGGCTATCGAGGTGATGCGGTTAAATTCTCAATTTGGGTTAGAAATAGCTTGGGTTGTGAGAGGTACGTGATGACACGGACGAGTATCGTAGGCTTAGTATGACATGGACGGTAGATTTTAGTCTGTGACGGGTAGTGTGCATTCGTTTCGGACAAGCTGTCTATCCTTTATACTTTTTGTCTTTTCTTTACAACCATTTAATCTCAAACTCATTAACGATAGAATTGTCGAATGACGAATCAATAACCAATCTATGTGGACACGATACGATATAACCTAACTGATATATATCATCCGGTTAAAACAATACTTTACTTTTTACTTGCCTGCTATACCAGCACTCGAACACATGTGCCATGTCCAAACCGAAAGTATATTTTCGATAGTATATAAAATGTCCAGGTGACAACACAATTCAATATTCTCGCTACTATAACTGAAAGTATACATCCGATTCCAAACCAGAAATACTTCTTTAGTTAAGTTTCTTATAATTTGAGAGGTCACACTATATTTTATTTGGTTTGTACAAAATGAGATGCGAAACAGAAATATATTTTCAAATTAAAAAAATATATATTTGATTTTATATAGGATGTCTCTTCCTATCATAGAGTGGATTAAAAAATCATAATATATTGTAAGCACACGGTTTCTATTTCCTCGTAAAGTACTACGGAGTACACGTACGGCCGATATTTGTTCAATACATCGAGTTCAGTATTAGAAGTGGGAGACTTGTGTATCAGATGTACTTTCTATTTTCTCTTTCTACTTACTGTGTTGGAAATCAACGAATTCAATTTTCAATATAATTTATTTTTCACCGAGTTTACCTAAAAAACAATATAAACGTGATTTAAAAAATTCAGTCAAGTGATTTTTTTCTCAGATTCCATGTATTATATTTGTGTTTGATTATAAACTATTTGTTTTTAATATATTTTAAGTATTTAAAATATTAGTTCTATTAAATTTACAATTGAGATAAACAGGTTTATTTTCTATTGTATTATTAATTATATAGTTATTTATTTAAAAAATAATTTTTTAATATTCATTGTTATAATCATTTTCTCGATATCGATAGAGTGTAGTTTTGTAAAAATAAGGGATAATGATAGCAAAATATATGTTAAAATCTGTCAATTAACTTCTTTTTAAATTAAATGAAAAAGCCATTCAACAATTAACATGGAATTATTTTTGTTTATTCTGTAATAGTGAAAAAATAATTTTAAAATATTTATTTGCTTTTAATTAGAGGTAAATCTTTTTAAAAAATAAATAAAATTAGACATTTATTTGAAGGTTTGAAACATTAAAGATATGGTGTGGAGGTAGTCGTTTATAGAAGATATTACACATCTCATTATATTTTTTTATGAATTTTGCAAGAATCATGTATTATTGTTCGTAAGTTTCAATTGGATTATAATCTTTTTGTTTTTTCGCGTTTCTCTCGCTTTTTTATATTCAGGATTGAGTACCCATAATACTCATATCAATCTATCTTGCTTTAAAATTATCTTTATTTTTCGTACGATTTGAGACAAAAACTAGTTAGAAACCCGTAATCCTGCACGGATGAATTTATTTGATATGATGTAAAATATATTTAGAAGCGTAAGTTTGAAATGAGATATTTAATTATAACATAAATAATTATCATAAAAATCAATTGTATTAAATAATCATTAAAATGAAAAGAAAAAAGAAAATCAATATGAGATAGAGAAAGAAAAAAAAGAATATTGTGAAATTTGAAATAAAGATTTTAGTTCTCAAATTAAACTCATTGTTGATTAAAGTAAAATAAGCATTGTGTTGAAAGTGACTCGTAAGATAAATTATTTTATTATAGTATTCATGTGTTAGTTTAGTAAATTGAATAGTAGTTGTTTGATAGTAATGATCATCAAAATTTAACTGTATTAAATAATCATATAAAATAAAAGACATGGGAGTTGGAGAAAACAATAAAATTTTATCAAATGCAAATGTAAAATTTTAACTATAAATGCAAAATATGAAATCATTTATTTAATTGTAAAATTAATAATAATCATATAGATTTATTAAAATAGATAATGATTGATTAAATTAAAATAGTTATTAAGTTGATAGTGACCCGTGAAATAAAAAAATTAATTTGATTTAAATTAAAAAATAAATTATACTATCATTCAATTGACTTTTAATAGATAATAGATTGTAATCACTGTACTATTTTGGATGAAACTAAATGGCAAAAACAAAAATGCATAAGCATTACTTATAATTTATAGTTTTTTAGTTCAAAATAGAAAATAGTATATAAATAAAAATAAATATTTAAAATAATTTTGACAAAAGACAAAATATATTTTTATTTTGTAGAAATATTATTTTAAATATAAATATAAAAAATTCAGTTTTATCTCAAATAGACCATTATTCTGAAGTGCAATCAAAACCCCTAATTTATTTCTAAACAGCCTTTTGTCTACAACATGTCTAACCGATAAGAATTGAACACTTGGGGTATCAAATGAGTAAAGATCAAAAAGTGAAGCGATATTTTTTTATTTACCAAATTGTTCAATATATAATATATTTTTTTGTAGGGATAAGGACATAATTGACAATTTGGTCAATTCATTAATAATTGTTTTATAGCATTTGAGATGGAGAAAGAAATAAAAAGAATATTGTGAAATTTGAAATAAAGATTTTACTTCTCAAATTAAACTCATTGTTGATTAAAGTAAAATATGTATTGTATTGAAAGTGACCCGTCAGATTAAATATTTTATTATCGTATTCATGTGCTAGTTTAGAAAATTGAATAGTAGTTGTTTGATAGTGACGACCATTAAAATACATCTGTATTAAATAATCATATAAAAAAAAGACATGTGAGTTGGAAAAAAAATAAAATTTTAACAAATGCAAATGTAAATTATTAAATCATTTATTTAATTATAAAATTAATAATAATCACATAGATTTATTAAAATAGATAATGATTGATTAAATTAAAATAGTTATTAAGTTGCCCGTGAAATAAAAAATTAATTTGATTTAAATTAATATTTAAATTATACTATCGTTCAATTGAATGTTAATAGATAATAGATTGTAATCACTATACTATTTTGGATGAAATTAAATTGCAAAAAAAAAAAAAACGATGCATAAGCATTACTTCCAATTTATATTTAAAATAATTTTGTCAAAAGACAAAATATATTTTTATTTTGTAGCAATATTATTTTTAAATATAAATGTGAAAAATTCAATTTTATCTCAAAGAGGTTGTTATTCTTAAGTGCAACCAAAACCCCTAATTAATTTCTAAACCGTCTTTTGTCTACAACATGTCTAACCGATGAGAATTGAACACTTGAGGTATTAAGTGAGTAAAGATGAAAAAGTGAAGGGATATTTTGTTATTTACCAAATTGTTCAATATGTAATGTATTTTTTTTATAGAAGAAAGGACATAATTGACAGTTTGGTCAATTTATTTGTAATTGTTTTATAGTAGATGAGATGGAGAAAGAAATAAAAAGAATATTGTGAAATTTGAAATAAAGATTTTACTTCTCAAATTAAATTCATTCTTGGTTAAAGTAAAATAGTTAAATTAAATATTTAAAATAATTGTGAAAAAAGACAAAATATATTTTTATTTTGAAGAAATATTATTTTTAAATATAAATATGAAAAATTAAGTTTTATCTCAAAGAGACTACTATTCTTAAGTATAAACAAAAACCCCTAATTTATTTCTAAACAGTCTTTTGGCTACAACCTAATTAGTGAGAATTAAAGACTTGAGGCATCAAGTGAGTAAAGATGAAAAAGTGAACGAATATTTTGTTATTTACCAAATTGTTCAATATGTAATGTATTTTTTATAGAAGAAAGGACATAATTGACAATTTGGTCAAATCATTAGTAATTGTTATATAATAGATGAGATGGTGAAAGAAATAAAAAGATTGTTGTGAAATTTAAAATAAAGATTTTAGTTCTCAAATTAAACTCATTGTTGATTAAAGTAAAATAGGTATTGTATTGAAAATGACCCGTAACATTAAATATTTTATTATCTTATTCATGTGCTAGTTTAGTAAATTGAATAGTAGTTATTTGATAGTGACGATCATTAAAATTCAACTGTATTAAATAATCATATTAAAAAAAGACATGTGAGTTGGAGAAAAAAAATAAAATTTTAACAAATGCATATGTAAAGTTTTAACTATAATTGCAAATTATTAAATCATTTACTTAATTTTAAAATTAATAATAATCATATAGGTTTACTAAAATAGATAATGATTGATTAAATTAAAATAGTTATTATGTCGATAGAGACCCGTGAAATAAAAAAAATTATTTGATTTATATTAAAATTATACTATCGTACAATTTATTTCTAATAGATAATAGATTGTAATTACTATACTATTTTGGATGAAAATAAATTGCAAAAAAAAAAAATGATGCATAAGCATTACTTCAAATTTATAGTTTTTAGATTCAAATATATATATATATATATATATATATATATATATATATATATATATATATATATATATATATATATATATATATATATATATATATATATATATATATATAAAAATAATGTTGACAAAAGGAAAAAATATATTTTTATTTTGTAGAAATATTATTTTTAAATATAAATATGAAAAATTCTGTTTTATCTCAAATAGACTATTATTCTTAAGTGCAATCAAAGCCCTTAATTTATTTCTAAACAATCTTTTGTCTACAACATGTCTAACCGAAAAGAATTGAACACTTGGAGTATCAAGTGAGTAAAGATGAAAAAGTGAAGAGATATTTTCTTATTTACCAAATTGGTCAATATGTAATGTTTTTTTTTTTGTAGAGATAAGGACATAATTGACAGTTTGGTCAATTCATTAGTAATTGTTTTATAGTGAATGAGATGGAGAAAGAAATGAAAAGAATATTGTAAAATTTGAAATAAAGATTTTACTTCTCAAATTAAACTCATTGTTGATTAAATTAAAAATGTAAAATAATTGTGACAAAAGACAAAATATATTTTTATTTTGTAGCAATATTATTTTTAAATATAAATATGAAAAATTCAGTTTTATCTCAAAGAGGCTATTATTCTTAAGTGTAAACAAAAGCCCCTAATTTATTTCTAAGCAGTCTTTTGTCTACAACCTGTCTAACCAGTGAGAATTGAAGACTTGGGGCATAAAGTGAGTAAAGATGAAAAAGTGAAAGAATGTTTTGTTATTTACCAAATTGTTCAATATGTAATGAATTTTTTGTAGAAGTAAGGACATAATTGACAATTTGGTCAAATCATTAGTAATTATTTTATAATAGATGAGATGGAGAAAGAAATAAAAAGAATATTGTGAAATTTAATATAAAATTTTTAGTTCTCAAATTAAACTCATTGTTGATTAAAGTAAAATAGGTATTGTAATTAAAGTGACCCGTAAGATTAAATATTTTATTATCTTATTAATGTACTAGTTTAGTAAATTGAATAGTAGTTGTTTGATAGTGACGATCATTAAAATTTAACTATACTAAATAATCATTTAAAAAAACGACATGTGAGTTGGCGAAAAAAATAAAATTTTAACAAATGCAAATGAAAAGTTTTAGCTATAAATGTAAATTATTAATTCATTTATTTAATTTTAAAATTAATAATAATCATATAGATTTATTAAAATAGATAATGATTGATTAGATTAAAATAGTTATTATGTTGATAGAGATCCGTGAAATAAAAAAATTAATTTGATTTAAATTAAAAAATAAATTATACTTTCGTTCAATTGATTTTTAATAGATAATAGATTGTAATCACTATATTATTTTGGATGAAAATAAATTGCAAAAAAAGAACGATGCATAAGCATTACTTCCAATTATATATATATATATATATATATATATATATATATATATATATATATATATATATATATATATATATTTTGACAAAAGACAAAATATATTTTTATTTTGTAGAAATATTATTTTTAAATATAAATATGAAAAATTCAGATTTATCTCAAAGAGGCTATTATTCCTAAGTGTAAACAAAAGCCCCTAATTTATTTCTAAACAGTCTTTTGTTTACAACCTGTCTAACTAGTGAGAATTGAAGACTTGGGGCATCAAGTAAGTAAAGATGAAAAGGTGAAAGGATATTTTGTTATTTACCAAATTGTTTAATATGTAATGTATTTTTTTGTAGAAGAAAGGACATAATTGACAATTTGGTCAAATCATTAGTAATTGTTATATTATAGATGAGATGGTGAAAGAAATAAAAAGATTATTGTAAAATTTAAAATAAAGATTTTAGTTCTCAAATTAAACTCATTGTTGACTAAAGTAAAATAGGTATTGTATTGAAAGTGACTCGTAATCGAGGTCGACCGCCAAAACTGCTGGTGGCATTGATTCCGCCCTATTAACCAACTCCTCCGCCGCTATCGCACATTTTGACGGCTATTGTGACCACAAGATATATTGACACTATTACTGATTCTGAAGCTGAAGATGACGAAACACACGATTCTACAAGCAACTTAGGGAAAAATATGAATGTTGAAAATCGAGATTCTGAGACGACGGTGATTGACGAAAAAAAGGATCGAAAACTTTGGATGGATGTGCTGTCAGAGAATCGAAATCCTGCTAAGGGTTTGGTGATGAAGTATATGGCACCAACAATTATTGATGGCAAAGTTGAAATTGAGATAGACGAAGAAGATGAGGATCGTGAAATTGAATACTGGAGGAATTCTCTAATTATGTATGTGTTAGGTGATGATCTTAGTATGAATTCTGTCAAGAACTTCATGTCTAAGACATGGAACTATGTGAAACTCCCTGACATTTACTTCTATGATGAAGGCTATTTCATTCTTAGATTCAAGGATTGCTAGGATATGGATGCTATGATGATGAAAGGGCCATATACGTTCAGAGGAATGCCTATGATTCTAAAGGAGTGGAGGCCAGGTTTCAATCTTAAGAAAGATATGACGAGAACAATCCCAATTTGGATAAAATATCCAATGCTTCCCTTGAACCTATGGGGAGGAGCTAACCTGAGTATGATGGAAAGTGTGTTTGGGACTCCAATAGTGACTGATGAGTGTACAGCTAGGAAGCTAAGAGTGTCCTATGCGAGAGTTCTTGTTGAAATGGATATCACTCAGAAACTCCTTGAAGAATTAGCATTAAATATAAGAAGGGCAAGGTTGTTATCCAAAAGGTGGAGTATGAATGGAGGCCACAATTTTGTGATAAATGCCAAGCAGTGGGACATAACTGTGACACAAGAATTAAGAGGAAACAATGGACGCCTAAAGGTAAGTCTGAGACTGTTGAGGGACAACCAAAAGCAAGGGTGGAGGAAAAAGAGGAGTTGAGCATCACGAAAGGTCCAACTGAGCCTATATCCACCATAGAAGAAAGAGGTAAAGAAGATATTGTATCAACCCCTAAAAGGAGCAGTAATCCAGGGCCTTTTGATGAAGATATATGGACCGTGATAGGGAAACATGGAAGAAACAGAGGGAGTAACTCACTATATGCAGGTTCATCCTCTCAAGTCTACTGTGATAATGGGTATGGGGTCCTAGGGAGGTTGAACGAGCCTCTAGTGGCCTTTGACAGGGGGCCATGATTTTTTTTTGGAACATTTGGGGGTTAAATAAATTTGGGAAGATTAAAGAGATTCGCTCCCGTCTCTTAGCCATTCAACCAACAATTTGTATTCTGATTGAAACTAGAGTTAAAGAAAGTAAAGCTACGAAAGTTAGAGAAAAGCTAAATTTACCTGGTAGGTTTATAGATAACTATAGTGATCACTCGAATGGAAGGATCTGGGTTGTTTGGGATGACTCAAAAGTGGTTCTGAGAATGGAAAGCAAATCCAGCCAGCATATCCGCTGTGGTGTTTACTCTATTAGTGGTGAATTCCAGTTTTGGCTAACTGCCATCTATGCTCATAATCATCTTGATGACAGGAAGTTGTTGTGGAATAAGCTTGTCAATATCCATCTAGCTCAATCGGGGGTTGGTGTGTTATAGGAGATTTTAACAATGTAGCCTCTTCTCAAGACAGGCTTGGAGGGAATTTGGTTAGCGAAAGAGAATACAGTGATATGAATGCCATGATGAGGGAGACTGAATTGTCTGAAATGGATAGTATGGTGGACCACTTCACCTGGTCTAATAAGCAGGCTGGTAGTACCATTTATTCTAGGATTGATAGGGAAATCTGTAATGTTGATTGGTTTCTCCTCTTCAACAACCATGTCCTATGTATTCTATCTCCTAATATATCTGATCATGCTTTGCTCCACATCAGTAAGCCTGCAGATTCTAGACATGTTAATCATTTCAAATTCAATAATTACCTCCTGGATTTGGATGGTTTTCATGATATGGTTCAAAAGTCTGGGCTAATCCAACTCATGGGAGTCCTATGCATATTCTTTGGACAAAATTGCAAAGACTCAAGTTTGAAATAAAGAGGTTCAGTAAGAATGCTGGTAATCAGAAGAAGAGATTAAGTGAAGTTAGAGCTAAACTTCACCAAGCTCAAACTGATCTTATACAAAATAGGCAACATACCAGACTAGTAGAGGCAATTAAGCAGCTCACTGAGGAAATTGTTAAAATTCATGATCATGAGAGAGTAGACTGATGCAGAGAGCTAAAGTCAACTGGATTAGAAGTGGTGATGAGAATACCTCTTATTTCCATGCGTATCTGAAAGCTAGACAGAATAGGAATTTCATAAAGTACTTACAACAAGAGGATGGAGAGATCATAAATGAGAAGCATGACATAGAGAAGGAGATTATGGAGTTCTATAAAAGCCTTATGGGTAATAAATTGACTAGCCTTAAGCATATCGATGTTGAAGCTATGAGAGGTGGTAACCAACTTTCTATGGAGCATAAAGAGTATCTTCTGAGTGATATCACTTATAAAGAGATAGAAGTGGCTATGAATGACATTGAAGATTATAAATCCCCAGGGGTGGATGGCTATAGTGCTAAGATATTCAAGAGCTATTGGCATATTATGCAGAATGATGTATGTGCTGCAGTTAGAGATTTCTTCAGAACTGGGCAGATTCACAAAGGCTTCAACAAGACTGCGGTCACCTTAATTCCTAAAGGTGATCATGCCAAAAGTATTCGAGAGTATAGGCCCATTGTTGGTTGTACAATGTTCTTAAAGATTATTTCCAAAATTCTTATTGCCAGATTGAGATCCATAATGCCTTTTATTATCAGTAAGAACGAAGCTGATTTTGTTGCAGGGCAAGACATTCACAATCATTTTCACTTAGCCCAGGAACTTATTAAAGGTTATGACAGGAAATCAGGAACTCCCATATGTATGTTTCAGATTGATCTCCGGAAGGCTTATGATATAGTTCATTGGGACACTTTAGAAGGTATTATGAAGGAGATGGGCTTCCCTAGTCTGTTTGTTAGTAGAGTCATGAATTTGGTTAGCACAGTTTCTTACACCTTCAAAATTAATAGGCAATATTCTGAAGTGTTGCAAGCTAAAAGAGGTATCAGACAGGGTGATCCCATATCACCACTGTTGTTTGTTATTGTAATGGAGTATTTGAACAGGTGTATGAATAAAATGCAGAAGAATCATGACTTTAATCATCATGCAAAGTGTGAGGGCTTAGGATTGACTAACCTCAATTTTGTTGATGACATTCTACTATTCTACAGGGGTGATTAAGGCTCTGTTAATCTCATGCTGGCAGTGTTCAACCAATTTTCCAATTCCACATGGATCATTATTAATCCCAGCAAATGCAAGGTTTTCCTTGGCTGTGTGACAGATGAAGTTAAGGGAAGCATAATAAGTACCACTGGTTTTGTTGAAGGCAGATTTCCTGTCAGATATCTGGGTATGCCTCTGAGCAGTAAGAAGCTATCCAACACTATCTTCCTCTCATTGATAAAATTACTGGAAGAGTGAAACACTGGTCCTCCAAACTGCTGAGCTATGCTGGAAGAATTCTGCTTGTTAAGAGTATTATCTGTTCCATTTCCCAATATTGGATGATGAACTTCCCTATCCCAAAGGGTGTGCTTAAAAATATTGATGATGTTTGTAGAGTTTTTATTTGGACTGGGAAAACTGATGCGTGCAGAAAAAACCCGATTGCTTGGAGCAAAGTCTGCAGACCTCTAAAATAGGGTGGCCTCGGTCTGATTAATTTAGGCATTTGGAACAAAACTACTATGCTTAAATGCTTGTGGAATATATGTAACAAAAGTGATAGCTTGTGGATTCAATGGATTCATCAAGTATATCTGAAAAATCGTGACCCCTTGAATGTGGAACCTGGAGCAAATTGGTCTTGGTCTCTTAAGAAAATTCTGGAAAGCAGTAGGATGGTTTTAATTCTGCAGCAGGTCTGGAACCAGATGCTTGCTGCTGGTAAATTCTCTATGCGATTAGTTTATAAGGAACTTGTTGATGATAGGGAGGGAGTGAACTGGAGTATATTGCTGCACAATAAAGGTAGACCTAAGGCGTTAATCATTTTTTAAATAGAATAATAGTTGTTTGATAGTGACGATCATTAAAATTCAATTGTATTAAATAATCATATAAAAAAAAGACATGTGAGTTGGAGAAAAAAAATAAAATTTTAACAAAGAAAATGTAAAGTTTTAACTATAAATGCAAATTATTAAATCATTTATTTAATTTTAAGATTAATAATAATCATATAGATTTATTAAAATAGATAATGATTGATTAAATTAAAATAGTTATTATGTTAATAGTGACTCGTGAAATAAAAAATAATAATTTGATTTAAATTAAAAAATAAATTATACTATCGTTCAATTGATTTTTAATATATAATAGATTGTAATCACTGTACTATTTTGGATGAAACTAAATGGCAAAAACAAAAATGCATAAGCATTACTTATAATTTATAGTTTTTTAGTTCAAAATAGAAAATAGTATATAAATAAAAATAAATATTTAAAATAATTTTGACAAAAGACAAAATATATTTTTATTTTGTAGAAATATTATTTTTAAATATAAATATGAAAAATTCAGTTTTATCTCAAATAGGCTATTGTTCTTAAGTGCAATCAAAACCACTAATTTATTTCTAAACAGTCTTTAGTCTACAACATGTCTAACCGATGAGAATTGAACACTTGGGGTATCAAGTGACTAAAGATGAAAAAGTGAAAGGATATTTTATTATTTACCAAATTGTTCAATATGTAATATATTTTTTTTGTAGAGATAAGGACATAATTGACAGTTTGGTCAATTCATTAGTAATTGTTTTATAGTGAATGAGATGGTGAAAAGAATAAAAAGAATAAAAAGAATATTGTGAAATTTGAAATAAAGATTTTACTTCTCAAATTAAATTCATTGTTGATTAAAATAAAACAGGTATTGCATTGAAAGTGACCTGTAAGATTAAATATTTTATTATCTTATTCTTGTGTTAGTTTATTAAATTGAATAGTTGTTGTTTGATAGTGACGATCATTAAAATTCATTGTATTAACTAATCATATAAAAAAAGACATGTGAGTTGGAGAAAAAAATTAAATTTTAACAAAGCAAATGTAAAGTTTTAACTATAAATGCAAATTATTAAATCATTTATTTAATTTTAAAATTAATAAAAATCATATAGATTTGTTAAAATAGATAATTACTGATTAAATCAAAATAGTTATTATGTTGATAGTGACTCGTGAAATAAAAAAATTAATTTGATTTAAATTAAAAAATAAATTTTACTATCGTTCAATTGATTTTTAATATATAATAGATTGTAATCACAATACTATTTTAGATGAATCTCAAATGCAATAAAAAAAACGATGCATAAGCATTACTTCCAATTTAAAGTTTTTTAGATTCAAATAATAAATAGTGTATATATATATATATATATATATATATATATATATATATATATATATATATATATATATATATATATATATATATATATATATATATATATATATATATATATATATATATATATATATATATATATATATATATATATATATATATATATAATTAAATATTTAAAATAATTTGACAAAAGAAAAAATATATTTTTATTTTGAAGAAATTTTATTTTTAAATATAAGTTTGAAAAATTCATTTTTTTAATCTCAAATAGGTTATTATTCTTAAGTGCAATCAAAACCCCTAATTTATTTTTAAACAGTCTTTAGTCTACAACATGTCTAACCGATGAGAATTGAACACTTGGGGTATCAAGTGAGTAAAGATGAAAAAGGGAACAGATATTTTGTTATTTACCAAAGTGTTCAATATGTAATGTATTTTTTTGTAGAAGAAAGAACATAATTGACTATTTGGTCAAATCATTAGTAATTGTTTTATAATAGATGAGATGGAGAAAGAAATAAAAAGAATATTGTGAAATTTAAAATAAAGATTTTAGTTCTCAAATTAAACTCATTGTTGATTAAAGTAAAATAGGTATTGTATTGAAAGTGACCTGTAAGATTAAATATTTTATTATCTTATTCATGTGCTAGTTTATTAAATTGAATAGTAGTTGTTTGATAGTGACGATCATTAAAATTCAATTGTAGTAAATAATCATATAAAAAAAGACATGTGAGTTGGAGAAAAAAAATAAAATTTTAACTATAAATGCAAATTATTAAATGTTTAATTTTTAAATTAATAAAAATCATATAGATTTATTAAAATAGATAATGATTGATTATATTAAAATAGTTATTATGTTGATAGTGACTCGTGAAATAAAAAAATTAATTTGTTTTAAATTAAAAAAATAAATTATACTATCGTTCAATTGATTTTTAATATATAATAGATTGTAATCAGAATACTATTTTGGATGAAACTAAATTGCAATAAAAAAAAACGATGCATAAGCATTACTTCCAATTTATAGTTTTTTAGATTCAAATAAAATTGTTATATATATATATATATATATATATATATATATATATATATATATATATATATATATATATATATATATATATATATATATATATATATATATATATATATATATATATATATATAAAATAATTTAACAAAAGAAAAAATATATTTTTATTTTGTAGAAATACTATTTTTAAATATAAATATGAAAATTTTAGTTTTATCTCAAATAGGCTATTATTTCTTAAGTGCAATGAAAATCCCTAATTTATTTTTAAAGAGTCTTTAGTCTACGACATGTCTAACCGATGAGAATTAAACACTTGGGGTATCAAGTGAGTAAAGATGAAAAAAATGAAGGGATATTTTATTATTTACCAAATTGTTCAATATGTAATGTATTTTTTTGTAGAGATAAGGACATAATTGACAGTTTGGTCATTTCATTAGTAATTGTTTTATAGTGAATGAGATGGTGAAAGAAATAAAATGAATATTGTAAAATTTAAAATAAAGATTTTACTTCTCAAATTAAACTCATTGTTGATTAAATTAAAATAGATATTGTATTTAAAGTGACCCGTCAGATTAAATATTTTATTATCATATTCATGTGCTAGTTTATAAAATTAAATAGTAGTTGTTTGATAGTGACTTGTATTAAATAATCATATAAAAAAAATACATGTGAGTTGGAGAATTTTTTTTTTTAAGAAATGCAAATGTAAAGTTTTAACTATAAATGCAAATTATTAAATCATATATTTAATTTTAAAATTAATAATAATCATATAGATTTATTAAAATAGATAATGATTGATTCAATTAAAATAGTTATTATGTTGATAGTGACCCGTGAAATAAAAAAATTAATTTGATTTAAATTAAAAAATAAATTATACTATCGTTTAATTGATTTTTAATAGATAATATTGAAATCACTATACTATTTTGGATGAAACTAAATTGCAAAAAAAAACCATGCATAAGCATTACTTCCAATTTATAGTTTTTTATTTTCAAATAGATATTATTTTATATATATATATATATATATATATATATTCTTATTTTGACAAAAGACAAAATATATTCTTATTTTGTAGAAATATTATTTTTAAATATAAATTTGAAAAATTCAGTTTTATCTAAAAGAGGCTATTATTCTTAAGTGTAATCAAAGCCCCTAATTTATTTCTAAACCGTCTTTTGTCTACGGCCTTTCTAACTATTGAAATTGAAGACTTGGGGCATCAAGTGAGTAAAGATGAAAAAGTGAACGAATATTTTGTTATTTACCAAATTGTTTAATATGTAATGTACTTTTTTGTAGAAGAAAGAACATAATTGACTGTTTGGTCAAATCATTAGTAATTGTTTTATAATAGATGAGATGGAGAAAGAAATAAAAAGAATATTGTGAAATTTAAAATAAAGATTTTAGTTCTCAAATTAAACTTATTGTTGATTAAAGTAAAATAGGGATTGTATTGAAAGTGACCTGTAAGATTAAATATTTTATTATCTTATTCATGTGCTAGTTTATTAAATTGAATAATAGTTGTTTGATAGTGACGATCATTAAAATTCAACTGTATTAAATAATCATATAAAAAACAGACATGTGAGTTGGAGAAAAAAATAATATTTTAACAAATGCAAATGTAAAGTTTTAATTATAAATGCAAATTATTAAATCATTTATTTAATTTTAAAATTAATAATAATCATAAAGATTTATTAAAATAGATAATGATTGATTAAATTAAAATAGTTATTGTGTTGATAGTTACCTGTGAAATAAAAAAATTAATTTGATTTAAATTAAAAAATAAATTATACTATCATTCAATTAATTTTTAATATATAATATATTCTAATCACTATACTATTTTTGATGAAACTAAATATATAATTAAATATTTAAAATAATATTGACAAAAGACAAAATATCTTTTATTTTGTAAAAATATTGTTTTTAAATATAAATATGAAAAATTCAATTTTATCTCAAAGAGGCTATTATTCTTAAGTGCAATCAAAATCCCTAATTTATTTCTAAACAGTCTTTTGTCTACAACATGTCTAACCGATGAGAATTGAACACTTGGGACATCAAGTGAGTAAAGATGAAAAAGTGAACAAGATATTTTGTTATTTACCAAATTGTTCAATATCTAATGTATTTTTTTATAGAGGAAACGACATTATTGATAGTTTGGTCAATTCATTAGTAATTGTTTTATAGTAGATGAGATGGAGAAATAAATAAAAAGAGTATTGTGAAATTTGAAATAAAGATTTTACTTCTCAAATTAAATTCATTGTTGATTAAAGTAAAATAGGTATTGTATTGAAGTGACCCGTAAGATTAAATATTTTATTATCGTATTTATGTGCTATTTTAGAAAATTTAATAGTTGTTGTTTGGTAGCGATGATCATTAAAATTCAACTGTATTAAATAATCATATATAAAAAGACATGTGAGTTGGAGAAAAAAAATAAAATTTTAACAAATGCAAATGTAAAGTTTTAATTATAAATGTAAGTTATTAATTTATTTATTTTATTTTAAAATTAATAATAATCATATAGATTTATTAAAATAGATAATGATTGATTAAATTTTTTGAATCAAAATTGGATTAACTCAAAAAACCCGAAAAGCACAAGGCGTTCGCTCGGATCCAACCAACAAGGAAACAACTGCGGCATAAGTAAATTAGCTATGTGTGGTCTAAGTTTAGGACTAGTCCACCCTCTATACACAATAGTATTTATGATATTCTTAGCTATATTTCTATCCATCCTATCATTTTGGAAGATCACGACGTTCCTATAAGCCCAAATCTCGTGGACAGTTTCGGCCAATGCCAAACGCACAAGATCAGCCCTCCACCCTTTTCCACAAAAATGCATCAAAACCCACTGAAGCTCTTCATCCCAATCTTTAGGGTCATGAACCACTTGGATCCAGTCAGGAACTTCACTCCAAATTCTCTTCATCTGACCACATCCCAAGAAAAGATGGGCATTGGTTTCCTCATGAGAACAAAACAAACATTGCTTACTAGAAATCATTCCAAACCGAAATAATCTTTCATGCGTGTCCAACTTACCATGACACAACATCCATAAAGTCATAACCACTTTAGGTCTAGAAATTTTATTTAAGATAAGGCTGCACCAGTTGACATGGGGCATATTCGGCACTAATGCATAGTAGATTTTCTTGCTGCTGAATCTCACGGTCTGAGCCATCGAGTCCCAAATAGGTTGAATCATAGCAATACAATAGCAATACAATCTCGCTGCTGCAGAATAGCCTTTAACACTCCAGAATCTGATTGTTTGATACTTCTATTCATCACATCATCATCTCTCATATAGTAAGCATGGATCCACCGCACCCAAAGGTTATCCGCCTTAGCACAAATTTTCCACAGAAGTTTGAGCATAAAAGTTTTATTCCACAACTCCAAATCCATCAAATTTAGGCCACCTTGCACTTTAGGCTTACAGATTTTGTCCCAAGCAATTGGAATCTTCCGACTAATGATATTCCCACATGTCCATAAAAAGTTCTACAGATAGATTTGATTTTATGCAGCATAGATTTGGGGAACAAATATATTTGCATCCAATAAGTGGTGATTGCATACAACACACTTTTTATAAGGAGCAGCTTCCCCACATAACTCAGTAACTTGGCACTCCAATGAGTAATCCTGCTCAAAATTTTGTCCACCAGCGGCAAGTAATGGATCACAGAAAGATTTTTACTCGTCACAGGGATCCCAAGATACCTAAAGGGAATGACTCCCTCTTGGTAAGCTGTCATTTCCAAAATGGCATCTTTAACATCATTCGCAACTCCACCAAAATAAATCCGGATCTTGGAGGGATTCATCTTCATACCTGTGGACTCAAGGAACTTCTGCACTATACTTTGAAGGATCTCGATGGAACTATGGTCGCATCTAGCGAACAACAACAAATCATCAGCAAAGGTAACGTTAACAGGCTGCAGTATTTCACATTTTGGATGGTGGTTGAAATTTGGATTGTGTTGCATTTGGACAAGCATCTGGTTCAAGTAATCCATGGTTATGACAAATAATAAAGGAGATAAAGGGTCACCCTGACGGATGCCTCTTTTAGCTTCTAACCTGCTGGTGTACTCCCCATTAACGTTGTATCTGTACGCCACTGTAGTAACCGTAATCATGACCCAATCAACAAACTTGCTAGGAATACCAATTTCACACAAGATATTTTCATGAGAAAACTAGTCCACCATGTCATAGGATTTCTGGAGGTCGAGCTCAATCATACATCTCAGAGATCCCGTCTTTCTATTATATCCCTTCATCAATTCCATAGCCAATAAGATGTGATTTTGGATTTTCTTCCCTGGGACAAATGCTGCATGAGTCTGACTGATAAGACTTCAAATCTCCTTACTGAGTCTGTTGGTGAGAGTTTTAGAGACAATCTTGTAGAATGTGGAGCACCCGAAAATAGGTCTATAATCTCGAATAAACTTTGTTGCAGTATGTTTTGGAATAAGGGTGACCATTGTTTCATTGAAGGGTTTGTATATCTCATTCATGTCAAAAAATTCATGCACAACTTCAACCACATCCGCCTCAATTAACTCCCAATTATGCTTGAAGAAAAAAGCCCCATAACCATCAATACCTGGACTTTTGAGGTCACCAATATCCTTTAAGGCAGCTTTAATCTCCTCAATAGTCACAGGTGCTAACAGCCTCTCACCTTGCACATGGGACAACTGAGGTCCCTTTCTCATAGCACACACATCTATCATATTCAGAGCAGTGTCACGATGCCCCATCAGATTGCTGTAATAGCTATAATAAATCTCCAGACCAATCTCCTCAACAGTTTGAGTAGTAGTCTCATCCTCTATGTGTAAGACAGTGATGCACGAAGAAACAAACTTAGCATGAAGAGTAGCATGAAAAAACGCAGAGTTACTATCTCCCTTTCGCAGCCACTCAATCTTAGTTTTTTGCCTCCAAATTTAATCTTGAAGCTCCTGCCAGTATAGAAGAGAATCAGTACATGTTCTCACTTGCTCAATCAACATCGAATTCGTTCTGTCACACCTCAAGTTCTCCTGCAACTGGTGAAGGTCATTTCTGGCCTGCGTAATAGCACAATTAATATTGGAGAATTGTTTGCTCAGCTTAACAATTGGGGCATGTAACCTCATCAGCTTGACCCACATCTTTGTCATGGGCCTCCCTTGAATAGGCTTCCTCCAGCAAGCCTGAAGAGTATCATAAACCAGGAATCTGCACAACACTGTTTGTGAATTTAAATCTAGTCAGCTTCTTTGCTCTTCCCGGGGAGCTATTCAGATACAACATATTATGATCAGACACACTGCAAGGTAAAATATTAAGGTTGACATCCAAGTTACTCTGCAGCCAACTTGTATTTCCCATAAGATGATCTATTCGAGAATAGATTGTTTCCACACTATGCTTATTAGTCCAGGTAAAGTAGTCTCCAGAACTATCTTTCTCATGAAGATCAGCAACTTCTATAAAGGCTTTGAGATCCATAAATTCGTTTTCCGTTACCAGATTAACCCCAAACTCTATTCATAGCTATAATCACATTATTGAAATCACCGACCAGGAAACACGAACCAGTTTGACTCCTATGTACCAACTCCAAATCATTCCACAGTCTTCTCCTATGCTCAAGTTGGTTAAGGGCATAAATTGCTGTCATCCAGGTTTTCAACTTCCCATTTAAGTCATATATCCCACAATGAATCATTTGAGTCGTTGTCCTCAAAATTCTAACATCCACCCTACTATCATCCCACCACACCCAAATTCTACCATTAGGGTGGTCTTTATAGTTATCAAAATATTTTCCATGGAGCTGCAATTGATCCCTGACTTTATTAGCATTTTCCATCTTAACTCTAATTTCCACAAGAATCACAATGTCAAGGTGGAGATGACGGAGACGGGAGCTAATCTCCTTTAGTTTCCCCATTTTATTTAACCCCCGCACGTTCCAAGAGACTAACATTGGCCCGTATATTGAAGCTCTTGGAGATCATTCAAAATCTCAAGAGCATCAAATCCATTATCACATAAAAGTTTCCTTGGAATTGTGGTCATAGTATAACTTTTGCCTCGATTTTTACCACTTTTGCCTACCTCTGTCCAGGATTCCTCAACAACTTTCTTTTGCTTACCCTCAGACACTATCCCTGAGCTAGAGGGGTCTGAAAGACCAACCATAAGGATAGGCACCGTAGCTGGGGCAGAAGGTTCTGTATCAATCGAACTAACCTCAGAGGGTTTAGGTTTGGCCAACCATTGCTTCTTAGGCCTAGGGGTATCACAGTTATGCCCAAGTTTCTGGCACTTCTTACAAAACACAGGTTTCCATTCATAGTCAATAGGCTGTTGGAATTTATCCTCATCCTCATCGCAAATGGTGATAGTCTGTGGCAGCTCCTTAGTGATATGCATTTGCACTAGTATTCTCGCGTAAGAAACCCGCAGGCGATTTCCAGTACACTCGTCTGTTACTATTGGATTCCCTAAACAACTTCCAATCTTGTTGAGGCTTGTTTCTCCCCATAAGATTAGAGACAGTTGAGGTAGCTTAACCCACACAGGGAGGGTTCTCAGTAGATCATCTTTCAGCTTGAAATCTGGTCTCTATTCCCGAATCAAAAAAGGAGCATTCATGATCATGTAAGGGCCTTGCATCAAGACTTCATCTCTATCTCTATACGACTTGAATCTGATAATAAAATAACCGTCTTCGTTATAGAACATATCAGGAAGCTGCACAAAATTCCATGTCTTCGTCATGAAGTTCTTGACCCCATTCATACTCAACTCTAATCCTACCGAATACATAATTAAGGAAGGCTCCCAGAATTTGAGTTCAGATACAATATCCTCTCCTGAATCTGTGCTTCAAGATTGAATCACTACTTTAGGGGCAATGAATTTCATAGGGCGTCCCTTCGCTGGGTTCCGATTATCGTTACGTACATCTACCCATAGCTTCCTATCTACCTTAGTTGTGGCGGTTTCCACCTGATTCGAATTCACCACATTTTCAATTGCATCTTCAACCTCTTCTTCCTCAATAGTAGTGGCAGTTAAAACCTTAAGGCTCTGGTAGCAAGACCCATCTTTCTCCGGCGTCGATGAAGCTAACGAAGAAGTTAAAGGCGGAGGCACCGTCTTTCGCGGCCGCCCCGGCTTCCCCTTCCCATTCCCCATCGAAAAATTAAACTTTTTAATGATTCATTAAATTAAAATAGTTATTATGTTGATAGTGACCCGTGAAATAAAAAAATTAATTTGATTTAAATTACAAAATAAATTATACTATCCTTCAATTGATTTTTAATAGATAATAGATTGTAATCACTATACTATTTTGGATGAAACTAAATTGTAAAAAAAAAATAATGATGCATAAGCATTATTTCCAATTTATAGTTTTTGTTTCAAATAGTAAATGGTATATATATATATATATATATATATATATATATATATATATATATATATATATATATATATATATATATATATATATATATATATATATATATATATATATATATATATATATATATTATATTTTATTTTGTAGAAATATTATTTTTAAATATAAATATGAAAAATTCAGTTTTATCTCAAAGAGGCTATTATTCTTAAGTGCAGTCAAATTCCCTAATTTATTTCTAAACACTCTTTTGTCTACAACCTGTCTAACCAGTGAGAATTGAAGACTTGGGGCATCAAGTGAGTAAAGATTAAAAAGTGAACGGATACTTTGTTATTTACTAAATTGTTCAATATGTAATGTATTTTTTTTGTAGAGGAAAGGGCATAATTGATACTTTGGTCAATTCATTAGTAATTGTTTTATAGTAGATGAGATGGAGAAAGAAATATAAAGAATATTGTGAAATTTAAAATAAAGATTTTAGTTCTCAAAGTAAACTCATTGTTGATTAAAGTAAAATAGGTATTGTATTTAAAGTGACCCATAAAATTAAATATTTAATTATCGTATTCATGCGCTAGTTTAGTAAATTGAATAGTAGTTGTTTGATAGTGACGATCATTAAAATTAAACTGTATTAAATAATCATATAAAAAAAGACACGTGAGTTGGAGAAAAAAATAAAATTTTAACAAATGCAAACGTATATAAATGCAAAATATTAAATCATTTATTTAATTTTAAAATTATAATATTCATGTAGATTTATTAAAATAGATAATGATTGATTAAATTAAAATAGTTATTATGTTAATAGTGATCCGTGAAATAAAAAGATTAATTTGATTTAAATTAAAAAAATAAATTATACTATCGTTCAGTTGATTTTTAATAGATAATAGATTGTAATCACTGTACTATTTTGGATGAAACTAAATTGCAAAAAAAAAAAAAACAATGCATAAGCATTGCTTCAATTATATATATATATATATATATATATATATATATATATATATATATATATATATATATATATATATATATATATATATATATATATATATATATATATAATTAAATATTTAAAATAATTTTGACAAAAGACTAAATATATTTCTATTTTGTAGAAATATTATTTTTAAATATGAATATGAAAAATTCAGTTTTATCTCAAAGATGCTATTATTCTATAGTGCAATCAAAGCCCCAAATTTATTTCTAAACACTCTTTTGTCTACAACCTGTCTAACCGATGAGAATTGAACACTTGAAGCATCAAGTGAGTAAAGATGAAAAAGTGAAGGAATATTTTGTTATTTACCAAATTGTTCAATATTTATTGTATTGTTTTTACAGAGGAAACGACATAATTGATAGTTTGGTCAATTCATTAATAATTATTTTATAGTAGATAAAAATTTGAAACTTAAATCAGTTTCAATAAAGTTAAAGTTTGGTTCAACTATCCCTTCTATACTACACAGTAAAATTAATTTCTTTAATAAAATAATAATCTATTTTTCCAACCATAAATTATATTATACATAATAAAATTCATACGTATATTTTAAATATTTTAAATAAATAAAGTACAACAAAAAATGATAAAGTATTGATTTTTTATCTGAAATGTTGACCAGGACTTGGTCAAAAAGTTGTTCCCGTAACTAGCCGTTGCTCTGGGCAAGAGGGGGTTTGCGGGCAGATGCGTTATATATATTTCCTGGTTGTCTACTTGATGTGTGTCGAGCATACTGGGAGGAAGTTTCCGACATGGGAAAGTGTTTGACTCAGGCTGTAGCTGGCTTTGCTGCCTCTGGGGAGCAATCGACCAGATTTGCCCGACGAAGGGTAAACGCTAATGGGCCAAAGTTGTTGGGTCATGTTAGAAGTAGATGTGGATTGGGCCCATTCTAACTATTGGTCCAGTCCAGAATAGTAGAGTCCCAAGTCGTTACCTCTAAGTAGAAGGATGATGACTTGCGCTCGTGATATCTTTCGGGGACTATCTCTTCTAAGGATCTTGAGCGATGCCTCATATATTTGTCTCGCGGGGAGAGGAACAATTGATTAAAATATGAAGAGTGGACTGCAAAGAGTTATTATGCCACGCGTGTCTCGAGTCATGCGCTGTCATAAACGTGTAATGATGGCTAGCCTAGGGACTAGGGTCTAATAATGACCACCCTTAGGTATCCTAGGCGAGTTACCGCTCATGTGCCAGCAAAAAATCTATAAAAGGGGAAGAGAAAAATTCATTCACATTTTTCGCTTGCTCTCGATCTGCTCAACTTGATTTATTTCTACTCGAATTTGTATTTCAACAAAGTTGAAGTAAGCTCTTCCGCTCGCACCCGTAGATTTCCAGTTATCTCATTTGTTGCTTTTTCTAATCTAGTAAATTTTTCGATTCCCTCTTTCTTCTGTGAGATTTGCATTTGTTCTAGGTTAGATTTTCCATTCCCCCTAGAAATGCATGTGGTTATGGTTAGAGTAGTGGAAAATATTCGGTGGAATGTTAGTGTTAGGTGATGGTTATGCTAGATGAAGGTGATGGCGTCGCCGTGTGATTTTCCTTGGAGGCCTAGAATCACGGTGGCGATGATGAGTATTGATGATTTCTTTGGCAAAGTTAGGTCGTTTCTGGGCCTTTACCATGATCTTCATACGTTCCCAGTGAATTTTTTGGGTAGCCCTAACCCGATACTCGGGGAGGCGTTGCCCGCGAGGTTTCAAGTTTTAATATGTCCGTTGAGTGTTTCTTGCTGTTGAGTGAGGGCTTTGGTCGGGGACAGGGTCCTCATTCATTTTCTCCCTTTCACTTGGTTAGAGGTGAAAGGGTGAATTTTACTTTGATGTCGAACTCACTTTTGTCTTCTACTTTTCAGGTACGATGGCTAACAATGCTGACGATGAGTTCTTAAATGAGCCCAGTGGTTCTGCTCAAAGTTTGTTTGAACATTCATCCACCGAGAAGAGTGCTTCAAGGGAGTTCAAATCCGAGCCGGGTGTGATGGAACCAAGTTTTCCCAATCAACAAGCAGCCATGAAGGATGCACATATGGCTCCCGTTGGCGAAGTCAGGAAGAATGCGCCCGCAGTCGATGAAGATCCCCTTACTTGAGTCACATCGGGACCTTGGGAAAACAACTCTTATTTTATTGAGCACCCAAATGATGTATTTACATCGGCGGCTCCAGAGATGAAGCTTAAGGGTGCTGAGGAGGAGTGGGCGGTATATATCCTTGGGCAGAATCATCATATTTGCTCGAAGTTTGACGCTCGACGTTTTCCTATGTACAATATCCTGTTTTGAGAGATGGTATTTCAAATTCCTTTCATGAATCTTCAAGTGGCCGTCCTTCAGCATCTTCGCCTATAGATCGCCTTTCTGCAGGCTTTCGAGATTGTGTACGACTGTTGATAAGTGCCAAAATGTAGTTATTTTGTATATATGTTTTGTGGCACTTATCCGTTCTTGTTTGTTAATAATTGTTGAATAACCCCATTTTTTGTTGTAAATACGTTTTATTGTGTTTTGTGTACATAATGTACCGTTTGACAAGTTTTAATATATTTTTGTAGGTATTTGTTGCACATTTAGAGCATCGAAGAATAAGGTGTCGAAGATACGACTCCGGATGCGTTTTTCTGCAATAAAAGTCTATTTTTGGGAAATTCGGTTCAGTGGAGACCGCTGAGCGCGTTGCTTGCATTTGGCACTGTTGCGGTAGAGATATTTTTTAGAGGCCGCTGAGCGACATTTAAGTCGGTTTATGTGTTAATTTAGTGGAGGTCGCTCAGCGCGTCCTTGCCGCTGAGTGCGGTCGTTTGTGTTTTGTTTTATAACTTCATTTTTCTTCATTTTTAGATTATGGTTTTGGGATGGATTTTGATCCCCATTTCCATCAACCTTTATTTTTGGTAGTATAGCTTAGAAAACAACACTAGGGTCTTGCTTATGGATAATTGAAGGTGGATTACTCTTCGATAGGCTCTGGAAAACTAGTGTAGATATGTTATTTATCTCTTCTCCTCTCTATGTATTTCTCTATTTGTTGGTTATGTTTGTATATTTACCTTGAACTCATGTATATTTTTCTCTCTTGGCGTTGTATAAAGTCTGCTTAACGAATATGTGTTGGTGATTGTCTTAGGTTTTTACCTTGTGTTAGGGATTTAAGCTTTGCTAGATATAGGTTGCTTAGATTCTTACCTAGGATGATTATCTGTTAGTTTTTGAATGCTAGAAATGGGTTTAGAGCTAACATTTACTTAGAGTATCTGAGCTTAATGCCTATGTGTTGGTTGTTTCGAGCTAAAGATAGTTGTTACGAGTAACACGATTGACTTATGTGTTGTTAAGGTAGGCCAGACATGGCTATCGAGGTGATGCAGTTGAATTCTCAATTTGGGTTAGAAATATCTTGGGTTGTGAGAGGTATATGATGACACAGACGAGTATCGTAGGCTGAGTATAACTGGACGGTAGATTTAAGTTTGTGATGGGTAGTGTGCATTCGTTTCGGACAAGCTATTTATACTTTATACTTTTTGTTCATTTACTTTTTGTCTTTTCTTTACAACCATTTAACCCTAAACTCATTAACGATAGAATTGTCGAACGAAGAATCAATAACCAATCTCTATGGACACGATACGATATAACCTAACTAGTATATATCACCCAGTAAAAATAATACTTTATTTTTTGCTTGCCTACTATACCTGCATCCGAACAACTATCTGAAGATAAGGGCCATTATTTTCATGTTCTTCTACTGCTTTCATCTTCAGAGGAGCACGTTTGGCGAGAAGTTTGCATGGGCTTCTTTAAATTAGGCGAACAAGAAGTTATTCAAAGCCAACTTGGAGTCCGTCATATTTTTTAAAGACAAGTATATGTTGATCCCGCACGTTTCGAAGAGAGCAATGCTGGATGTTTTTAGGAGTGTTATGTTGTTTGATGAGGACGTGGGTCCTGTTATGAATATAGATGGGGAGAAGATGATGAAATCGGTGCCCAAGTTCCACTTTCATTGGACGAGGAAGCATTTTGATCGTGGTACCAATCATTACATCTTGAAGCGAGGTAAGCTTGGTCCTGAAGATCAGGCTAACCATGAACGTCTATTTTCCTTTGTTGCGGGCATTCCCCCATTCCAACGTATCGGCAAGAGGGGAGGCCGATTGTCGAGGAAGACAAAAATTGGTTCAAGAGTCTGGTTTGATAGGTGTCAGAGAGCTCCTCAAGAGCGGGAAACTCGTCAAATATATGGGTCGTTACATTGTATTTCAGGTTGATTTATATGTTTGACTCATTATTTCCGTTTGCTAACTCTATTGTTGATTTTGCAGAAATAATAAATGCTGCTCAGGAGCGTTTGACCAAGTCGACTGCTTTGAAGGTGAAGAAGGAATGGGAGACTGCCAAGTCCTTGCCACGTGATGAAGGGAAGGATCTTTCGTCACGCTCTGGCACATCGTCAATTGGTCCATCAGTCGGGCCCATCTCTCCCCAGTAGGTGTCCTCGAGGTTCAAGAGGAAGTGCCTTGAGGGCACCGTCAATTTGACAGGAAAAAAGAGAAGGCGAGGTTTGACACTCCTCCTTGTTGGCATGACCAGACTTTCTTTGAGGGAGACACCCTGAATCTTCCCTAAGCTGAGTCACTTTTGCTCGAAGAGCTGTATCATCCGAGAAAAAGGGTGACATTGACTCGAAATGTCGGTGCCATTATGAGGGTTCTGGAGATGGTTGTTGCTTATACCGAGGGAGGAACTTCTCTAGAAGTCGCGTTAAGGAAATTATATGCCAAACGGGCAGATTTTGAGAAGGAACGTGTTAATGTTGAGGCTTCCTGAAAGACAATGGTGCAGAGCCTGGAGAAGTCGACTAAGGAGCACAATTCCCTCCTGCTCGAGAAGAAAGCTTCTGACGAGTTGGTGGCGTCCCTGAAGGCCGAAGCGACTTCTGTCGAGGATGATCCAGAAGAGGCTAAAGGTTTGAAGTCCCGTGCTGAATTGGTTGCTCGCCTTCAGTTGGCCGTGGACGACGGTTTGGCTGTTGCTAAGAGGAGCTTTGATAATGCAGCTACGCAACTTCATATTCTGATCCTGATGTCGAGTTTAATACAGTGGGAGTGGGGCTCCATTACCATGTGTCTGATGGCAAGATAGTCATTCCTGAGTTCCTCCGGATTGACAAGGATGTTCCGGTCAGGGACCATTCTCATGAGGAGCATGTGCCCGGGGTATCGTCTCAACATGGTGATTGATAAATTCCGCTCTTTCTATAGGCCTGCGCACCATTTTACCATGTAATTTGTTTTCCTGGGGCTTTTCCCGTTTATGTAGCTTCTAAAAAATTTCGTTCCTTGTGGTCATTTGATCGTTCTTTTTTTGGTGGGGGCTCGACCCTCTTTATCTAATACTCATACAACTGCGCCCCACATGGTCGTTTAATATTTCCTAAACTTAGTGGTCAATTTTTAATCTTGTATTTGCTTAATATTTATGTTGTTTGTGCATATATGTATGCTCATCAGGCTTAGGCGCTTTCGCTTTGTTAGGGAGATTAAGGAGGTTTTTGCTCATTAATATTTGATGTTTGTTAGTGTGGGGAGACTAGTGAAACTTCTAGGGTATTTTTTGGGCGAGGACCATAACTCAAGTCCCGTTTGGGACCTAAGCTCGGTGGCGTGAACATCCCATCGTGAGCTGGGAGTTCTGGATTTGTGGTATGATGATGTTGGAGCTCGTTCGAGTCCTCCAAGTTGGGCTGAGAATCTTCTCGTTCAAAAGAGTGGAAACTCGCCTCTTCGTTTAATTTAGGGTATTGCGCCTGTACCTGAGCATGCACATATGGTCGAGACTGCTGTGTTCGTTGTTTCTTTGGAGCACGTCGACTGTAATGTCCTTAACTACAATATTGCTCCAGTTTTTTGGTGTTCCAGGATCGAGCAAGTTGTTCCTCTTGAAGATTTCTAAGTAGTATGCTTTGGTCCCTGTCTTTACGTAGACGCGATAGGGACCATCGCAGTTCGCGGAGAGCTTGCCCTCACGTGATTATTTATGATTATTACTATTTGTTTCATTTATCTTATGCATGTGGATGAAGCATAATGGTAAGTTGATGAGGAAAGCTCTGGTACCACATGGAGAAGATGGAAGGACAATAGAAGAAGATTGGCTTGTCTTGAAAATGAGTATGACTTCACATAAGGTGAGATGTTTTGTGTTTATCACTACAATATTTTAACTATATGAGAACGTAATAAAATTGTTGCAATATAAAAGACAGTTTCCTTTACATATGAGGACGTATTTTAGGCTGTGCCAAACGGAGGCGTTGCTCTAGCCTTTATGAATAATATTTTACCCAACAACAAAGCCTCATTCATAACAATTGTTGTAGTTTTCTTTAGTGAACGGTCTCAAACACCAACGATTGAACTCCATTTTCAAATAAAAACATAGCTATATTGGTTTTATTAGAGAATAGTTATTCAAAGAAATATAGCAATAGATGTTAGCCGTAGTATATTTGAAACCGTTCTATAACTTTTTTAATAAAAAAATTTATTTTATAAACTTGATAATAACATCATTCATGATATTTTTCGATATAATAATATTCAAACAAAATTATAAAATGATCTTTCATTTAAAAAATAACACATATTCATTATATATATATATATATATATATATATATATATATATATATATATATATATATATATATATATATATATATATATATCTTAATGTCAATCATTGATTCACAATCAACAAAACATCTTCAAATTACATATCATAATGTCAATCAGTGATTCACAATCAACAAAACATCTTCAAATATATCATAATCTCAATCATCATTCATAATCAAAATAACATATTCAATCTATAAAAGTAAACTGAAACATCAACGTTTACATATATGTTTCTTCATGTTCGAATGATTGAAAATCTTCATTGATATTATCTTAGTTGAAGGGAATTACTTACTAGGACGACAAAGCTATTAGTAAAGGAGAGAATTGTGCGTACGATGAAGTTTAGGTTATGATTTGGGAGAAGAATCGTGAGAAGAAAGGGTTAAGGTTAGAATTCTGATTGATCTGGGAGAAGAATCGTGAGAAGAATTGGTCATTGTGATGTATGAGGTGCCTGTCTCATTTTTCTCATTGATTTTCATAGAGATCTCACTTTAGATTGAGAATGATCAATTTGTGTTGATTTTATACATTAGATTATTTTGACTGATTGAACCTTTGCTTTAAGTCTCGTCGACCCACAAAATTTATTATATAAAAATCCATATTTATAACTTAAAAAATCATCACTATTAAACTAAACTATTGCAATCTTTTTATAAAAGTTATTGATTTATAAATATCAATAATTTATTTACATTAATGCATAAATATAAATAAATATTATCATCATGATCAAATCTTGAGTTAATTGCATACGCTTATTTCACTCAAGTAATACTTATTAGTTGAATTATATCACTCACCCAACTATTATGTATTTTAAAATAAATATTTATGTATCTTAAAATTCAATAATAAATTTTTTGAATAATATAAATTTTATTAAAATTTAAATAAATATAATATTTAATAAAAGATCAATTATTTTTTTACTAGAAGTCTAGAATGCATATTAGAAATATGAATATGAATATAAATGTTGATGTGCATAGAAATATGAGAAGATGTCTTCAAACCATAAATATAAAAATGAATATGATAAATATAAATTATGCTGGTTGTCATCTCTATCCACACATCTTTCTATTTTAAGTTACTTAAATGTCAAGAGGAAAGTTTATGAAAATGAAATGTATAGAAAATCGATGGGAATTTCTTCACCCATTTAGTGAATTTCTCCAACACTCATGAAAAATCAAAAATATCTTTCGTAAGTTAACTTAAAAATTGATTTTTCTGGGTGAATTCGTAAGTTAACTTACGAATTCACCTTATTCGACCAAATATCTCAAATTTAAACGGATTAAAATATAACTTATATTTCACTATTTAATTAAAAAATTAATTATTAAATTAATTGTTTAATTTTATATCATAAATTTATTTTAATAATTTTTAATTATAAATTTAATTATTTTTTATTAATAATAATTCAATTTAATTATATTGTTAGAAATATATTATATAATTAATGCATATCAAGTAAATCAAGTCAAAAATTCAATTGTATCTCTTCATATAGAAATTGATATCAATAGTATTAATATGATTCTTATTATATGCCAAATTTGATATTAATATCGATTGTATTAATAGATTTTTATTATTAAAGATATTTATTTTATATATATATATATATATATATATATATATATATATATATATATATATATATATATATATATATATATATATATATATATATATATATAAGAAAATAGAATATCATGTTTTATTTCATGTGATTTCCATTACATATATACACGATTTCACGTACTAAGAAAATAGAAAAATATATGCATCAAAGTCTAACTTATATTTGATCTATAATAATAAAATTTATTAATACAATCGATATTAATATCAAAATTGACCTATAATAAAAATCATAGTAATTCTATTGATAATTGGTTTTTTTTTCTTGATTTACTTGATATGCATTAATTATATAATATATTTCTAACAATATAATTAAAATTAAATTATTATTAATATATCCTTTTTACCCAAACATAATATACAATTTTGTATCAAATCCTATTATTTATTTAGATAAAATCAAGTCAAATTTATTTTATCCATAAAAATTGTATAAATTTTTTATTCCAAAATGACTTTATTGTCGAAATTTGAAATCTTAGCATCGCTTAAGTCATTAAATATATTAAATTATTGTTAATATAACGATAAAAAATATAATATAAAATAATATAAATATTTTCTTTCCATAATTCTAATATTTCATTGAATTTTTTTGCTTAATAAATTTTTTATTAATTTATATAATTAAAAATTATATAAATTCTTTCATTATTAATTCTTCATCAGATTTAAATTTCTAAATATATCGATTATTAATATTCACTTTTAATATTATTTTTTAGTTTCACTTTTTTCTTTATCATGATACAAATTCCTCAAGAGAAGTAAGAAAAATATTAACACACTCATTAACACAAATATATAATTATTTGGTCTCACTTAGCAAGCCTAAGTGATAACAAAAATATAAACATCACCAATTATAATAAACAAAATAGAAAAGCTCAATTTAAAATTTAGAATTCAATAATAAATAAGTAAAAATGCTCGTCAGTCATGGTTTGAGATCTTACCCAAGTAGAAACTAGAATACAAAGCTTATGTAATAGTCATCTTCATCTGATAGTAAGATTAAGAAAGGTAGAATAAAGCCTATGTAACTGTCACATGATATTAAGATTAAGAAAGGTAGAACAAAACCTATGTAAATGTCATCTGATATTAGAATAAAAAAGTAGAACAAACCTATGTAATTGTCATCTGATAATAGAATTAAGAAAGATAGAAAAAATTTCTTAATAATTATTTTTAATAGGATTTTTTCTTAATAATTAATTTTTTAATTAAATAGTGAAATATAAATTGTATTTTAATTCTAATAAATTTAGGGTATTGGCCAAATAAGGTGAATTCGTAACTTACAAATTCATCTTATTTTTTTAAAATCGTGGATTATTTTATAAGTTAACTTACAAATTCATCTTATTTGAGAAATTTGTAAACTAATTTACGAAATTAGAGATATTTTTAGTACTTCACCAGAAGTGAAGAAGAATTCCACTAAACAGAGAAAGAAATTTCCAAATAAAAAATGATAACTTCTATAGTTACAATTGAGAGATTTTTTCAAAGTTAAAACCTTATCAATATTAAATTAAAGATAGAAGATCATTTTTCAGTATAGACCATAGAAGCTTATATTAAAGAAAAAGGTGCAGTTATTAGGTCTTTTATTGATAATTTTAAGTAAGTGCACAAATATAACTTAAAGTTTTTTTATTAAGTAATATAGTTTATTGATAATCAATATATATTTAGAGATTAGGGGTACATGGTAGGATAAATTAATTTTACATCGTTATTTAATAGAAATATAACATTCAATTATATTATATTAAAATTTTAAAATTAAAAATATATTTATTCTAATGATATGTGATTGGGTGTAAAAATATTTTATAAGGTTGGTGCATACTTTTTTTCATATGTTTATTACCATTTAATATTTTTTATATTATATAACTTATATTTTAATTTATAAAATATAATTTATTTTGTTGATCTTATCATAGTCAAGTTTTACCACATGCATCAATTATTTCAAATATTTTTTGTAAATTTTTACTAAAAAGTAATTTTTTTTAATGGAAACAAATATTATTATTTTATAGTTTTATAAAAATAAAATATAATTTTAACTAAAAATACAATAGATAAGTGACACATTTACATCATACAACTTTTAATCAAGCCATGTGGCCGACATATAGTGTCAGGCCTTATCTGGGGATTACTTGCGTCCAAAAGTATAACTTTAAATTGTTTATGCTAAAAAATTAAAATCACAATTTATAAATGAGTTAAATGAAAATGAAATCAATTTTATAATTAGATAATAAATAACCCAATTTTATCATTGATTATATCTCGTATCAAATCTTCTTTTTATTTTTATTTATTTCATTCAATTTAAACGTATGTAATGTAATGAAATTATATAACTAAAATAGTCAAATAATAGACTCAAATTTATGTAAGATAAGTTGTATTCTACTTTATTTTATTATATTTCATTTATTCCGATCAATCAATCCAAATATAACGCAGAACAAATAATTAACTAAGAGATTTTTAATGGTAGAATTTTTTAAAACTAATTTTCTACTTTTTAAAATTCAATTTTTTAGAGTCTCTTTAGAAAGATTATGTTCTTGCTAAAAAATTATATTTAAGAGATTAAGAAATTCAGAGACTCAAGCGAGATAACTTGCCCTCTAAGTTATGGGTCTAACTTACTCCGCAGTCAGGAGTCCCGTGATAAGAGGTATGGTACCTCTTTCGTGCGTGTAGTAGAAAGAGGTAATGAGCGAATTAGAGTGAGTTAGAGAGAGAAGTCTTGGTCCCCCTCCCTAAGGCCATCAGTCCTCTATATATAACGTAGTCATGGTTAATGTCTATGATTATGTAATCGTCCATTAATACTTGTATCATTTGTAACAACCTTTTAATGACTTGTAACGTTAGTAACTGTCACATAAGTGTTATAACATTTGTAACCGTTCTTTAATGGATTATATAATTGCGTCCAGCCCAACCTGGCATTACCCGATCAGCATAGCTAGGCCGCGTGAATGTATCCATTGCGTTCGATTTATAATACCCAGCTTTGATCCAGGGGTTCCACCGAGGTATTGCTCGTTTAACAACTAGTAAACCTATCTCGGTCTCTTTTTATTGCTCTTAGCCCGGTCAAGATATTTTATGCACGAACATAAGTCCCCTGATCATATGGCTTCTAGTCTTGAAGCCTTATGGTCGATCTAATAGAAGCATGAATCTCTGTCCCGGGTCAGACTTCTAATGTCAAGTTATAGCTCGGCGCGTATGACACTCGTACCCCCAAGTTAATTCATCTAGAGAATTATGGGAGGTAGTGCATATTTTATATCCATAGCTCAAAAAATTGTTCGAGGTCGGGCGTTTTGTCTTTTAGCCCGTAGTTCTGAGCTAATGAACTCTAAGGAGTATGTCAACCTCTTGCTTTTGTCATAACATAGTGTTAAGACATTTTTGCACGTAACCAAGGCCCTTGCGAATTTTGTTTGAACATGGCGATTACCAACTTTCGCTTTAAGGAAAGCATTATTTTGCGGGAGTTTAATTGGTTTATAGGTTTCATTAATTTAACTGAGCTCAAAGCACGTAAAACATAGCCGAAGAGTTTTATGGTACTCGTCTATTTTAGGGCTCAGTTCATTCAAAGGTGGCAATTGACCAGTTAGGTCTTGATTCCTTTCCGGTCCAGTACTCACCTCTCTTTGATGAGGAGTATTTATTTGTACGCGACCGATCATGCAGTGTCGGGAATCACAAAAGTACCCAGCGATTTATATGTTTTCATATTTTCCCAAATTAAGATGCCTTTGAGCGTGTTTTGCGAGAAAAACTCGGTTGTTTTGATCGATTAAAAAATTTTAGAGCCCCCAACAAGGTTTCACTGAGAATATTTTGAGCAATGATCGTGAGACATAAAAGATGCTTCTAACTTGGACAACCCGTAAGATTATATCTAAGACGACTCAATTTAGAATCGAGGTGTAGAGCTCTGTATCGGTTTTTAGGGGCCGGCTAACACTTTTAAAGTGTTTTTAGTTGATTTCTTTAAATGTAGACTATTGTCGCACTGGGTACCAGCCCCGAGTCTCAAATTATATAAATTGGGCATATATTTTGAACACTTGGGAATGTTAGCTTTGGTTTATATATAGGCTCCTTTAGGCAGCTTTTGAGTTTTGAAGCAATGAGGCTTTTACGTTTTAAACAACCGTGTAGGCTTTACGGAGGTCGATGACGATGGTGACGAGCCCGATAGATGAAGAGCCGATCACCGTTGACACCTTGAGACCGCCGAAGGATCTTAGATCATTTATTTTTGTTTTTAACATGCTTCAAGTTAGTCACCCTTTTTGGTGGGTGCATTTTGTAAAACCTTGACAATTGCCCTATGGGCCCCTTTTAATATCGTACTTTTTTTGCATTTGCTTAGTTTTTTGCATTTACATTCTGCATTTTTATATGTACGGAAGAGATTGTGCCTGTATATCAACTCCCATTCGAGTGGCTCTTTTAAGACCATAAAGACTTTACACGATATGCATTATCTCTTTGTATGCAAAAATGCTTTAGCCGACTTTATTAACCTGACTTGCAACTAAGCCCCGAGTCTTTGAAACTGACTATAAAGCCGATTAGGACGGGAAAGATTTATAACTTGAAGTGTTTCTTTGAGATGTTTGAGAGGTATTACCTAAATAACCAAGGTATTTTTTCGAATTAAGGCGTTGAGCCAAATCAGGAATGCATGAAAGTCAGAACTTGTGGCATAAAGCCTGATTATGACGGAGCGTCGGGCTATGCCTAAGGTGATCCATGAGGATGGAGCCCGACAATGAGCCTTGTTGTGGAAAAACACCGAGCTTTGCCTAAGGAGAACCATCGATATGGAACTCGGCAATGAGCCCTAATTTATTGCGAGACGCCGAGCTTTGCCTAAGGAAAACCATCGAGATGAAACTCAGCAAGGAGCCCTAGTTTGTTGCGAGACGCCGAGTTGTGCCTAGAGAGAACCATCAAAATGGAACTCGGTAGGGATCCCTAGTGACGTAACGCGAGCTTTGCCTAAGGAGAACCATCGAGATGGAACTCAGCATGGAGCCCTAGTTTGTTGCGAGACGCCGAGTTGTGCCTATGGAGACCCCATCCCTGTTATGATATAGGCACTTTATATGGTGATATTAGCGGCATTGGCGCGGTGGTTTGCGTAATCTCTCGCATTGTCGAGATCCATCCTCAATTGCAGCAGATAGTTTTTCCCGAGTCACGGATTCGGCCGTCAATTTGGTTAAGGGTTTCAAACAAGATGGTGCCTTATCGACAATCAGAATGAGAGGTCTAAATGAGACTTCTTCGATTTGCATCACTATGATATTGATGGAGACGACTTCCTTCAAATTTATGGGAGTCCGGGCCATTAGGATGAGTCTCTCATCCAGCAACCGTCATATCTCTTTCTTGATCAAGTATTTCTAATCCGACGCTTGAACAAACGGCCCCAAACGGAGTTGCCAATCTTGTCTAAGGGCTATGGTTGAATTGTCACCCGTATTGTATAATTTAGGACCATAGTGGACTAAAATATGAAATCACATAGATTTCTATATTATAAAATGGTTTTTAGATAACCAATATTGATGGAATTATCGTCGGCCACACTTCTTAGGATTACTTGCCAATGCTACCACTGAATATTTTCTAACACCTGGTAGGTGGAACAGTAATGCCCATAGACTATAAACCGTAGACTTCATATTCACTTACAACACTTATTTTATGAATAATGTCATGTAGAAATCCATCCTCATAGTCGTATGAAGGTCTGGGTTTCCATGTTATTGGTGTGGCCTAGGAATAATTTCACCGTGGCCCCAAGGTGGGCACCAAATGTTCTTGCTAAAAAACTATATTTAGGAGATTAAGGGATTCGGAGGCTCAAGCGAGGTTACTTAGCCTCCAAGCTATGGGCCTAGCTTACCCCATAGTCGGGAGCCCTATGATAAGAGGTATGATACATATCCCGTGCGTGTAGCAGAGAGAGAGAGAGAGGTAATGAGCGAATTAGAGTGAGTTAGAGAGAAAAGTCTCGGTCCCCCTCTCCGAGGCCATTAGACCTCTATATATAGCGTAGCCATAGTTAATGTCCATGATGATGTAACTGTCCATTAATACTTGTAACGCTTGTAACAACCTTTTAATGACTTGTCACGTTAGTAACCGTCACGTAAGTGTTATAACATTTGTAACTGTTCTTTAATGGAATATGTAACTGCATCCAACCCGGCCTAGTATTACCCGATCAACATAGCTAGGTTGTGGGAATGTATCCATTACGTTCAGTTTATAATACCTGGCTCTGATCCAGGGGTTCCACCAAGGTATTGCTCGTTTACAGCTAGTAAGCCTATCTCGGTCTCTTTTTATCACTCCTAGCCCGATCATGAGATTTTATGCACGAACAGACTAAAATGTTGTATTTTTATAAAAAAAACAAATATATTAAAGAAATTAAAGTATTAAGGGTAGTTTAGTCATTAGATCATATAGATAAGTGTATCTCAATGATGAAAAGAACTGAGCTTTGAGCCATGGAAGTATCGAAGATTGAAGAAGAAGAAGAAGAAGAAGAAGATTAAATCTAACATAATCATAAATGAATTATATTAGTTTATTTCATCAAAAAATTCAATCAATGAAGTACAGTTTGTAGCCTTATATACATTTTACATGAGAACCTTATCTATATGATCTAATGACTAAACTACCCTTAATACTCCCCCTTAAGTAGGAAGGTATATATCTAGCATTCCCCACTTGGAAGTTAGATACTCATACAAGGGTCTTGACAAAGCTTTGGTAAGAGGATCATCCAATTATTGTGATGACTTGACATGAACAAGTTTGAGAAACTGAGATTGCACATGCTGTCATATAAAGTGACAATCAATGTTAACATGTTTTGAGCATTCATGACTTAACAAATTTGAAGCTAATTGAATGGCAGACTGACTATCACAAAACACCATCATAGATTGCAAATTAACTTCAAATATTCTGAACAACTGCTTGGTCCAGAGTAATTCAGAAGTGAGATAGGCAAGGGCACGATACTCTGCTTCTGCTGAAGAGTGAGCCACAGTTGGTTACTTCTTAGATTTCCACATTATTAAAGCTTCTCCTAATAATATGCAAAAACCAGAAATGGATTTCCTTGACACCTTACAGCTTCCCCAATCTGCATCTGCAAATGTAGTAAGTCCGAGGGACGACTTTGTTGGAAAGAAAATACCTTTACCCGGTGTGCCTTTCAAGTATTGTAATACATGATGTACAACTGCTAAGTGAGTGGTGTGAGGATGTTTCATGAACTAACTCAACCTATTTACTGCAAATATGATGTTTGGCCTCGAAATGGTGAGATACATGAGCTTACCAATTAATCTTCTATAGCTAAATATATCAACTAATGGTTCACCATCATTATTGTTAAAGGAAATTGAGGCATCAAGTGGAACATTTGCAGGTCTAGATGCCATGTATCCTGTGTCTTGAAGAAGTTGCATTGTATATTTCCTTTGACAAAGTTGTATACCTCCTTTAGATTTGGCAATCTCCAATCCCAGAAAGTAATTCAAGTCCCCTAATACTTTTAACTTGAAATATTGTTTCAGTATAACTTCAATTTGTTTCAACCATTGCATATTAGGACCTACAAGGACAATGTCGTCTACATATACAAGTATAATGACAAGATTATAACTAGTTCCACTAAAGAACAAGGATTGATTAGCTGGTGACTGTTCAAAACCTAATGATGTGAGTGTGGAACTAAACTTTTGGTACCATTGTTGAGAAGCCTGCCTTAAGCCATATAATGACTTGTTAAGTTTACAAACCAAGTTCTCCCCCTAAATAGGATAACCTTGAGGAAATTTCATGTACACTTGTTCATCAATATCTCCACTGAGGAAAGCATTGTTGATGTCCAACTGAATAAACTTCCACTGTTTTTGAGCTGCAATAGGCAGAAGTATTTCGACAGTTGTCAACTTTACCACAGGGGAGAAAGTGTCCAGAAAATCCACTCCAGCTTGTTGTGTGAATCCTTGAGCTACTAAGCATGCCTTATACCTATCAAGTGATCCATCAGCTCTGTACTTTACGTTATATATCCACCTGCATCCAAAAACTCTCTTACCTTGAGGTAGAGACTCAACTAACCATGTATTGTTAGCTTCCAAAGCAGTTATTTCCTCTGCGATGGCATGTCGCCGTTTAGGGTCTGATACATCTTGATGAAAGTATGAGGGTTCATATATTGTAGATATATGGTTGATGTAATCTTTGTATGAAGTTGTAAGTTTGTCATATGACAAGTGAGCTTGGATAGGGTATTTAACATGGCATTGATAATCTTGTAAGTGGGATGGAGGTCGATGGTTTCTATTGGATCTTCTACGGTTTTGAGTTTGTGTAGATGATACATGCATGTTTGCAACAGGTAAAGCATTATTATGATGGTGATTGTCTTCATAGACCTGAGGTGTATCATGTAGTGTGATAGGAGGATCATGAAGAACTAACGGATTTTGGTCAGTTTGAGCGGGATGGTCATGTACAATGTTAGGTAAAATTGTGTTAGGAAAGAGATTAGGCAAAAAGGTATCATCTTGAAGTTTGTGAAAAGGGAATATAGATTCATGGAAAATCACGTCTCTTGTGATTATGATCTTTCTTGATTCAAACACTAAAAGTTTATAGCCTTTTGTGCCTGGTGGGTATCCAAGTAGGATGCACGGCATGGCACGAGGAGTGAATTTATTTCTATATGCATGAATCGTAGATGTAAAGCACAAACATCCAAACATCTTAAAGATGCATAGTCAAGTAGCTTACCATGAAATAGCTCATAGGAAGACTTTTTACTTAGGCCAGGAGAAGGTGTCATGTTTATCAAGAAAGCACTTGTGGTCACACAATCACCCCAAAACTGGATAGGAACTTTTGATTGAAACAACAAATCTCTTGCCACATTGAGTAGATGTTGATGTTTCCTCTCTAATACAGAGTTCTGTTATGGTCTATGAGGACAAGATAATTGATGTAGAACTCATTCTATTTGTAGGAACTCAGTTAATTGCAACTCTTTGGCATTGTCACTACAAATGGCTTTAATACAAGCATTAAACTGAATCTTAACATATTTGAAGAACAATTTAATCAACAAGGTTGCTTCAGATTTATGTTTTATCAAGTGAATCCAAGTATACCTTGTGTTGTCATCCACAATGGTTAAAAAATAATGTAAGCCATTATATGTAGGTCTTTTAAAGGGTCCCCACACATCACAATGTATTAGGTCAAAACCTAATTCAGCATGATTATTATTGAAATTAAAAGGTAAACAATGCAATTTTGCAAGAGGACAAACATTACAGAGCTCTCTAAAAGATGTATCTAAAGAAAAAAATTCAGGAATGGCATTTTGAATAGTTTTCAACACTTGATTAGATAAATGACCTGTCGAAATGGAAACATTGCTAACTGAATTACAGTTTTGCACATCTAACAAATGGGTATTATTACAAGCAACTAAAGAAGATGTAGACTCCACTTTGAGGAAGTACAAGTTATGACTTTGATCACCCTTTCCAATCACCTTCCCCTTGTGAATGTCTTGAATAATGAATCCATTATCATAAAACATAATGGATAGATTGGAATGATGTACCAGTTGACTAACAGATAACAGGTTTATATTGAATTAAGGAATATATAACACATTATGTAGTGTCAAGTTGTTTCCTAAATTGACTGTGCCTATGGAAGATATAAGAACTTTGGTGTTATTATGTAAAGACACATATTTCTTAGACATAAATTTGTAAGAACTGAACAAATTTAAAGTATGAACAATCTGGGATGTGGCTCCTGAATCAACAATCCAAACATGTTCTAAAGAGAAATTATTGCGATGTGATGAGGAAAATATCATACCAACTGAATCACCCAAGGAGGAACATTCTCCAAGATGGTATTGTCGTGCCATTTGTCCTTGAATGTAAGCAATGAGTTATTGATATTGCTTTGTGTTCAAAGGTGCTGCATCACCCATGTTCTATGTATTAACAACATTAGCGGCAGATTGTGTAGACTGTATAACTTTGTTCTTGCGATATCCAGGTGGATATCCATGTAATCTGAAGCATTTGTCTTTGATGTGACCAAGAAACCCACAATGAGACCAATCTTGGACTTAGCACCATGAGAATCATTTACAGCATAAGCTAAAGCTTCAGTGTTATCACTCGTGATAGAATTAATCACTCTTTGTTTCTCTTCTTGGATTACAAGTGAAAACACACGGGAAACAGATGGTAAAGGATCCATGAGAAGAATTTGGCTTCAAATGGAATTTAAGCTCTCATTCAGACCTAGCAAGAAAGTTAAAACATATTTGCGATTGATGTGTTCAATCAAAGGATTAACACCTCCACACACACAATTGAGAATCAGACTAAATTCAGCTAGCTCTTCCCAAAGTTCCTTGAGCTTAGAGTAATAAGAACCAACAGAGAGTGTACCTTGAGTGCAGGTGATGAAGTCTTTGCGAATCTGAAGCAGTCGTGGTCCATTGTTCTGCAGAAATCGTTCTTGAAGATCATTCCAAATTATTGCTGCATTAGATGCATAAATCACACTTGCCGTGAGTTCTTTAGACACAGAATTCAAAAACCAGGCTCTGATACCATCTCAAGTATAACTCAATGATGAAGAGAACTGAGCTATGAGCCATCGAAGTATCAAAGAATGAAGAAGAATAAGATTGAATCTAACAGAATCATAACTGAATTCTGTTTGTTTGTTTCATCAAAAAATTCAATCAATGAAGTTCAGTTTGTAGCCTTATATACATTTTACATGCGAACCTTATCTATATGATCTAATGACTAAACTACCCTTAATATAAAGTGATACAAAAGGATAGGGAACAATCATCAAAATTATATCAGGATGAACCAAATATTAAAAAAATACAAACATGATTTATTCTTTACAAAAACTCTCCTTAAACAAGCAGGAATGGCTCGGGTCAATGCAAAATCTTGTCCTATGTTAGCAAGTATGCCTGTACAACTATTGTCTTATCTCTAAATATGGGAGACCATAAAATTCCAACTAGATATTATATTTATATAATTCACCAATCTATTTTTAATTTATCAAGGCACCACAAAAGGAGACTTAAAAGTCTTGACCACCACCATCGAATTAGTTTCCAACCAAATATTATTTCAACTTTTCTCATCGGCAAACTCCAAAGCAAAAATTGCACCATAGAATTTGATAATGAGATAATTGAAAGTATCCAACCGAAAAACAAAAGTGACAAAAAAAACCATCATCACTATTTCTCACAATTCCTCCACAAGCAGAGTTACCAGAGGGAGAAACAAACACACCATCACAATTAATTTTAGGGTTAATACCTATTTTCACCCCTGACATATGGGGTGTATTTGAAAAACTCCCCTGCAAAAAAAAAAAGTTCCAATTGTTACCTTGAAAAATTTTAAAAGTTTTATTTTATACCTTTAGGATGCCACATCACCTAAAAGGCTGATGTGACTTATTTTTTTGTTAAATTTGTAAGTTTTTCTTATTCCACGTCACAGAATTCCAATGAAAATGACCAGAATGCCCTTTGTATCTTAAACTCCCAAATTATTTTGCAAAGGCTATGTTTCAATTTTGACCCTCCAAATTAGGGCGCAGCCATCTTCATTTGTTTGCAAAGCCATCTTCTACTTCAACGTGGGCTTCTTCTACTTCAACTACGCATCATCTCATCTGAGCAATACAACTTTTGCTCTCCTCTTCATCTTTAAGTTTTCTTTGATTTCATAAACTCCATAACCATGTCTCATTCCCTTCCTATACTGACCCCTATATCGACTCCCTCTAGCCCAGCTCTCAATTCCATAACCATCGTATCTCCCATCAACCCAATCACCTTCATATCTTCCATTCACAAAGTAATTGTAAACACCACTCCCATTACTCCTTCCTTTATGAAACTCCCCTTCGTAGAAATCACCATTGTTGTAAAACTAAACTCCTTCCTTCACACTCTTCTTCTTCGTCGTCGTTGTACCTCTTGAACCGCCTATGAACCACTGAACCGGTTTCGACTCTGTTTTCGTTAACCCGAACCGCTTCACGTTCCCGTCCTACCACTACTTCACAACCGAGACACCATAGTTGATCAAGCCTTTATTCCTCGGCCAAGTAAAGCGCGGGCGATGAAGATTAAAGCTAGCAACAGATTCTCCGACGTCGGCACCTCGTCGCTCCCGAGGAAGGAGAAGTAGAAGAAGAACGAACAAACGCCGAGGAAATTGAATGAAACAACCGCGATAACCGGAGCGGTTATTCGGGTCGACCCGGATCGCGGGGAGGAATTGTATAACGACGATTTCTTGATTTTCTTCTTGTTGTTCTTGTCGTCTTCTTCGTCGCAGAAATCGTTGACGGATGAAAGACTCTGGAACGACGATCGGATTGTTGGTGAAGAAGAACCGATTGAGTGACGATTGAGTTCTCGTTAGCTTCACTTGACTCTTCTGAGTTTCCATTTCCGATTCTGATTCTAACTAACTAGATCTTTATCCTCTCCGGCGCTGGTGATTCTTGTTACGTTTCCGGCCGGTAACATTTCATGGTGGCCAGGTCCAACAAATGAAGATGGTTGCGCCCTAATTTGGAGGGTCCAAATTGAAACATAGCCTTTGCAAAATAATTTGGGATTTTAAGATACAAAGGGCATTCTGGTCATTTTCATTGGAATTCTGTGACGTGGAATAAGAAAAACTTACAAATTTAACAAAAAAATAAGCCACAACAGCCTTTTAGGTGATGTGGCATCCTAAAGGTATAAAATAAAACTTTTAAAATTTGTCAAGGTAACAATTAGAACTTCTTTTTTGGCAGGGGGTTTTTCAAATACACCCCATATGTCAGGGGTGAAAATAGGTATTAACCCTTAATTTTAACCTAGTTTCTAGAAGGGGTTTCCAAATGACCTCAATAAGATTAGTGGCTCAAGGAGGACAAATAGAAACGTGAAAAATCTTGAGCATCATAAAATCATGCATATTCACAAAAGAGGCAGCCACATTGCTACCAGTCCGGGAAACCGCATCCACAATGAAGGCTATGAAAAAGTGATATTAAAACCAATATTTTGAAACCTAACCTTGTTTCTTTCTAACCAAATAGCATTGAACACATGAGTAACAACATCAATGTATAAGATTTTACATTGACCCGAGCCATTTCTACCACAAATTTTCCAAACATCTGACCAACCAAGAATAGGGTAATGGAGATTCAACTTGTTTTCTAACCAATGCCAAGAAGAGAAGCAAATTACATTCAAAGAATAAGTACTACAATGTTTCTTCACAATCATTACAAAGATCACATAGAGAAGGAAAAGCAAAGTTTCTTCTTTTCCAATGATCGTTGGTAGGAATCTTGTTATGAAGGAGCTTCCACAATAAGCATGACTTTGAAGGAGGAATTGATAGAGACCAAATCCATTTCCACCAATCCTTATGAATGCCTCTCAATCTTTTAAAGTCGTAACATAGTTTAGAAAATTAAATCACCATGCAGAGAATGAATCCAAACTCTCGAATCTTGTCGAAGATCAAACAAAATATGATAATTTTGAATCCGGGCCTGAACACCCGAAGGAATGGCAGTGAGAGCTTTAGATAAGTCCCATCGACCATTAGAAATAATATTGTTGACCCTTTGGTCCACTGTTGAATATGAATCCTGCATGTCAAAATGGAGAGGCGCACCACACCATTTGTCGAACCATAGACTAATCAATATCACCATTACCCAAACATCAAGAGGAGTTTTCCTCAACGGTATAGGTTTTAGATTTGAGGCTAGACCAAATTGAGGGAAAATATGGTGCTTTATAACCTGGCCATTTCTAAAAACTCCACGCCTATGCAATGCTGCCCAAGAATTGGAAGAGTTAAGTAAATTCCAAGCTAACTTGAGATTATAAGTTTCATTAACTTTGACGAGACACCTTAAGTCGAGCCCACCTTCCTCAAAAGGACTACACATGACTTTTCAAGCTATTGTTATCACTTTACTTTTGGTTATTTAGCCACTCCAAATAAACTTTTTGATTGGTTGCTCAATATCATGGAGAAGAGAAATAGGCCACAAATAGATGGCCATACTGTGAACTAACATACTTTGTGTTAGAAATTTGGGTATGATAATCCTGGATAACTTCGAAGAATCGTGTTCGTACACTTTTCGAACAAAGTATTTCGACCCTATTCTTGCCTGGGTTCATGAAATCTTTGTGGGGATAATTCTTGAAGAACAATCGGTTTTCTGGCAAAAGAAACTGATTACGAATGTAGAGAATAAAATATCGTTTTTTTGTGTGCGAAACCGAGGCCAAATGACTCCTTATATAGGAGATCAATAACTGAAACCGAAAAGACACACCTGTTCGGAAAACGGTTATGTCGGTTGGCGAAAAGGATTCAAAATTTTTGAGCGGGCTTGACAGCTCCGCCCTTGGACTGAGGCGCCCGCACCCGAGGCTCGCCTGGAACCCCGTTTCAATTATTCATATTCAATTATGCATTGGCTCGACGAGCGTGCACTCCGCACTTCCCTAACTCGTTTCCAAGCTTAACGCATAATTGCATCGACATTTAGTAAATCACATTACTACTAAAATACATTGGTGATACTAAAATCACCAACACTTTGAATGACAGATTTTGAAAGCTTCATCCTACGGGCAAAAGATAACAAAAACTTCCAAGAAGCTAACTTATTAAGGACCTTATCCGCAATAAGCCTAAAATAAGCCGATACCAAGACTTTGACTTTGAATCTAACAAATTTATTGTCTTAGACGCCAAACCGATACAATCATGGATGTGTCTACCTTTTATTAAACCACGTTGTTCCTGAGAAATGAGAAAATTCATAATAGCAGCAAGCCTATCCGCGATCACCATTGAAATAATTTTGAATTTGAAACTGGAGATGACAAAACCATCTGAATCCGACGCACTATCGTTGTTAAGTTAAGACTAAAATTAGTTGTCTCAATTTCCTCCAGAGAAGGGGTTGTAGTTAGACTACCATTAGTAGCCTCGTCCACTAGAAAAGGGATTGTGTTATCCATTGGAACTCAAACGCTTAGTTTTACCGATTTCTCTCTTACTGCTCACTCTTATTTTGTTCGTCCGTCGTCCACCGCTAAAAATTGCACATATTAAATACTATTATGTTTAATTTTATATACATATTAAAAATATTTTGTGTTTATTGTTACATTTAATTTTATATTAGTAAAAATTAATTTAAAAATACCAATATATAAAAGATAATGGAATCTCTAAATTATTAATTAAAAATATCACTTTACATTTATTAACTACTGAAATTGTTAATTTATCAAACAATTTAATTATCGTATTAATTATTTATTATCAATTATCAACTATAATTTAGCAACTATAAACTATGAATTTAATTATTATCTATCACCTGTTTTTTTTTTTTAAACAAAGCATATCACATAGAAAAATATCTGACTTTTACTTTCATAAATTGATTTCTAGTACCGTATAAATTGATTTCTACAAACCAATTGACCTAGTAAGTTCTTTTAAGCTAATTAACTTGATCTTATCTCTTAGAAACATCATTAACATATATTTATTGTCAAAGATCACATCATTCAAGCAATTTCTCCAATTTCAACACCATTAATTAATTTTGTTCCCCGCAATTGCAATTGCAAGAGAGTTGGATTCAGTTAATATCAGAATTAATTCTTAAATCAGATTAAATTAAATTGATAGTGATAAACCAAAAAAAAATTTATAATTTTAAATTTGCAACGATAAATCAACTTCTGCATCTTGAAAATCAATTTTCAAAATCATTTTAGTATTTTATCAAACTTTGTCGTATAGACGTGTTTCCTCAACATGCAATAAATTTTAACATATAATGATTTCCAAAAAAAAAATTTAAGTATTATATTTCACATAAACAACAACTTCATGTAACATCATCAATATCATCGGCAATCAACTCATAAATCACAAATTTATTATGTTCAAATATTTAAAATTTTGATCACTATAAAAAAAAATTATAGATTAAAATCTTTACGACTCTTAAAATATTTAAGAGATTTTGGATTTCAAATCAGATTTTCACTAATACTTAATTAGAACAAAAATCTAAACGTGTCTTTTAAATAAATTACATTTCTAGTTCTCAAAGATAATATTTTGGAATTTCAATTCAGACTCAAATTACACAAAGTAGAACCGTTTTATCTTTTTGAAATAGAACACAAGTAAATTATTTATGAAAATAAAATAGATTCACTTTATATAAATAAGAAAACTTACATACAATTTAGAAATGATTTATTTTTTAATAAAGATAATGATAAATATATTTAAACTTTTTTTAAAAAATAAAAATAAAAGAAGAAAAAATTAAATATTTATCATATTTTCATTTAAAAATAATATAAACCACGTATAAAATATTTATATAAATTTTTTTAATTAGTGATTGATTTCCATTAATTAATGAATTGATTAATTTGCATAAGGCTCTATTTTGATAAAATCAGCGGTTGTATAATAAATTAATTGATAGTTTATAACTTATGACTGATAGTTATTGATTGATAGTTTATATTTGATGAGTCATATGACGATTTATAGCTGATAACTTAATTGAAGTGTTTGATAAAATTAGTGGCTCAATTAGTTGATAAATTAAAATCACATAAAAGACATTTAATATATAATTATTTTATTTTAAATTCAAACTAGTAGAAGATCCGTGTGTCCGCACGGGTACTTTCGTTTATGGCTTAGATCATTTGATAAAGTTTAATCACTTCAAAAAAAAGTAAGTATTATGATGATAGTGACTCGTTTATCCACACAAATAAATTCATTCATATCTTTCATTTGATAAGGTTGATCATTTAAAAAAATTAAATATTATGGTTGTGAGATATTGGATCGAACTCTATTGGATCGAAGGTAATATCTTGGTTCGACGGTTCGATAGAGTTTAGCAAGCAGTCGAAGTTTGCTCACATGCTGTTGTCGAAGTGTTACAAGTTGTAGTCGAAGTGTGTTCTAGCTTGTAGTGTCGAAGGATGCTAGGATTGTTAGCATCGAATTGAGCTTGTTTCTTATGTCCAATTAGTTAAGTTAGCTTGTACCCTAAGTTAGCTTGTAATGGGTATTTATGATAAAAACCCATTAGTTTAGTATGTTAGGTTTATTATAAATAACATACTAGTCTCTCATTATTGCATACTGTAAATCCTATTTTAGGGTGAGAGGGTTATTTGTTATTCTTGTATACTTGTAATCTTATTTCAAGAGTAAGGAAAGAATAGCAGTTAATAACCAATCCTTGTGTTCATTGTGTTCTTCATTCTTTTTCCTACCCTAATTGTTTCTTGATCATTAAGAAACAAGTTTATATTTTGTTCTAAGGCATCTGATTCACAACAAATTGGTGCGATGAGTGTGGAGAAGATGCCTTCGACAAAGTATGAGATTGAAAAGTTCACCGGAGTGAACGATTTCGGTCTGTGGCGCTTGAAGATGAAAGCCCTACTGGTTCAACAGGGTTGTTTGAAAGCATTGAAGGGAGAATCAACCATGAACGAAGCGTTAACGGAAGCCAAAAAGACGACAATGATAGAGAAGGCCCACAACGCAATTTTGTTGAGCCTTGGTGATAAGGTTCTCCGAATCAAAGGAGACGACAATGACAGGGTTATGGGTGAAACTTGAAAGTTTGTACATGACCAAATCGTTGGTGAATCGACTCTACCTGAAGCAAGCTTTGTATTCATTTAAGATGATTGATGACAAACTGTTGGCTGAGCAGTTGGATATGTTCAACAAGATGATTCTTGATCCTGAAAATATTAATGTGAAGATCGATGATGAAGATCAAGCGTTGTTGTTATTGTGCGCGTTGTCCAGATCACATGCTCACTTCAAAGAAACTCTCTTGTATGGAAGGGAGTCCCTGACCTTTGAAGAAGTTCAATCAGCCTTGTATTCGAAGGACTTGAATGAATGAAAGGAGCATAAACCTTCGACGGTTGGTGAAGGTTTGGCCATTAAAGGAAAATTCTTGCGAAAGGATAATAAGTTCGACAAGAAGAAAGGTAAAACTCAGCAGAAGTTTTACAGTGGTAAAGCATTTGGTATTCGATGTTATCATTGTAAGAAGGAGGGTCACACAAGAAAATTGTGCCCTGAACTCCTGAAAGATCATGGAGGAAAGGATAATGGCAATGCAGCTATTGTTCAAGATGATTTCGACTCATATGATGTTCTTGTGGTTTCGAGTAGCAACCCGTCGAAGGAGTGGATTATGGATTCTGGGTGCACTTGGCACATGACTCTAAACAAAGACTTGTTTGAGGAATTATGTGTTCAAGATGGTGGATCTGTATTGCTGGGAAACAACAAAGCATGCAAGATTGCAGGTGTTGGATCTGTGAGATTCAAACTCCATCATGAGTCAATAACGTTATTGACTGAAGTCAGGTATGTACCTGATTTGAAGAGAAATTTGATTTCTCTTGGTGAATTCGACAAGAAAGGATATGTTTTTCAAGGAGAGAAAAGTATCCTAAGAGTCATGAAAGTCGAAGAAAGTCTTGAGAGGCGTGAAGAAACAAGGCTTGTATACCCTTAAGGCTGAAGTTGTAAGTGGTTCGACAAATGTTGTATCCATGAAACCTTTGTCGAAGACAAGAATTTTACACATGAGATTAGGCCATGTCAGTGAAAGGGGTCTGGTCGAATTGGGAAAACAAAATTTTCTTGGTGGAGACAAAGTCGAAAAGCTGAAGTTTTGTGAACCCTGTGTACTTGGAAAATCTTGCAGAGTGAAGTTCAACAAAGGCAAACAAACAACACATGGATCCCTTGATTACATTCATGCTGATCTTTGGGGGCCTGTAAGGTGTCCATCACATTCAGGAGCAAAGTATTTTCTATCCATAGTAGATGACTATTCTAAAAAGTTACGGATATTCATTCAGATGACTAAGGACGAAAATTTTGAGAATTTCAAAGGTTGGAAGACTCTGGTCGAAAATCAAACTGGCAGAAAGGTCAAGAGGTTGAGAATAAACAATGGTCTTGAATTTTGCAATGAGGCATTCGACAACATTTGTGTTGCCTCTGGTATTGCAGGGCACAAAACTATTGCAGGCATTCCACAACAAAATGGTTTGGCTGACAGATTTAATCGAACCATCTTGGAGAGAGTTAGATGCATGTTGACTAGTGTTGGGTTAAAGAAGGTGTTTTTGGGCTGAGGATGTTTCGACAGCAACATATCTGATAAACAGATGTCCTTCGACTACGTTAGATATGAAGACACTTGAAGAAGTTTGGTCGGGAAATCCACCAAATCTCGACAAACTGAGATTATTTTGCTGCGTAGCCTATGCTCACATTAGGCAAGACAAGGTCGAACCTAGAGCTCTTAAATGCATGTTCATGGGATACCCTGAAGGAGTCAAAGCTTATAGGCTATGGGGCCTAGAGTCAGGTCATAGAAGGATTATCGAGATGTTGTTTTCAATGAAGCTGAAATGTCTTTCAAGAAAACAGATGATGTTGGTAGAAGTGCAGAAGTATCTGACGAAGAGTTGGAATAGGTAGAGATTCTTGTTGAGGTGGAGCATGTTGATGCTGAATTGCATATCCCAAATAAAGTCAAAGAAGCAGAGGATGCTGATGAAGTTGAGGAATCTGCCGATGACTATCTATTAGCAAGAGATAGGACACGAAGAGTCATCAAACCACCTTAAAGATTTGGGTATGCAGATCTTATAGCTTATGCCTTAATCTCTGCAAGTGAGGTTCTAGACGAAGAACCAAGAGACCATAAGGAAGTTATGAGGAGTTGAAATAAGATTGAATGGCTGAAGGCCATGGATGATCAGATGAAGTCTCTTCATGATAATAACACTTGGGAATTTATCAAGAAACCTGTTGGAGCCAGGTTAGTCAACTGTAAATGGATTTTCAAAGCTAAAGAAGAAATCGAAGGACTGGCGTCGAAAAGATACAAGGCAAGGTTGGTTGCAAGGGGTTTCACTCAGAAAGAAGGTGTAGACTTTAATGATGTGTTTTCTCCTGTTGTGAAGCATAGGTCCATTCGAATGTATTTTGCCATGGTGGCACAGTTCGATCTTGAACTGGAACAAATGGACGTAAAGATTGCGTTCTTGTATGGTGATCTAGATGAAACAATCCTGATGAGGCAACCTGAAGGGCATGTGGAAAAGGGAAAGGAAGATTATGTGTGCAAGTTGAATAGATCTTTATATGGGCTAAAACAATCTCCTCGACAGTGGAATATGAGATTCGACAAATTCATGGCACGCATAAGTTTCGTTAGAAGTCAGTTTGACCACTGTGTTTACTTCAGATTTTGTCCTGCTAATTCATTTGTTATTTTGTTGCTCTATATTGATGATATTCACATAGCAAGTAACAATGTCGAAGAGGTATTAAGGGTGAAAGCTGAACTCAATAAGGAGTTCGAAATAAAGGATTTAGGAGCAGCTTCCAGGATTCTTGGGATTGACATTCGAAGAGATAGAAAACAGTCGAAATTATGCTTTTCTCAAGAGGCATATTTATGGAAGATTCTCAAAAAGTTTGGTATGTCGAATTCGAAACCTGTTGTGACTCCAACAAACCCTCAATTCAAGTTGAGTATTGATCAGTGTCCCAGTACTGAGGTCGAAAGAGCTTATATGAATAGCATCACATATTCTAATGTAGTAGGTTTTTTGATGTATGTTATGGTTTGTACTAGACCCGACATAGCATATGCAATAAGTCTTGTAAGCAGATACATGGCGAATCCTGGAAAGGCTCACTGGCAAGCATTGAAGTGGATTCTAAGGTACATAAATGAGTCTTTGAACAGAGTCTTAATTTATGATGGATCCTTGAGTGAAGATAGTAAAGCAATAATCAAAGGAAATGTCGACTCTGATTTTGCAGGTTGTACGGATTCCATAAAATCTATTTCTGGATATGTTTTCACTTTATTTGGTACAAAAATTAGTTGGAAAGCAACACTTTAAAAGGTTGTTGCATTATCAACCACCGAAGCGTTATATATTGCTTTGATTGAAGTTGTGAAAGAAGCATTGTGGCTTGAAGGTTTTGCTAAGGAGCTAAAATTCAAGGTGAAGTTATCACTGTTAAATGTGATAGTCAAAGTGCAATACACACGTCGAAGAATTCAGTCTATCATGAGCGAACCAAGCACATTGATGCGAGGCTGCATTTCGTCATAGGGGTAATCGAACGTGGAGAAGTCCAAGTGCTGAAGGTTTCAACAGATCATAATGCTGTTGATATGATCACCAAGACATTGCCTAGTTGCAAGTTTTTCCGCTGTAAGCAGTTGATAAAGTTGCATGAAGAAAACTAGTTCGTTAGTTGATAATAGAGTTTGTTCTAAGGTGGAGATTTGTGAGATATTGGATCGAACTCTATTGGGTCGAAGGTAGTATCTTGGTTCGACAGAGTTTAGCATGCAGTCGAAGTTTGCTCACATGTTATTGTCGAAGTGTTACAAGTTGTAGTCGAAGTGTGTTCTAGCTTGTAGTGTCGAAGGATGCTAGGATTGTTAGCATCGAATTGGGCTTGTTTGTTATGTCCAATTGGTTAAGTTAGCTTGTACCCTAAGTTAGCTTGTAATGGATATTTGTGATAAAATTCATTAGCTTAGTATGTTAGGTTTATTATAAATAGCATACTAGTCTCTCATCATTGCATACTGCAAATCCTATTTTAGGGTGAGATGGTTATTTGTTATTCTTGTATACTTGTAATCTTATTCCAAGAGTAAGGAAATAATAGCAGTTAATAATCAATCCTTGTGTTCATCGTGTTCTTCATTCTTTTTCCTACCCTAATTATTTCTTGATCATTAAGAAATAAATTTATATTTTGTTCTAAGGCATCCGATTCACAACAATGGTGGTAATGACTGGTGAAATTAAAATTTTAATTATTTTTAATAAAGTATTGCTTATTAATGTAATATGGTATATTTATTATTAGTCATGTATATGAATGCAATATATTTATATTGTAGTAAATCTTAACGTAATCTATTTTTCAAATAGTTAAAATTTGTATTAGTAACTATAATATAAAACTTATTTTTAATATGAGGCACAAGTAAAGATGATGAATGATATACATATAAGTTAATTTATTTATTTAAAGAAAATAAATTCATTTTAATTAAATATAAACTAAATAAGTGTAAAAATACTAATTCTAAATAAGTGTGAAAATACTAATTCTAAATAAGGGACTTATTTCAAAATGTTCAAATTTAAAATATGGTCTCAATTAATTAGTTAATTAGAGTTCTTATAGGCTAAGAGTATAAAATATTGCAATGTTGATTTTTATCAATCAATTTAGCAGCTTAAAAAGAAGTCCTTTTATGATTAACATTAAATAAAAAAATTGAAAATCGAACATTTATTTATAATTAATTTGGATTTTATTCATTTTTAATGAATTTTAATGGATTGCTTTAATGAAAATTAATTAATGAATTGATTAATTTGTATAAGGCTCTATTTTAATAAAATGATCGGTTATATGATAAGTTAACTGATAGCTTATAGTTTATGATTGATAGTTATTGATTGATAGTTTATTGTTGATGACTGATGATTAATAATTTATAATTGATAAATTAATTGAAGTGTTTGATAAAATTAATAGTTTAATTAGTTGATAAATTAAAATCACATAAAAGACATTTAATTTATAATTATTTTATTTTAAATCAAATTAAATTATATTTAATATTAGTAATAAGTTTTAAATAAACTAATAATACTAAAAATGAAAGAAAAAAGATAAATTATATACTATAAGTTAAAATGCTATTTGAAATAGCGTATGAAAAATAAATTATAAATTATAAATTCATAATAAAAACACTATTATCGAATAAATTTTTTATTATCACATAAACTTATAAAGTATAAATCATACACTCAAAAAATATTTGGTCAAATAAAATCTAAATCAGGTTCTATTTAAAAAGTAGTGTCTAATCCAAATAACACAACTTATTCTAAATCATTAAAATAAAAACTAAATTTTTTTTTATTGTAGAAGGTAGAGATGTTGATCCCCTACCTCTCATTTACTACCTTTATCTCTCTTTCTTCTCGCATAACATGTTGAGGGTCTAAATCATCTCTCTTTCTTCTCACATAACATGTTTGAGGGTCTAAATTCCATTGTCAATGAGCAAAAAAGGTGAAGGACAACTAAGCAACTTCCAATTTTGGAGTATCATATGGAAGACTCCAATAGTACAAACGTTGTGGGACACAATTTATTGTATTATGGAATTGTAAGGAAACCCCTACTCTAGAGGTGCTATTAATATCTATATCGGAAATAATGTCACGATGCATTTGATATACGATTCAGTGCATGTGTGGAATGTAATGGTGTCATGGAGCACCACTTACGTGGAGAGAGGAAGCTTCGCATTGGAGCTTCAGCTGAATGTGTTTCAAATAATAGCATATACCCGAAAATTATGGGAATTGCTAATTACATCTTAAAATGGTAAAAAGTACTTATAAAAATTCGAAAATGTCTATCTAATTCTAAAATATATTTCTAAATGCATCATGTGTTTTAGTGAAACACACTTCTACAGAGTCTCATTTTAGATTATTTTTAAAAAAAAATTAATTCAAAAATATATATTTGAACTTATCATATTAATTTGTTCATAATTTAACAAGTTATTAATTTTTTTAAGTACATTTATGGATTTGTATAGCGGGAATTTGAAAATCTGTCACCTTTATCACCTTTGCATGTAAGATTTTTAATAAAACAACACCCTGCATAATCAAACTCCATTAGCATTTTTCTCAAAATCCTTACAAGAAATCATTTCATTCTCAATAAAGATTTGCACTCTAAAACTTCAATCTTGTATTTCATCACATCAAAAAGAACCTATGAAACTCGAATTTAAGGTAAAAAAAAAAAAAAAGTTTACTTTATTTCTCATTGCCCACGTTAATCCCGTTTTCTAGCTGAAAAAGTTATGTTGCGTCCGAAAATGCATTTCTGGATTCTATATAAATTCCCCAGGAGATGCATTCATGGATTCATTCTGTATTTATTTTCAATCTGTTTTTTTTTTTTTTTGAATATTTTATGTTATTGTTTACATTAGATATGATGCATCCTGGTATTTTTCCCAAACATATTATGTCTACGGATGCCACATGTAACGCCCGTTTTATTTAATATTATATTATATTAATATTTTTGAGTTGCTGTTTGACGATTGTTTTTGCGACGAAAATATTTATATTAATCGATATATCTATTAATATATTTGGCGACGTTCCGTTCGGTTCGATAAAATATTATTCGGATCAATATTTAATTCCCCAGAATTATTTTAATTAATTGATTTAATAATATATTTGGATTTTATTAGGGTGATAATTTATAAGAGTGGTCAGGGGTGTGAGGAGCAATCTTGTAGGATTGGGTTTTTCATCATTGGCTTACTAGTAAGAAATACCTTATAAAACCATTTTCTCCTTTTCTTTCCATTTTTCCTACACCAAACTAAACTTAGAACTTAAAGAGAAAAGAAAGGGGTTTTGGGAGAAGAAGAGAAGAGAGGAAGGAGAGGAAGAACATGAGCAAGCTTGAGGATGGAGTCTTGTAGAATCATCATGGATCATCCAAGCTTATGAGGTAAGGGGTTTGATTTTCCACTTCCTATAGTTAGGGTTTTGATACATATATTGTGGATTGGTGATGAAAAGTGATGTTGTGGTTTTGAGTTGTGTGTTTGATTGTTTGATTGAAATAGATTAGAAGAGTTGGATTAGGAGTATAGATTGTGGGTATTGTAATTCGTAAGCTAGCAAGAATAGGTTGCAAGTATGAAGGAAATAAGAAAAACTAGAAAAAACTGTAAATTACACTGTCTGTATAATTGCAACAAGGAAGAAGAAGAAGAAATGAATGGAAAGGAAGTGCATGGGGGAGGCGCCCACCTCCATGTGTGGGGCGACCGCCCCTTCCTTGAGGCACCCGCCTCCTTCCTTAAGGCCATCAGGGACGTGCGTCCCTTACGTGAGGGGGAGGGCGAAATGGTTTTTCTATGTTGCGTTTCTGTATGCTTGAGTTTGCTGTTTTCTACAGAAAATGAGTTTCTGCATAATTTTGGTTGCTAGTTTCTGTTTCCCTTAAATTCTCCAATTCCATATACTACTAGTTAGTAATAATAAAATATAACTAGGGCATAAGTTAGCCGATTAAATTTAGGACCCGATTATGTTCCGATTTTTTGATTTTGGTAAATTCGACGACGGAGCAAGTTGCTCCGAATTCAACGAAAATTGACGTGCTAGCTAAGTTTGACGTGTAGAACGTAGTAGTGAGGTTAGTTTTTAGAAATTACGAGTTTTTACGAGATGACCCGAAATAGGCCAATTTACGGTTAAATTGAATCGGATTGCGTTTTAGTGGATTTAAGGCACGTATGGACAATCTGATTTCGATGTTGACGATTATGATTAATGTCGGTTATTAGGAATGGCTTTCGCGACGATTATTGATGTTTTGACTATTTTTCCGTCTTTGGAATTTGGTGAATTAATTGAAAATGATGCGGTGTAAATAAACATAAGGTTTGCGATGGTGTATTTATTAATGAATACTTGTTGATATGCAATGCGATGATATATGTCTTTGTACATAATGATGTGATGATTATATTGATGTTGTTAATAAATGCTTCCGATTTGTGAATGCATGATTTTGATGATGATGAATTATTAGTGATGTTTTGCATAATGCAAATATGATGCGATGGTATATTTATCTTGATGTGGATAAATTATGGCGATGTGGGCTTTATGCCAATTTTGATGAGCGATGATGATGTTTTTGTGTTGTGTTGTTTTATTGTCGAGTCACATACATTGCATTGGCGACGATGGGCTTTTATGCCAAGTGTTCCTAATTATGGACAAAGCGACGGGTACCACATGCATAACATAGTCGTGTCTCATGGAGTCGGTTATGTTTATGTTTGAATTGTTGGTGTTGGGTTTTAATTGATTGATGATGATTGAATTGCAATGGTATATGATGCTTTGTTGGTGATGGTCTTTAGGATAAACATGAAATGAATATGATTTGATAATTTCATGACAACTATGCGGTGAATATAAACGATGAGTTTTGCGATGATTTAACTTGATGAAATGCTTAATGCAAATATGATGTGATGATGTTTGTGATGATGGGCTTTTATGCCAAAAGCGACGAGGGGCTTTAGCCCATGTGTGATAATTTTATTTATGTTGCTTATGTTATTAGCATTGTTTGTTGTTGTTGTTTGATGTTGTTGTTTATAGTTTATGTGTTGTTGTGATGAATTATGCCGGTGAGGTTATGGCGATAAAGTGTTGATTATGCACAATAGTACGACGATTAAAGTAAGTAAGTTTTGATTATGTATTGGAATGCACTTATTAACTTATATCCCTTATGATTCCAAATATATATATATATATATATATATATATATATATATATATATATATAATTTTATCATGCCTTTAATTATATGTTTTGGATTATCTCACCCTTTACTTGTTTCGCTGTTACCTTTATATTGGTAACATGCAGGTTAAGAAGACGAAGTTTATAGCTGCTATTAGTCGAGTCGGTGTCGCTCTGATACGTAGCACTCGGGGGAAATATTTATGTTGTCTTGTTGTTGTTCTATTGTTGTTATTCCTTTATGTATAAGAATCATACTTTATGAAAATTTGATTTTATGAGGAAGTTTTATAAAGAAGACGTTTTAATTTTTATGAATCAATTTATGATTTCCGACGATGCTATGTATCCGAGATTTATACTTTAAAGCAAATTGTTTAAAGTGATTTGTTTTCAAAGGTGTGATGCCTCAGTATTGAATTTATGAAATTTTAAATTACTCTGATTTTTGCCTATTAAACCTTGGGTAATATTGGGGTGTTACACCACACGCATTGATGTGAAGGAGGTAGATTACGACAACAAATTCACAAATGGACAAGAACTTGAATTTTGTGATCATATGCTTCAATAGATTCGCAATGAGGTTGTTGTACCCCAATTTTTGCCCCTAATATTCACTCATACTTCATACCATTGTATTACACAAAGATCAAATGGTCTCTCTCTTTCTCTCTTTCTCTCTTATCTTTGGGTTTGCCTTTGGGAGATCACCAAGCACCACTGAATGTATGTGATGATTGACATTTGACTAACAAGAATGTGCGTATACTTCACTCTCTAAATGTTGTAGGTGAATGGTGCACAAGACTCTTATTCAAGGAGTCAATAGGTTCATGTGTTTATTTTCATGCCTTCTCTCCTCAATTCTCAAGATTTTTGAAAGTATTGTCTCCCATTGAAGATTTCTCTTGTCATCAGCTATGGTCTCTCATCTTGAGTATATGTTTCATGTTTGAAATAGATCATCAAATTCAAAGAATTCACCATTCTATGGCCATCTACCTTGAATTAGGGTTTTGGTCTTTTGAGGATCATATCTTGGTATTTGGTGAAGTTTGTGGGTGTCGCACCCCACAAATTTACCCTCATAAGCTCAGGGTTTCAACTTCCAAAAGCGACTTTTGAGTTTGTGTTTATGAGGAGTGATCATTAGGCATCCCTTCTTCAAGAAATATACTCTTTTGAAAGTGCACAAAATCAAGACTTTATTCCCTTGTATTTCTCATAAGATCATTGCATCACTAACAATTTCAGAACAGGATAGATCGTGTGTATGCTCCTAAAGTCAAAGTTAGGGTTTCTTCAAAATTTCATCTATTCAAGACATGGTCAATTAGGGTTTGAGTCTCCACTCACCTCAAATGATCTATCTTAATCAATCATCAACATTTGATCTTCAAATTCCCAACTTTTTCTCATGATCTACCTTGAATCGACCAATTAGGGTTTTAATCGAAGATAGTAAATCATTGACTTTCTGCTTAATGGATGACCTATTTACTTGAAGATTGGTCTTAACATCTTCAATGCAATATCTTGACCTAATTTCTTGGTTCAAAACATTACAAAATCCATGTTTTTTCATCAGACAAATTCTGAATCGTCTGATGAAAATTCATCTGCTCAAAAAGTCAAACTTTGACTTTTGGTCAACTTTTTCAAAACCAAACTTTTTCAGAAAGGATTACTAAAATGTTATTCAGGGTATTTTTCAGAGTTCTTTCGAACAAGAATCTTCTCAGCAAGTTCTAGTGGCAGTGACTTCTGCAATCTTTACTTCTCTAAGTTGTTCTCAGAAAACTACATCGAACTTTTGGTGTGTTTATTTCCCCAGTAAGTTTTCAATTACTCAACAAATAAATATCCACCGGGTAGGATGATTATTCAATCGCAGGATATTTCTCCAACTCAGAAGTTGATCCACATATTCACTTGCTACAACGCATTGTCTGTACAATGCCAGCAAATTGAAGCTCATTACCACAGAAGTTTTTCGCAGGTGCTGAATCTGATTCTTCTATCACTGGTAAAGCTATCTGCATACAGGTTGAAGATCTTGTCAACTCTGAAGTTGTTCAATATGTCTGTACATGTTCAGTAAGATCTCTCATCAGTAGAAACATCAGAAACAAGATTTACCGACTTTATAAACATCTATATCACACCAGTGTGCTGGATATTGATTTGTTTATCCCCAGAGAAGTGTATGCGCTACTGAATTTGTTCTGCTGGTAACTCAGAAGTTACATGGTCAAGACATTCAGCATGCCATGGCTCCTCGCACCTTCGTGCACCAACAATTCTGATATTGTTCTAGCCATATATCTTCGTTAAGGTCTGCAGGTATTCCTTAACTCTTCGGGATTTTCTGACAAATTCTCGATTATATCTTCGTTAAAGTTTGCGGTTATTCTTTAACTCTTTGGGATCTTCAGATAGTTTCTCAATTTCATCTTCGTTAAGGTCTGCGGGTATTCCTTAACTCTTCGGGATTTTCTGACAAATTCTCGATTATATTTTCGTTAAAGTTTGCGGGTATTCTTTAACTCTTTAAGATCTTCAGATAGTTTCTCAACTTCATCTTCGTTAAGGTCTGCGGGTATTCCTTAACTCTTCGGGATTTTCTGACAAATTCTCGATTATATCTTCGTTAAAGCTTGCGGGTATTCTTTAACTCTTTGGGATCTTCAGATAGTTTCTCAATTTCATCTTCGTTAAGGTCTGCGGGTATTCCTTAACTCTTCGGGATTTTTTGACAAATTCTCGATCATTATCTTTGTTAAAGATTGCAGGTATTCTTTAACTCTTTGGGATCTTCAGATAGTTTCTCAATATATCTTTGTTAAGGTCTGCAGGTGTTCCTTAACTCTTCGAGATTTTCTGACAAATTCTCGATTATATCTTCATTAAAGTTTGCGGGTATTCTTTAACTCTTTGGGATCTTCAGATAGTTTCTCAATATATCTTCGTTAAGGTCTGCAGGTATTCCTTAACTCTTTGAGATTTTCTGACAAATTCTCGATTATATCTTCGTTAAAGTTTGCGGGTATTCTTTAACTCTTTGGGATCTTCAGATAGTTTCTCAATATATCTTCGTTAAGGTCTGCAGGTATTCCTTAACTCTTCGGGATTTTCTGACAAATTCTCGATTATATCTTCATTAAAGTTTGCGGGTATTCTTTAACTCTTTGAGATCTTCAGATAGTTTCTCAACTTCATCTTCGTTAAGGTCTGCAGGTATTCCTTAACTCTTCGGGATTTTCTGACAAATTCTCGATTATATCTTCGTTAAAGTTTGCGGGTATTCTTTAACTCTTTGAGATCTTCAGATAGTTTCTCAACTTCATCTTCGTTAAGGTCTGCGGGTATTCCTTAACTCTTCGGGATTTTCTGACAAATTCTCAATTATATCTTCGTTAAAGTTTGCGGGTATTCTTTAACTCTTTAGGATCTTCATATAGTTTCTCAACTTCATCTTCGTTAAGGTCTGCGGGTATTCCTTAACTCTCTGGAATTTTCTGACAAATTCTCAATCATATCAAATCTTTAATCTATTTGTATTTCTTTTTCGCTTGAGAAGTTCGGTTTTCTTCTCATAGCATTTTTTAAGACATTCTGTGATGGCTTAATCTATTATATTTCTTTTCACTTGAGAAGTTTGGTTTTCTTCTCATAGCATTTTTATTAAGACATCTTGTGATGGCTTAATCTATTATATTTCTTATCGCTTGAGAAGTTCGGTTTTCTTCTCATAGCATATTCGTTAAGACATCCTGAGATGACTTAATCCATTGTTTTTTGTCACTTGGGAAATTCGGTTTTCTTCTCATAGCATTTTCGTTAAAACTTGATATTTACTACTCATTTATGGTACTCGGTTTTCCCCAGTGTTGATGAAATCTACTAATTATTTCTCGTTGGGTATTGTTGGTGCTTAGCAAGTTTATTCTCTTCAAGCGTTTCTTCCTTGGCTCTGTAGTCAAGATATCTTATCTGCTTTCTTTTGTAACATTGGTTTCCCGCGTAGGGAAAATTTTTGGGGTTCTTTTAGTATTCAATCCTCTTCTACCTAGAACGTTCGAAAGTTGTCGCTTTTTCACACTTATCAGGTTTAAGATGATTGAATAGGGGCAACTGTCGCACCCCAAAAATTTACCCTCCTAAGCTCAGGGTTTCAACTTCCAGAAGCGACTTTTGAGTTTGTGTTTATGAGGAGTGATCATTGGGCATCCCTTCTTCAAGAAATATACTCTTTTGGAAGTGCACAAAATCAAGACTTTATTCCCTTGTATTTCTCATAAGATCATTGCATCACTAACAATTTCAGAACAGGATAGATCGTTCGTATGCTCCTAAAGTCAAAGTTAGGGTTTCTTCAAAATTTCATCTATTCAAGATATTGTCAATTAGGGTTTGAGTCTCCACTCACCTCAAATTATCTATATTAATCAATCATCAACATTTGATCTTCAAATTCCCAACTTTTTCTCATGATCTACCTTGAATCGACCAATTAGGATTTTAATCGAAGATAGTAAATCATTGACTTTCTGCTCAATGGATGACCTATTTACTTGAAGATTGGTCTTAACATCTTCAATGTAATATCTTGATCTAATTTCTTGGTTCAAAACATTACAAAATCCATATTTTTTCATCAGACAAATTCTGAATCGTCTGATGAAAATTCATCTGCTCAAAAAGTCAAACTTTGACTTTTGGTCAACTTTTTCAAAACCAAACTTTTTCAATCATAAAACCATTTCAAATAATCCATAATAATCATAAAAAATCAAGAAATATGAAAAAGTCAACAAAAAATCAAGATTTGAATTTTTTCTTACACTTAGAAAAATTTTCAAGTGTTAAGAATCATGGTTTTTCCTCACTTTCATGGCCATTTTTTACCTAGATCCATTTTGATTCAAGAAAAACTCAAAACATGAAAGTTGTAGGTATTGTTACAAACTTTGTGTAGCTAGGGTTTTGATTTTAAACATAGAGCTCCAAAAGAGATGGCACTAGTTTAAAAAAATGTGAGTTTCTCTTTAAGTTGTTATTAGTTGGAGAATTTGACGCTTAAGGTTTCATGAAGATATTAAGGTCTTCTTCTAAAAGGAATCAAGAATGTTAGTAAAATGCTTCGACAATAGTATAACATGGTCTTTTCGACCATAACTTCACTAAAATAAGGCAAATTTGAAATCTTAGATTCGAAAGATGTATAAAGCGGGTTTAATGAGGAGATTCGAAATAAGGCTGAAACATTCAAATTTTTGCGCATGCTTGTTCTTTTTGAAAAGAGAAGTGTGGAGGACTTTGAAGAAACAAACACATGCAAGCAAGAACGTGCCCTCCTCTGATAAGAAGACCGTTTGTTTAGAATTAGTATAAATAGTAGTCTCTAGTTTAAATTTTTGTTGTTCAATTATTGTACAAATCACTCTATATACTCAAAGCAGGAGATCAAGGAGGATGTTCGGGAGGAGCGGTTGCACAGTGCACCAGTTTTTTAGGGGCACTAGTTTATTTTTATTATATATACATATGACGTTGACTATTTATTTGATACATATGACTTATAAATCTGGTAAAAAAAATTATGAATCAAGAAAAAGGGCACCAAATACATAATTTTGACAGGGCATTCAAAATCTCAGGGAAGGATGTGACTCAAAGTATCAAAGTCAATCGAGAAATGAGTTTTGAGAAATTTACATATGAAACACCACATAAATTTTCAATACTTATTTACTTTTATTTGAATCATTTGCATTCATTTTAAGATTCAATCAAAGCTCTTCTATATTCTTGTCATTTTCATAAACCGCTTTATCATTTTCTTTCGATTTACTTTTACGTTTGAAGAGAATACTGTCTAGAAAACTTAGAGAAAACAAAATAAACATTGTCATCCTAGGATCAATCTAGTCCATCATGTAAGTAACCATAATTATTAGAATTTTGAAGACTAGAAGTTGTTTACTAAATTTTACGGTAAATAAATTGACACACCCAGTGGGACCAAGTGTCAATTTTGTTAGAAATTTTTCACTATTTTTGTAGAATTTTTTATTTAAAATTGTTGCATGAGATTAATGAGTGGTAGAATAGTCAGAACTAGCGAAACATTACCCAAGAGGAAATATAATAGGAAAATGGTTAATCCACCAAACAACAATGGAGAACAACCCCTTCCTTCGACAAGGGAAAATACGATTGCAATGTTTGTAACCGAATCAATACCTATTCCACTAAATACGACGACATTACCAATGAACACTTACATTGGACTAGTTCTTTCTCTTGTGCAAACACAGGGTCCACCAACGACCCCAAGACCACCGTGGACGAATAATTTCAGACAATTAGCATCTAGATTTATCATGCCAATGGATGGTCGTAAACAAATTTATGGCATGCCAACATCAGTAATCACAAGTCTACATAGTAGGGGTAGACACGTCAACATTCCCTGACCCACAAATATCTAATTTTTCCCCATTACAAGTAGGGGTGTAAGCGGATCAGAAAAAACCAATTAAACCGACAATCCAAACCAAACCAAACCGAATATTTTTGGCTTGGTTCAAAAACCGAACTAAACCAATTAAAATTGAAGTGGTTTGGTTTGGTTCTCGGCTTTAGTATTTAGGAACCGTCAAACCGATGAACCAAACCGATGACTATAAATACCTACTTAATCATTTATGTAGCTCATTATTATTCCCAAAATTTGTATCGGTTCAACACTTCTTCTTTTTTTACACTTTCTTTCTTTCAACAAAATATGTAGGCAAAATCAAACTCCAAACATAAAAAATAGAAACCCTAAGCCATAAAAACATATTGTCGCCAAACTACTACTATGGTTGTCCGCCAACACTGTTTCTCTCGCCATCTTCATTCTTATAGGTTATGGTTTCCTTATTTGTGTTCAAGTTCTCTTCATTAGTTTTCTTCTTTTTATTACCTTTTATGTTTCTTCTTCAACTATTTTTCTTCTAATATTGTTACAAAATAGTTTTTATGTGTGTTTGATGTGTGAAACATATTAATCATGTGTATTGAAACCTTTTGTTTAATTTTTAAATCTCTTTCCAACCTTTTCATACAAGTGCCAACTTTTATATTTGATAGGGAACTTATTTCATGGCGTATGAAAATTATATCAATACTTCATGAAGAACAACTTGTAGGTTGTTTGAAAAGTATAATATGAAATATATTATATGAATTGTATTAATAAACCGATGAATATAATAGTTAGAAAAGAAGTGTTGAAAACCGATCAACCAAACCAAACTAAACCGAACCAAACCGGTTAGTTTGGTTTGGTTCTGTTTTTAAAAAACATTAAAAACCGAACTAAACCAAACCGATAGAGATATCATTGGTTCGGACAAATTTTTTTACCAAAAAATGATCCAAACTGCACAGATTACACCCCTAATTACAAGGGTCGGGATCAGGCATGAATAGTATGGGTCAAAATACCCAACCTCCGGGATTTGCTGCACAGTTACCTATGATGACAATAAATTCTGCAACGACATCTAGATAACAATCATGAAATGTTGGTGTTTTAGCTTAACAAATGTGTACGATCTTTAACCCATTGATCCAAAGTTCCACACAAACTAATAAATAAAATACTCAGACGAATCAACAATTGGAAACTCGTATAACATGAATCACATATTTCTTTGGTGTCTCTCAAGCCCTAGATCGACAACCCCGTTGAGAGTGGATAAGAGAAAATAAAGGAATGGTATTCGAAGATCCAACCATTAACCAAGCGCAACTAGTTGCGCAAAATGTTGGCGAATTTAACCAGGGCCAAAGAGTCGAAGAACCTAGGATTTAACAAGAAATACCAAGGGAAATTCAGGCCCCAAGAGTGGTAATGGTCAATCAAAACTATGATCTCGACTGTAACACTCTTCTAAACCCTGCAGAACATTAAGTCATACATCAGAGTAAATTAATCATCTCTCAAACAATAGAGTCACACATAATTCAATTACCACATATACTTGTCATGCTCGATAACACTTAAATAAAATTTCATGCTTTCATACACTTTCACATTACCATGTAGCAACGAAATCACTTTCATCCAACAATTATAATTAAGTCGCAAAATAAACTCCTTCAATAAATCAACTTAGGCATAAAAGCCACTTCACTACAAAATTCAATTTAGAATAACAGAACAAATAGAGTACATAAAGTATCTCTCAAAACATAAGTCAAAATGTTCCCCCAGTGTTACATGACCAAAGCATGACTCAACCTCAAATAAATACGGATATAAAATAAAGATAGCTTCCTCGGCTTCACTCTTTCTAAAGCAACTCTAATATTCAGTACCTCGTCAATTGCGTCAGCGACAAAGCTAACTTTGCAAATCCTTCAATAAATTCCGACGATAACCTATCAAACCAAGAAAACTTCTAATCTCATAAACAAATTTCAGATCTTCCCACTGGCATACAACTTCAACCTTCGACGGATCAAGCGCAACACCTCCACTAGAAATCAGATAGCCAAGGAAATTCATTTCCTCCAAACAAAATTCGCACTCAAAAAGTTTAGCATACAACTACTTATCCTTCAACATTGTTTACACAATCTTCAAATGTTTTGCATGATCTTCTTCACTCTTCGAATAGATTAAAATTTCATCAATGAAAACTACCACAAACTTGTCCAAATATGGATGGGAAATCTTGTTCATATACTCCATAAATATGCTCAGTGCATTGGTCACATCAAACGACATCACGAAATACTCATAGTGACCATTCCTTGTTCTAAAAGTAGTCTTCTAAATATCTTCAGCCTTCACAATCAAATCACAATTGCATAATCAGATAACATAGATAATTATGCATGTAATGTTCGTCTCTTCTACACTCCTGAATGTGGTGCCAATATTTTGGATATCAGAGGTATGTTACTAATGTATCCAAGCCTTCACTAGACCAAAGTCCTACTCCTCATTGGACTAGAGTTCTACTCATCATTGGACTGAAGTCAATCTCCAATATATACGATGCATGAATGCTAAAATTAATGCAAACTAATATCCACAATATTCCAACACCAATCCCCATCACTGAAAATATGTACTACATATCACTGGTTCTTTAGAACCAAATCTCATCAACATCAAATGATTCTTGGTGTAAGGCCACATCACTGGTTCGATTGAACCTAAACATCTCAACACTAGATCTTTTAAACCTAAACATCTCAACATTGGTTCTTTCCAACCTAAACATACATCACATGAACACTTGAATTATAACCTTAACAAATTAAATCATATATGCATTAAAGACCCTAACAATGAGACATTTCTCCTAAAAAATTAAAGACCTAATTAACATAACATCTTATCAAAACAACCCCAAAATGATGTTTCCTACTAGTCATACCTCATATTAGAATAATTATTTAAAATATCAAATGGAGTCAGAATCATGTAAATGAATATGTTACAGAAATCTCAGAGAGTCTATTTTAAGACTATGATTTTTATTTTAGGACTTATGATCCTAATCGGTACTGTTTAATCAAACAATAGGAACTGGTATTGGGACCAGACAAAATGTTTAATTGGACTTGTAATTACTATTTCTCCTACTGAACTTAGTGGAATGAGATTCTTATTGAGTTTAATATGTAGGAAATTTTGTTTGTCTTCTTATGATATAAGTTTTACTCTTAAAGGACTTATGTAGAGTGAGACGTGTCAAAATTACTAACAACATGTCAAATAGTTGTTGTAGAGTTTTCAAAACATTAAGTGAATTTGCAATTCAGATTACTAGCCTTTGCCACAATGGAATTTATCTAGATCGAATTTTATCTCATGCCAAATCTTATCTAGTTTCTAATGGTCTTAGTTTCATTATTAAAATATCTAGGTAACTAAAGTTATAATCAAATGACTAACAATGTATACTAATTGCAAGTCGTAGAAATCAATCGACATATGGGAACAACAGTAATTAAATATCTATTATCATGAATAATCATCCTATACAATTGGTTCGACATATAATTTTTCAAATTAAGTACACTTATGTTCAATTTCAATACTAAACTCGTGTCATGTAAACAATTACTACTTTCCACGTTAATCATATAAACCTTGTAAGAGTACCACAATCACGACCTTGTATAGGCATTTAAACCTCATGAATTCATTACTATAAGAAATATTTATGTCTTAACTTTTTAGCGCAACTGACCGCACCTCAAACGGACTTACGAAGCTCAAGTTATACGTGAAACAAGATTACCAATACTCTCATGTTTTTTTGCGATTTATATATCTTATTTCAACTTATTGAGAATTATTCGTCTTATTTAGAATTATTCAACTTATTTATACTTATTTCAACTTATTCGACTTATTCCCTAATGTAATAGTTCTACAAATTAATTTACACGTATAACGATACATTTCACATCAAGGAACATCAATCTAACATATATCACATCAAATGTTCATGTTTTCTTCATCAAACCATCATATTGCACATTAGCATCCATAATCAATTTTTACATCATAGGCTCACACGATTTTCACCTCAACGACAAAAATTTTTGCCTCTGACAATCTTCTCCATGTTTCTAGAGCTTTCTTAGGGTCTGACTTTTGCCGTTTTTTTATAGCACCAACCACTGATAGTGTGGACGACCCACAAATTCCATGTTTCTCTAGTAAAAACATATTTTACTATATTTATTTTATTTTCATTAAATCTCTTAATTTTTAATTAATTTTATCTAACTCCCACTATTTTATTAAATATTTCCATAACCCAACCAAAACTTCTAAATAATGGTAATTATTCGAATTCTCTACTATTTTTAAATAAATAAGCTCTTACTTTATTATTATTATTAATCTAAAAATAATCAATAGTTATTTAAGAAATAAACTAAAAATTAAATAAAATTTGGGGTGATACACCCAGTCTCGGAGTCGGTGTCACCATTGGTGACAACGTCGAGTGAGTGTATGGAGGATACAAGTGACATAATGTTTGAGACCACCATCTTGGTGTATGTGGAGCTTATCATATTTTTTCATTTTGTATAGTTAATGAATATAATTATTTATAAAGACTTTTAATGTGAGTGTCACTTTATATGTGAGACTATTTTCCAAGTATTTATTGGCATTTTCTCACTTCCACTCTTCTTTTTATTTCATAATACACCCTTGGTCAGTTATTTTTTCAAAATTACAACAAAATATTTCTTACCAAAATAGATAATAAATTATAGGTTCGTGACAATAAATGAATTGATGTTTTTGATGTGGTGGTAATGGCTTTTTAATAATCAGCAACTAGCACTACAACGTTTAAATTAGTTTTTGAGTGACAACAAATTTTGCAAGTGTGTGTGAATAAAATATTTGGGTGTGGCACCATCATTTTTGAGGCCGAAAGGCATGGTGTATTAGCAGTAATTGCCATGGATTGACATGAAGGTTGTTTTTGGGGCATTTTGGGGATCCATCTTGATTTTGTTGTACCATGAGTAGGCATCCATGAAACTTAGACCATGTTAGCCCGAGAATCTGTTGATGACGCAATAGATATCTGGTAATAGGTATGGATCTTTGGAATAGGTGTCATTCAGATCTATGAAGTCCACTCATTTTTGTGATTTGTTGTTAGCCTTCTGCACCAGGACTACGTTGGCCAGCCAAGTGGGGTACTTCATTTCCATGATGAACCCGATGTCACTGGATAATTTTTCCACTTTTTCATCAACGGTGACCCGTTTTACTTGCTTAACTTTCACATTCTTTATGTTACTGGCTTAGACGATGAATGGACGAAAATTTGATGGCTCGAGACTTTGATGTCTATCCTTGACATGTCAGAGGGGGCTAAGGCGAATAAATTGATGTTTGCTCTAATTCATTCTACTAGCTTCTGCTCCTCCCCTACAGACAACGAGGTACCTATCTTCCAAGGTTGTGAGTGGTTCCAATTCTACGCCCAACCTGGGGTCCCAACCCTCGAAGTTCATATTTATGACTTTGGAAGGAGGGCTATCAAAAAGTGTTAGCTTTTCCATGTCTATCTCCAGGCTACTTAGGTAACATTTCGTAGCCACTTGTTGATCACCTTGGATGGTGTCTACCCTGTCATCTAAGAGTGATTATTTAAAATTTAAATATCGAGTGGGCACGACTAATCTAGGGGCGTTGATGATCGGGCGCCCTAGGATAATGTTATAAGGTGACCTAGAGCCCACAACGAGGTAGTTGATGTTGATTGTTTTGACGTAAGTTCCCTCGGTGCAGGTGGTTTTCAGGGTCACTAGCCCATTATCTATACCCTGTTTGCTCGATAATCTTGTTAGGGAGCCATGAAAACTTGTATGTCATCCAGATTAAGTCGTAGCTTCTAGAAATCTCCCAGAATATGACACTGGTTGAGCTTCTTGAGTCTATTAGGACGCACTTGATATCCCAGTTTTTCGTGCTAGACGGTGATGACTAAGGGATCATTATTGTGAGGGTTGATGGCCATGGCATCTTATTTGGAGAAAAAATGTTGACGCCAATTATTTTTGTAGTTCTCTTTGGAAAAATGTAGGATATGACGTTCGCAGCGAGCACCTGCCTCACAAATCTTCGTCGAGCAGTCCTGGAGAGTCTTCTCACAGAGATACATCTAACAATGGTGTTGTTGTGTGATATGGTACCTTGTCGATCATTTCCTAAATAGAGGATGAAATAGTATGAATGTAATGTATGGCCCATTTTAGTTGTACCATGGCCCCACGGTAGGCGCCATTGTATTGTCCAAAAATAGTACATGTGTGTATGTGTTAGCCTTGCAAGGACAAGGAGACTCAAAGACCCTAATAGTTATATTACACGAATGGGGTGGGAGTTAGATCACAACAGAGAGAAACTCTGTGTGATGGTTTTTAAGGGTGTTTAAGGGACCATCTCACGTGAGGTGAGAGGCCCTATTGTTGGCCAGTACTACTAGGTCACAGGCGAGTGGTTGGAGTGATATTGATATGGTTAATCATATCAGAGTGCTCTTGGAGTGGTGTTGAAGGTGTCATAATAAGTGTTACTTGAGATTTGTCCTCGATTCTCTTGAGGGGTAGTGTAATTATAGGAACTCCTGACTCCTAGGGTTTTCTTGGAAAAGGTCGTCGCTCACCTAGTCAAAAGGTAGTCAGCTAAATTCTTATTCACAAGTGAGATGTGGCTCAATAACTACCTTGACTTTCTCATTATTCAAGACACCTCTTATCTCTCTTTCTTCTTTCTATGGGCGAGGAGAACGCATGGGCGACGCGGTACCTCCCTTTAGGCGACCTCGTATTGTCACCCACTCCTAGGGTGGTCCAAGTTGTCGCCCTAGGCAAGATTATTTACAAATATAACATTATAGAGTTGCAACAAAAAATGGTTGTTGTGGTGCAATTAATAAAACTTGAGGAAATTGATGAAGAATTTGAAAGAAAGAAAGACGATTCTTACATATGTAACTATCATTCTGTAATGGAATATAAAATTAATGATAAGTTGATGATGGCAATTGCAACAAGACTTCTAGTGTGGTGGTAATGGTTCTTTAATGATCAAGAGAGATACTTTTAAAATGTTAGATTCCCTATGGTCAAATTAATGACTGAGTGAGACGGAACATCGCAAGTAGAGGTCCACATACAAGAAATTGGAGGCTCAAGCCCCCACAATAAAATATAAATTTCATTTAATATTATTGAGTCATGCTAACAAGTTCTCCATGGACACTCTTTAAAGATTTCAAATAAAGAAAATATTGTATTAAATAAAAGACTTTTAAAGTAAAACATTCTTTTTATTTTATAAAAAAGATCAATTATTTTAATTTCCAATTCATTAAATACAAGTGTTTTTAAACAAAAATATTTATTTTTTAAATTCTTAATCAGTGTCTCGAAGATTATACTGTGAGTTTTTAAGCTCAGTTAAATCTAATCAATTTCATTAACTTGCAATTATTAATTTATAATAAATTCATAATTTAACTATTCAATTTTTTATTAATCAATTTATAATGTTTTAAATTTGTTTCAATATTTTGATTTTTCAATTAAAATCTCGACAAACGTTCTCTTTTTATTTTTTACATATCATCTCCTTAAGTGAAAAGAAAACTTAAGTGCAAGTCATCAATGGGAGGAAGAGCCTCCTCTATACTATCCGAAAATGAGAGTTCATCTATACGTCAGTGAATCATATACTCTTATAGAATTCCAACATACAAATTTCACCGACGGTAATGGATTCGTTGGTCAGATATAATATAATATTTATAGATTTTATTTCTTCAAAACAAATAATATTTTATTAGATAACTTATTATGTATAAAGTAATTTTATACTAAAAAGGCTAATGTAGAAAACATTTTAATTATTCATTTGTTCTGGAAACAGGTTGTTAGACATTTTGCCTACGTCATGAACTATGACTTAGATTATAATATAGAAAAATTAGATGCGTGTAACGTAAAAGCAAACAATAATTGAAATTACTTGCTTTTGTCTTTAGAGGAAATTATTCACATGGTGCATGTTGACTAATGTTAATGCATTCTTAAAATAATAGTAATATATTATTTTTATAAAATATCAAAAACTATTACATAAAATAAAACAATTGATATACGCATATTTGGAGAGCTCTCGTTAATGAGAATATTTTTCTAATTTAAATTTAAAATCTCATATATATTAAAAATATATATTTTTATCAGTGTTTTAAAAATTGGATCCGTCGAACTGGAAACCGACAGATAGCCTGTTTGATTCAATTGTTAGATTGCCCATGCTATTAAACTGAAGTGAACCAATAAAAACCGGAATAAATTAGAAAAATTTAAATTAAAAAAAACGGCAGTTTAAATGCGTATTTATATTTTTTAAATTAAAAAAAAAATATGATTTTTATTATTTTAATTAATATATTAAAATAAAAAATAAATAAAATGAAATAAGAAATGAAATAAATATAAAATTAAATTAAAAAATAAAATAAAATAGTTATATTATTGACGAAAAAACTATTGCAGGAGTAGTTGATTTTACTGCAGATGATTTTAATATTGAAGAAGAAAATTTTAATATTTAAACAATTTTTTCTTTTAAATTAAGTTTAGTACACATTGAAGTTATTTTGTTATAAACTATTTAATGAGATTATCTTAAAATTAGGCTTTGTTTGTAATTAAACGTTACTATAATTTGTACTATTTTATTATGTGTTATACTTTTATTTAAAATTTGAATTTAAATTATGTACTTGTAAATTTATGATATGACATTTAAAATAAATATAAATGTTAGTTATATTTTATAGAGACTGAATCATCTGATTTGACCAATTTTATTCATATATATTTTGGTTATAATGACCGATTTATTCAACTGAATTATCCGATTTAATCTGGTTTAGTCATGCGGTTCGAATAATGATCCAATAGTTTGATCAATAAACCAGTGACCCAATATTCTCACTAGTTTAATAATCGGTCCAATTTTTAAAACCGACTTTTTACAAATCATAATAATTCATAATCCTTGTGGTCTTTGTTGAAATATTAAATTAGTTTTGGTAAAAATATTAGATTTGATTTGATTTAATATTTAAATATAATCCAAGTTGTGTAAATCCAAGCCCAATTAGGGTTATATATAAATAGTCCTAGTCTGTATCATTATTTGTACAATTGAATAATACAAATCCTTATTTCCTTTATTATTCTCTCTTTCTCTCCTCACTAAAAGTGTCTCACGCACTAACAAATTGGTATCCAGAGCTTCCAGTTATTTTTCTTGATCGAGTGTTCAAGAATTTCACGTCAGAGATAGTGTTTTCAGGCAAGTGAATCAACCGCTGCGAGATGGCTAGTGATAAGGGCATTCTGAATTCTCTTCCAATGCTTGACGGCAAGAATTGGATCCGATGAAAAAAACATATGCAATCCTTGTTTGGCTTCCATGAAACCCTAGAGGTGGTTATTGACGGCGTTCCTGCGTTGGCTGCAGATGCAACCGAAGCACAGAAAAAAGCCCACAACGAAGTCAAGAAGAAAAATTGCAAGGCTGCTTATTGCATTCAGATAGTTGTTGATGCTGCTAATTTTGGCATAATCTCTCATGCTGAGACGGCGAATGAGGCATGGGATATTCTGGTGAAGTATTATGAAGGAGGTGATAAAGTTAAGGTTGTCAAGTTACAAACCTTGCGTCGACAGTATGAATTATTATTGATGGGAGAAGATGATAATGTTGTAGAATATGTGTCAAAGGTTCATAAACTCGTCCATCTCATGAAGGGTTGTGGTGAAACCATAATTGATAAGATGATAGTTGAGAAGGTAATGAGAACGTTGACCTCTCACTTTGATCACGTTATCGTAGCTATTCAAGAATCCAACAAACTTAAAACCACTAAGGTGGAAGATTTTGTTGGTTCTTCGAGGCGCATAAGATGAGGATTATCAAAAGGAAAAGAGTTCAAGACTCGATACAGGATCTACAAGCTCAGATATGGAAAAAGGATGCTGGCTCCAACAAATTCAAAGGTAAGTTTGACAAGTCTCGGGAAAAGAAGCCTTGGTCGAATTACCACAAGAATAAGGTCGAAGATAGAAAGGTAAAACTTGCTGATAATAGTTCGTTGCAGGAAGAAGGTATTGGCAACATAGTTTTTCAAATGAGTAATGGAGGGAAAACTATGATTAAAGATGTGCTCTATATACTTAGAATGAAGTGCAACTTGCTAAGTGTTGGACAACAGGTCGAAAAAGGTTTCTCAGTTGTTATGAAATATGGAGCTTTGACATTGTTCGACACCAAGAACAATTTGGTCTTAAAATCTCCGTTGTCAAAGAATGGGACATTTAAGACTATGATCAGTTCGACAGAAATTCAATGTTTGAAAATTATTGTTGACCACAAGGATAGTTAGTTATGGCATTTGAGGTTTGGACATTTGAATTTTCGACCACTCAATTAACTAATTACTCAAGATATGGTTATTGGAATTCCAAGTCTTGAGATGCCTGAAAAATGTTGTGAAGGTTGTTTAGTCAGAAAGTAATCCAGAAATTCTTTTGTTTCGACTATGCCAATGAGATCATCATGCATTCTCGAAATGGTACATTCAGATGTATGTGGTCCATTCGAAGAACATACCATTGGTGGAAATAGATATTTTGTTTCGTTTGTTGATGATTTTAGTCGAAAGTTGTGGATCTATGTGATCCAGAGAAGGGATGAAGTATTTGAAATCTTTAAGAGATTCAAGATTCTTGTCGAAAACCAGAGTGACAAAAGGATCAAAGTTCTGCGAACAGATGGAGCTGGCGAATACACTTCGAAGATGTTTGAGAAATTTTATGTAGAACATGGTGTTGATCATGAGGTAATTGCTCCTTATACGCCTCAACATAATGGAATTGCTGAAAGAAGAAATAGAATTATATTAGATATGGCAAGATGCATGCTAAAGCAGAAGAATTTGCCAAAGTTTTTATGGGGAGATATTGTTTTGACTACAGTTTATATTTTGAACAGGTGCCCTACCAAGGTTTTGAAGAAAAAGGATCCTGGAGAAGTATAGAGTGGCAAATGACCATCAGTAAGTCATTTGAAAGTGTTTGGCTCTATGCGTTATAAGCATATTCCTGATGCAAGAAGAAGGAAGCTCGATGACAAGAGTGAACCTATGATTCTGGTAGAATATCATAAAACTGGTGCATAAAAGCTTTTCAATCCAGTTAATGAGAAGATTGTGTTGAGTAAATACATTGTAATTGATGAAATTCTGCATGGGATTGGGATTCTAGTAATTCAATTAACAAGCCACTGATGAGCTCTGATTTTGACGAAGAAATTGATGAGATCGAAATTGAAGGAATTACTGAGAATCCAGTCGAATTCAAAGATGAAGCAAATGCTGATAATCCAGACAATGTCGAAGTCGAAGAGGGTGTGTCTAGCACAAGCCATAGACCTCAACAAAATAGAGTTCCTCCAACAAGACTTCAAGATTATGAAGTAACTGGTGATGATGAACTAACACCAGATGGAAAGTTAGTTCATTTTGCTTTACTTGCAGGTTTGAACCAATCAACTATAGAGAAGCTTTGAAGAGTAACAAGTGGAAGTTAGCTATGGTCGAAGAGTTAGAGGCAATCGAAAGAAACAATACATGGGAGTTAGTCGAATTACCTGCACATACAAAAGTTATCAAAGTGAATTGGGTGTTCAAGTTGAAACACAATACTGATGGTTCGATAGCAAGACATAAAGCAAGATTAGTAGCTCGAGGGTTTCATCAAAGAGAAGGTCTTGACTACTCTGAAGTATTTGCTCCAGTAGCAAGATTGAAGATTATTCGGCTAGTAGTGGCATTAGCATGCAACCAAGGCTGGTCAACATTTCATTTAGATGTGAAATCAACATTTCTGAATGGTCCTTTAGAAGAAGAGGTTTGTGTCACACAACCTCCTGGGTTTGTGATTCAGAAGGAAGCGATTAAAGTATATAGGTTGCACAAAGCGCTCTATGGTCTCAAGCAAGCACTTAGGGCAAGGAACAAGAAGATCGACTCATACTTAGTCGAATTGAGATTTGTCAAATACAAATCAGAGTATGGTGTTTATGTTCAGGTTGTATCACAAGATATAACAATCATCTACTTATATGTTGATGACTTGTTAGTAATTGGAAATAGCTTGAAGAACTTGTCAAAGTTCAAAGAGCTGATGACGAAGGAATTTGAAATGTCGGATTTGGGAAAATTGTCTTATTTCCTAGGCATGAAATTTCAAATGACGAAGCAAGGTATAGTGCTACATCAAAGGAAGTATGTCAAAGAGATACTCAAGAGATTCAAAATGGATGATTTGAATCCTACATCCTCATCTGTCGAACCAAATGTGAAGTTGGAGAAGAATGGAGAGGAAGAAAAAGTTGATGTAACTTTGTTCAAGCAAATTGTGGGATCTCTGAGGTATTTATGCAACAGCCGACTTGATATAGGTTTCACTGTCGGATTAGTAAGCAGATATATGAGTGAACCAAGAGTGTCACATATGAAGGATGCAAGAAGAATCCTGAGATATCTGAAGGGTTCGATAAACTATGGAATACTATTTCGACGAAATTCTGAGGATAAAGAAGCAATAGTTAATTTTTTTCCAAATATTGATTGGTGTGGAGATAAGGAAGATCGAAGAAGCACAACTGGATATTTCTTTCAAGTATTTGGTGCCCCAATATCATGGTGTCCGAAGAAGCAACCTATTGTGGCTTTTTCATCTTGCGAAGCTGAATATATAGCAGGATCTTATGCTGCTTGTTAAGAAATTTGGATCAAATCAGTACTTGAAGAAATGACTGTCGAAGTGAAGAAACCGCTGATGTTGAAAATCGACAAGAAGTCAGCTATAAATCTGGCGAAGAATCCAGTTATGCATGGAAGAAGTAAACATATTGAAGCTAGGTTTCACTTCTTAAAGGAAAAGGTAAATCAAGGTGAACTTGAAGTTAGGCATTGCTCAATTGAAGCACAGTTGGCTAACATCTTCACCAAAGGATTGAAGATTGACAGATTCCTGAATTTGAGAAAGAAATTAGAAATAGTTCAAATTGATTATTTTTTAGGATGTTCGACAACTTAGATTATAGGGGTGTGTTGAAATATTAAATAGATTTGGTAAAAATATTGAATTAGATTTAATTTAATTTAATTTAATATTTAAATATAATCTAAATTATATAAACTCAAATATACAATTAAATAATATAAATTCTTATTATTTTTATTATTTTCTCTTTCTGTTATTACTAAAAGTCACACAAACCGTCTTTATGGATATCATGTGATAATTTGATTGATGCGAACTTAATTAAAAAAATATTTGTATCCATTTATTTTCTCTTATTTTTATTGAGGTACTAGTATCTATTAAGTCATCTCAATAGTAAAAATAATTATAATAATTAATGTTTATTTATAGTATCTATCTTCAAGTGGTGATAGTTGTTGTACGGATTCGTACTCCAAGTGTGCACAAAAGTAACTTGTGTACATTTACAACAAGTGCCGTTATATACACGAAATTCTAATGCACGACTTTTATTTTCTTGAGAAGAATAATAGTAGCAATTTGTCAATTAATTAATTTTTGAATATGTTAGTTCAAAGTAGGATAGATAGGCCACAAAAAATTACAAAAATTAAAATTTTATAATATGGGTGTTACATAGACAAATTATATCATATGATCAATATCGTTGAATTCGTTATTATTAATAAAAGATGATAGGAAAATATTATTATAAAATAATTTTTTTATTATGTTGAATTTGTGATCAATGGAGAAACCGATGAATGGTTAATGTTCATCAATTATTAAGTTGGATAAAAGTTCCATCATAAAATGTATTATTTATACATTTTATCCTTTCTCAATATAGGTAATTTGCTAAAAGAAATAAATATTACAGTTTTAACCTTGATTCCAAAAAGCAAATGCTCAAATGATGTAAGTGACTGCAGATCTATTGCTTGATGTAATGTCCTATACAAAATTGCTATTAAGATTATATGTTTTAGATCGAGAGAAATTCTCCCAGATATAATAAGCTACAAACTAAGGTGGATTTGTGAAGGGAGATACATTGCTCACAATATAATGATATGTCAAGACTTAATGAGGCATTATGGGAGAAAAAATACTAAAGTTAGCTGCATGATCAAGCTTGACTTAAGGAAAACTTATGATACTTTTGAATGGGATTTCCTCGAAGAAGTGTTAGATGGTCTTAAGTTTCCCCAAAACTTTATCAAGCTTATGATGACATGTGTTAGAACTCCAAAATATTCCTTTATGATTAATGGAAATCTGTATGGTTACTTCGAAGCCAAGAGAGGTCTGAGGCAAGGAGATCCGATGTCTCCTTTGTTGTTTGTTCTTGGCATGGAATATTTCTCTAGAATAATAGAGAAAGTAGGAGATCTCAAAGACTTTAAGTATCATGAGAGATGTGCTACCTTGAATTGAATCATCTCAGTTTCGCAGATGACGTCTTGTTATTCAAAAACGGGGATTATAGATTGGTTTTATACATGCTTCAAGGCCTGCAACTCTTCTCAAACACATTTGGGCTCCAACCAAACAAATCCAAGTCAGAATTTCACGGTTGTGGTATGGAAGAAAGTGAAGTGCAAAGAATTGCATACTCCTCTGATTTTTCTAGAATGGGCTTACCTTTTCGATATCTTGGAGTGCCAATAATGGCCAAGAAGATATCAACAAAAGAGAGCAGCATCCTGGTGGAGAAAATGTCAGGTAGAATAAGAAGTTGGAGCACAAGATCTCTTTCTTTTGCTGGGAGAACTATCTTGGTCAATTATGTTATGTTAACCATACACACTTATTGGAGTCAAATGTTTAACCTGCATAAAATAATTATCAAGGAAATCAATGATGTTTGTTGAGCGTATTTGTGGATTGGCAATGCTATGGAAAGTTCTCCTAGTAGCATAGCTCGGGACTTAGTCTACAGAAGTAAAAATGAAGGTGGTTTGGGGTTGCATATTACCATGTTATGAAACAGAGCAGCTATAGGTAAACATGTATGGGCAATTGCAGCAAAAAAAGACAACTTGTGGATCAAGTGGGTGCATAATGTGTATATAAAAGATGAGGACTGGTAGGATTATGAAGCAACAGGGCAGGGAAGTTGGTATTGGATGAAAATAGTTGAAGTAAAGAACCAAATGAAGCATAATAGACCTAGCAACATTGTAATAGCATGAAAATATAGTATCAAAGATCAATACAAGAGTCTAAATGGTCCTCATGATAGATACTTTTGGGATCCTATTGTATGGGAAAGATTTAGTGTTCCTAAACATATATTCATATTATGGTTGGTTGTGCTGAACAGGCTCAAGACTAAGGAAAGACTCATGAAAATGAATATTGTTAATGACTCCAAATGTTTGATTTATGGAAATAGTGCAGAAACAAACAAGCATTTGTTCTTTGAAAGTGAGTTTAGCACCATGGTTTGGAAGGAAACGTAATGCTGGCTATGCTGGAAAATGGAAGCAATGAACTTACTGCAGAGTCTGAAATGGATAATTCGCGCGCATATCTCCAAATTTAGAAGAAGTGTTTTTTTCTGCGTGTGTAGTTATTATAATATATCAAGTCTGGCATACTAGAAATGACGCTTTTTGGAATCAGAGAATAGATACGGTACAAAAAATTGTTAAGTGTATAAGGAATACTATTAAGAGTAGAATCCAGTGGATTATGCCAAAGAAGGTGAGCCAAAGGCACACCATTTGGTATAATGCACTATAGCTGTTTTCTTTTTTTTTTTGCTCCTAGTTTGTAAATCTGTTGGTTGGTTTGTTAATAAAGCTTGTTGATTTACAAAAAAAGGTATTATTTATAGTAATGTTCATTCCTCTAATTTATATTCCTCGCCACTTCGACCTTTTTGGCACCTTGATAAATTCAAGATTTAAGAGGCATTTCATGTAGCTTTTTGGGCGGCCATCTGCTGGAACATTCGAGCTTGTAGAAAGAGCTTTCTTTTCAAGGACGACCTGCTGGTCAATTATGATTTAATTAGCGAATTCAAGCATTTACTGTGGAAATGGTACCAAGTCATATTCTATGTTTCTCCATCCATCAAAAGGGGTGATTGATTTATTGATTTATTACTTGTCTTGCCTAATGTGAGCATATGCTACCCAACCAAATACTCTAGGTTTGTCGAGATTAGGTGGATCTTTGACCAAACTTCTTCAGGTGTCTTCATCCCCAAGGCAACCGAGGGACATCTATTTCTCAAATATGTTATTGTCCAAACAACCTTAGTCTAAAACACCTTCTTCAATTCAACACTAACCAACATGCATCTAACTCTTTCTAAAATGGTCTGATTAAACCTTTTAGCTAAACCATTTTGCTGAGGAGAAAATGCAATAGGTATGTACCTTGAAATACCATACACACCACAATAACTCTTGAACACTTCATTGTAAAATTTAAGATCATTGTCAGTCCTCAACCTCTAGACTTTCTTGTCAGTTTGGTATTCGACCAGAGTCTTCCAACTTTTGAAATTTTCAAAAGTTTCATCCTTAGTCTTCTGAATAAATACACATAACAATACACCTTACAGCCCTCCAAAGATCACCATGAATATAATCAAAGGATTCATGTATTATTTGTTTATCTTGGAATTACGTGAAATTACTAATATTAAAAAACAAGACTTGGACGTTAGTGACATTAGTCAACTCAATTGTTTAATAGATTTTTAACATCAAAAACCAACACTAATAAAAAAAATACATAGTCACCAAAACAAACAAGAAGACCAAAATAATACCACGTTAATTTATCACGAACCAAAAAACACTATTTAAATCATTATTTGATCTAAATGTCTATATTGCAACGTTCTCACGTAAGGTTATGTAAAATAAAACACATTAGTTATTCATTTGTTGTTAATACGGAGAATTGTACTTTTTGCTCACATTGATAGGGACTTAAGTTTTAATATAAAAAATTTAGACGCGTGAAACGTAAAAGTAACATTAGTTGAAACCAAACTACTCCCCTTTGTCTCAAAACAAGTGTTTTTCTAAGTATAAAAATTTATTTCAAAATGTAGTAATAGTTTTTTTACTCTCTCAATGCAACTTTTACTAACTTTATCTCTTATCTACATTCTTTTTAAAATATGACAATATATAATAATAATCAATAGTAGTTAAGAATAATTTTATAAAAATATTATCTTTATTGATTCAATCATTATTCTTTTTAATCTGTGTAATAACCTTAGACGGAGGGATTACTTGTTGATTACTCAACTCTTTACAGAAAATTATTCACGTGAAATCGTGTTGACTAATGTTAATGCATTCCTAAAAATAATAAACATTTTTGTTTAATAATGATGACTAATGTTTATTTATAGTATCAATGTTCCAAGTGGTGTGGTGGTAGTTGTTATACGGACCCGTACTCCAGGCGTGCACAAAAGTATATGATGACTTTTACATTTTCTTAAGATAAAAATTAGCAACTTGACAATTGATTAAGTTTCATTATGTTAGTTCAAAATATGAATAGGAATAGTCCATGAAAGAAGATACAAAAATTAACATTTTATATTGTGGGTTAGGTTGCAAAGACAAGTTATAGCATATGATCGATAAGTACCAACGTTTGGCCACATAAAGAGGAGAATACAACTTTGAATTTTATTATTAGATTTAGTTAAATATGGTAAATAATTAAGGGGATAAAATCTTCTTCTCAAGCAAATGATAGCACATTAGTTTGGAAAAATATTATTTTTCGTCTCTTATCTATATTTCGGAGTTCATTTTAATTCCTTAATTTTTTAAAAGACTAAATTAGAAAAACTGTATTTTGTACCCCACTTTTAAATATATACCCCTACTACAATATTTTTTGGACAAAAATACCCTCATATAAATAGTTTAAGATTTAAAAAAATTTTAGTTTTCATATTTCGTAACAAAAGTGTTTCGAATTCTCTCAATAGCTTGTGTTTCAGAACAGTTCCCTAAAGTCTTCCGATTTAGAAAAATACACACCGAAACCGTTTACGTAAGTGTTCCGGGAAAAAAATATGAACCGGAACATTTTTCAAAAGTGTTCCGATTTTGGTGATTTTTTGAAAACGCACCGGAACAGTTTGTAAAAGTGTTCCAATTTTGGAAACTACATTCTGAAACACTTTTACAAAGTGTTCCGAAATAGATTCCGAAACACTTTTCACAAGTGTTTCGGTTTGGACTTTTTCATTTTATTTATTTATTTAATATTTTTTATTTTATTATTATTTTATGACAAACCGAAACACTTTGCAAATGTGTTCTGGTTTGTAAGATGTGCAAATCGGAACACATTTGCAAAGTGTTCCGGTTTATATTTCAAAATTTTGGAACTCTTTCCGTATGTGTTCCGGTTTGTTTAAAAATTTGACTTTTTTACCGGAACACTTATACAAACTGTTCCGGAATATTTTTTTTATATTTCCGGAATACATCATTAAACTGTTCCGGTTTGTGTTTAAACAAATCGGAAGACTTACTCAAAGTGTTCCGAATCAGTTTTTTGAATAATAAATTTTTAACTTTTTTTATAAATAGTAAAAGTGAAAAGGTAAAATAGTTAAATTATATTAAGGGTAAAAATGGCATTTTTAAAAAATTGTAGGGGTTGGACTAGTTGTGGGGTTACAAAGTACCGTTTTCCCAAATTAGTCCTTTATTTCTTCAGATGGTGTCATATGCGTCCTTCCGTCCAATTTCCACTAACGGTGCTTATTTTTGCATGTGTGGCTCCCAGCTGGCATCTACTCATCATCTTCTTCCTTTTTTTTGAACTAGAAAAACCCAAAATTTCAAACCCAGAAAATCATTTATCATATTCATCAACCCATAAAACACTTTAGCACATTTATCAACCCAGAAAAAACAACAACTACAACATGAAGATCTCATCATCTTCTAGATCACTCCATCACTTAATCAAAATCGTAAAATTGTTCCAAAATTCAATAGAAAAGAACAACAACAACACCAAAGCATACAAAAAGGCAAAATAAAAAATTTAATTCCTACAACCATATAAAATCATTCCGGAATTCAATAGAAGAAAACAACATTGGAAAACTGAAACATAAAAAAAACAAAATTGAAAAATCTGATTTCATGAACCACATAATAACACACAGTTGATATGTTTGAGAAATTGCTTTGGTTTTGCTTTTTGTAGCAATAAAGTATGAAGCAAGTTGAAGATGATTTTGCATTTTGTAGTAACAGATAATACACACATGTTTCTCAGCCTGGTCTTCATGTGATGTGCAATTAATTTCTTCCGCAGCATCTGTGAACACTTAATCAACAATCCCCCACACACGTTACTCATTTCAATTCAAATTGGTTTGTTGTTGGATTTATGAATGAAACGGGAGAGGTTGATAGAAAATATCTTGAATGTGCAATTCAATATGGAATGCAAAGAACACTCTTTGTGAGTGAGGCAAATTTGGGTAAGAAAGCAGATCTAGATTCCGATCTATATCCGGAACACAAAGTGAATGAAATGATTATAATTTTTTAATTTTTGATTCCATTGATTTTGCTTACCTTTATATTTATTGTGGGTAGTGAATCTGAATAAGGAGGTGTGTAAAAAATGTTTTTCCTTTCAGATGAGAAATAAATGGAGCAATGGATGGTTGAAGAAGGTTTGGGTTTTTCAGGTTCGGAAAAAACGAAGAAGATGATGACTAGATGCCAACTGGGAGCCACACATGCAAAAATAAACACCCTTAGTGGAAATTGGACGGAAAGGACGCATATGACACCCTCTGAAGAAATAAAGGACTAACTTGGTCTTTTTAAAAATTAAGGGATCAAAATGGACACCGAGATATAGATAAGGGACAAAAAAGAGTATTTTGTTAATTAATTTTTAAGTTTGTGTGGAAGAAATAGTTTCATTGCATGGTTATAAACATTAATTTTGAATACTATTGAGAAGTTAGTTATTGACTCCTTTTTTATGTTAATGTTGGGTATAATTGTGAGTGACTAAAGTCTTATATTATTTATGAGTGAGTGAAGTATTGGATTTATAAGAAAAATGAATCATTGGATTTCCAAAATCAATTTTACACGACTAAAATTGTTTTGGCTTCTTCCTCAAAATTAAACCAAACACATACAAGTCGAATCAAAAGCAAATCGAAATATTCTTCTTATACTAGTGTCAAGTTATATCTGTTAGTTTTTCAATGTGCACACTTATAAAAATATAAATGATATTTTTTTATAGGCTAAGTATATTTTTTATCTCTTATCTTTAATTTGGGGTCAATTTTGGTCTCTTGTCTTTTAGTCACACCGGATACACTTGATGCTAATGTGGAGATAAAATTAAAATAAAATGGAAAGTTAAGTTTTAACTCATCATTTGTTGTGAACGAAACCCTAGCAGAAGCAGTTGACCTCGTAATCAAAGGAGACAAGGAGTGAAGGCAAAATTGAAGATGACAATGAGTGAAGGCGAAATTGAAGGTGAAAAGGAGTGAAGGCAAAAGCGAAGGTCTCACTTATAACCCATGTATTCGTCTTTTAATTAATCTAATTTCCTTAACAGTTACAGATTCTTATATCTAAGTAAGCTAGGTCAAGTAAATATAGCAATCCTACTTTTTAAACCGTTTTTACTAATGAAGTACGCTTGTTGTTGGATCTCTCTCAACGCCAAGTTGTTATCTATTTCTAAGTTCATCAATCAAAGAAACAAGTTTTGCAACAACAACAAATGGTAAAGCAAGTACTAACCACACATCATATAACATAAACGCAACTTAATATTAACTGCTTATTGCTCAACTATAAAAGGTTTAGCTCATAGTGAGTTGAGTACAAACATAAAGCAAAGCTCTTACAATACACATCTTAGGAAAAATGAAATGATAAAAGATATAAACCTAAGAGAGGACTTGAAGGTCTCCTTGAGATGGATAGTCTTCAGGAGGTAACTTCAGTCATGCCACTGCTCGCAACTTAGCACCAAAATGGATGAGGAAAGAAGACTCTCTCCACTTCACTCTTCAAGCACATACATTCTTTATGAATATTTCTTTTTCGAACAACAGAACTTCTCTCTCTTCAGCTAGATTCTCTTTATATAGGCAAAGGATTAGGATTGATATCTTGCATTGGATCATGGGCTTTTTCTTTGAATCACATCAAGCCCATATGGATTAGCGCCAAAACACCAACACCTGCTAGGCAAAACAAGGGAGTCGTACAAAAGGGGACATAAGTGGGAGAGAAGGTAGTGCGAGGCAGAATTTGCAGTAGATGCAAGCGGCGATGTCTGACTAGAGCGGGTATAATTGTACCATGTTTTGTCTTCTGGCTACTCCGCTATCACCTTTTGAATTTTAATAACTTTATCCTCTTTTTCCACACCACCAAAATTTCCCTCCTTTAATTCTCCTTCCACGCTTTCCTTAAGGCCAACAACTTCCCTTATTGAAATTCTCTTGCCTAATAATTCTTCTTTAAATTACCAGCTAATGTAACTTGCAGTGGTCCGACTCTGTCTTGCCTCTACTCGACTCTGCTACCATTTGCTGACATAAAAACACAATTAAAATCAAAAGAGTGGAGCACCTATTGTGCTCTATACTAAACATTGAATTAACTCTAAAATGAAATAAAGTAAACTAAAAAGCAATTAAAACACAAAAATAGCATAAACTAAACGCATGAATTAACTCACGAAATATGTGTTAACATTACCCAAGGAATATGTGAACTTCTATGGCTGAAGATTATATTGGAAGACTTGAATATAAGATGTAATGGACATATGGGGTTATATTGTAACAACAAATCTGTAATTAGTATAGCCCACAACCTGATGCAAAATGATAGAACTAAACATATTTAGGTTGACATACACTTTATCAAGGAAAAAATAGAAAGTGGCATGATTTGCACACCATATATATCCACTCAGAATCAACTTGCAGACGTACTCACCAAGGGGCTGAACTACACTAACTTTGAAAGAATTATATCCAAGCTGGGAATGGAAAACACCTATTCACTAGCTTGAGGGGGAATGTCAAAATAGTGATTGTCTTTGGTGTATTTTAGGAAGGTTTATATTTGTAGTAATTCTGTAATAGTTGTATCGTGCTAATTACTAGGTTTATTTATTTAGGATCAACCTCATAATCACAAGGATTTTTTTCCTTAGAACTAGTTGTCCATATTTCATAAAATAGAATGCAGGCTCGTGTGCGTGTGTGTATATATAGGTCCAGTGACCTCATAAGATAATATAAGAAAAGAATATTATTTTTTCTAAATTTAATAATTCAAAAAGGTGTAATCCTGTTATTTGGATGGAGGTGCCCCTTGTTTTCTCGATCTATTTAGGAATCCTTTTTAGCTTTGCCCATTTTCTCATTTCTTTGTTTGACCTTAGCTCATCTTCAGTTTGTCTCTGCCTTCTCCAACCCTCAACCATATGGTGCTTTACATGCAACCATTATTTCTCCGTATTGTATATAATTCTCGAACATTACAAATAGGTTATGTAAATTTTTTGGGTCCTGGTCACGATGATTTTGGAGAATTTAAATCCCAATTGGAGTAAGAGACTTAACACATATTTTTCCATCTCATCATCAACACTTTTTACCAATATATTTCTTTAATGAACCTTTCAATGTATGATTACATCAGTTCTTCCTTCTCGTACTCAATGAATCCTATGATTTCCAATGACCTCGGATGCCTTCAAGAATTAGCGAAATGCGCAGAGAAAAATATGTGAAGTTCTCTACAAGAAATGATTAAATTGTTCCTTGACCCCTAAACAAAGTCATGACCTCTTCCTTCGGATGGAGGACAAATAATTTACACTTCTTAAGGCCTATTTCTCCCCTAAATTTCAAGAGGACATCAACAGGTTCCACGTGTTCATCGAGGTCGGTCCTCCCGTTATAGGTTTCTATTTCCAAGAGTTTTTGAAGTTCCCTCCTTATGAGGCACTCATTGACTCTCTTGCTAAAAACGCTCTGGAAATAGTTGTTTTCATCCTTTTCGAAACCGTTATAGGATAAGTAACGAAAAGTATGTTGTAAATGGTGGCCACAATGCCTTGGTCATTTACCTTTGTGCTCTAAATCCGATAGAGAATGCCTTATTAGAAGCAGGGAATGAAGTTTGTGTCTCTTCTGACCTTAAGGTCACCAATATTTAGATGAGTCGTCGCTGCGATTTGTTACTCTGTGATTGTAGAATCTTTGAGATATGAAGTGGCTGAGACTTGATGTTTCGTCCCCTTAGAGTTGCTCATTTCAAAACTCCAAGCTTGCGAATAGTTTATTGAAGCCACAATAAGTTCTCTTCTTAAGGCGTTACTTTTGGAGTTTGTCCTTGGGTTCACCGAAGTGAAAATTCGAGATGACTTGTTTTCCCTTCCTGGTGTGGAGCTAGGTTTCCCTCAATTTATAGTGGATGCTTTTCGTTCGATGGAAGGATTGAGATTGTCTCAATAATTGGTGAACACTAGATTTAATTCTCTAGGTTTGAGTAGGATGTTGTGAGTCCCTCTTTAGGATTTTGGTTTCTTCTTACGAATTCACTAGTTACAACCCATGGATGGTTGGATTTATAAGTTTTCCTTTTTCCTCAATTTGTCATTATGTTGTTTCAATAAGTGGTTGAACTTTAACTATTGTTTCCACAGATGGCGCCACTTCCAATAAGAAATCATTCGCGTGGTTGTGAAGTTAATCACATGTAGGCATCTTCGAGAAGTGATATTGTCCATGGTATGCCGCTTTAGAAGAGAGGCGATACCTTCAAATATTTCGACATCCAATTAGGTGACTATCATATGTGAGAAGTATTAAGCTCAAAAAATTGTGTGTACAATAGATCCATGCTTGTTTCCAATATTCTATAACCTTCCTTATGAATGTAACGTAGTTGTGGGGATCGAATCATGGTTCTATATACTAAATCTAGAGCCAATCTATGTTGTTAATCTCGGAAAGCGTAGCAGAGCGGTCAACCCCAAAATGGGAGCGGCGCAGGTGCTTTTTTAGCGACGCGGACCCTAAAAAAAAACATTTACATGCCAAAAACATACTTGTATAATACCAAAAAAAAACTCAAATGCACAAGTCTTAAGCAACAAAATAATTCCAAATACATAAAATTAATAACATAGGTTCCAATTTCAAATACCATTAAAAGGTATAAGTCTTAAGTAAAACATTACAACATAGTTTCAAATAGATTATAATAAAAACTCTAATAAGTCATAAAAGGCATAAGTCTAAATCTTAAAATAACTAAACATGAAAACTCTAATAAAAGTTCAGAATCATTAAAATCCAAGTCTTCATCATCACTTCCTTCGAGACTAGCATCCTCTTCATCCTCTCCAATATATTCTTGATCACCAAATTCATCATCTACTACTACCACTTCCTTTGCCTTTGCCTTAGATCTAGATGAAGAAGGTGGTGGAGCTGAAGTCGCCTTCTTCTGCAATGCTGCTTGGCTTCTAGTGTTGACAAGTGGTTCAGTAGCACCACTTGCAACTTCAACATCTAGCCAAGACAAATCGTCACAATCAAACACCATATCATTTTCAGGTTCAAGTTCAGCTTCATCTTTACCTCTCAATAACCATAGGTTATGGGTACTAAAATCATCACCCATTACCACAAGATCAATCAAGTCATCACTATCAAAGCGCTCTTTCAAATTTTGATTGTACTTGATAAATACCAAGTCTTGCAACATTTGATGTTCAAGTCTATTTCTCTTCTTAGAGTGAATCTATATTATAATTTTAATGTTAGTTTAAATAATAAATATTCATTGCTAAACTACTAATTTGAATCTATAACTTAATAGAAACTACTTACATGCTCAAAAGTACTCCAATTCCGCTCACAACCCGATGAACTACAAGTCAAACTCAATATTTTAATAGCGAGGAGCTGCAAATTTGGTGTTTTTGCTCCATATCTCCTCCACCACTCAGCTGCAATGCAACAATTATTTGCATTAGCATATAAACACAAATTATGTACTGTAATTAAATTATTGTGAATTAAGCATAGTTACTTACTAGGAGCTACATCGGCTCTTTGCCTAACCGCTTCATTCAATCCAAAATGGTCTACACCTATCTTATATTTTGACAATTCTCCATGGATGGCATCAACAACAACAATACTTGCATCTAGCTTACTAATGCACGCATAAAGACCATCCAACAACTTATCATCATTCTCGATCATTGGATTGCTATAAAAGTACTTCGAATTAAGATAATACCCAGTTGCGTGCAACAGATGATGAAGTTGAATACTCCATCTTCTATCAACAATATCAATGACTTATTTGTACTTGCCTTCATTGTTGTTGAAGTTTTTTTTTAATTAACTCCTTGGCTTCCAACATTGCATGATAGATGCTATCTATTGCGGACTTCTTTTCATTATCAACAAGCCTAAGTACTTTTACTAAAGGTCCAATAGCTTTAAGAGTAAACACAATATCCTTCCAAAATGAGACTTGAAGAAATAACAGCTACCTTCCTTCCTTTCACCTCCTTACTTGCATTCAAGTTCAACCATTCTTGAGAAGTGAACATGGGACTAATTTTTGACTTTAGAGTGTGCAACCTGTGCAAAGTAAGAAAATTTGTGGCAAACCTTGTGACTCCACTTTTGACCAATTCACTTTCTAATTTCTCCCTCATTAGGTTTTGTTCTAGACTTCCCGAATGGCTGTCGGGAAAGCCATCTATTTGAGCCTAGTAGCATACCGAACAGACCGGAAGATCTTTATAGGGCATCATCTGCCCGCTCTTCACATGGCCATAACCCGTCTGCTCGACGGGTGTCGAGCAGACCAGACCAATTATCCCCGTTGAGGGCCATGCCCGTTATGCCTCCTCTGCTCGACATAACGGCTAGTTACGGGCACCATCGCCCGATTTGACCTAGTTAGCTCGGACAACTATATTCGCGGATCTGCATATCCCGACCCAAATATAGCAACCAATGAGAGTCTCCTAAGATCATTATATAAACCCTCATACCTTTGAGGGAAATGTATCACATTCTTACTATAACAACCCTAATATTCTCATGTCCTCATCTTGATCATTTTCTTACTTTAGCATCGGAGTTCCTTGCAGGTATACCACCCCCTCCTTAACGTCGACTTACTCAAAGGACCATCAACCGTTCCGATCGTCTCCGATTCTGATTATTTATTCAAATCAGTGGCACCGTCTGAGGGAACTATCTTCCCCATATTTATTCCTCATCAAGAATCCAGAAGACCAAAGATACCTCAACACCTCCAAGAAGATGGCCGAAAGCAACGATCTGTTCGCTTTGAGCAAGACCGTCCCCTCGCCTGTCTGTAAGACAAACAGGAGCAACGCCTTTCCTCATCTTTTGGATTTCGTCTATAGCAAGGATGACATGAATGCCTCCCCCGAGTCTGACGAAGCCGAAGACCAAGATACTCCCTTAGATAATCAAAAATCCAAGGACCAGGTAGACGACATCGTCACCTTTCCTCCTTCGGTACCATCACCGACCAGTAACGATCTAGTCGTGGCAGCAATCTTGTCTGCCCTCAATCGTACCAACGATCTTATCCTCCGGCAAGATCAGCGCATAGGGTCCCTCGAAAAGAACAACTCCCAAACTCTAACTTAGAGACCAAGGATGTTCGGTTCCCGTAGCCCCTCGCCACGAAGACTTGGTCGGAACCAAACCCATGGGCATCCTGACCAGTTTTTTCCGAAGAAGAGGGAGCATACTCCTCCTCGGGAGAATAGAGTTTCCCCTTCTCTCAAGAAAACCAAGAGCGAGCCACGTCATCCCCGCGACCAAAACCTTTCTCCTCCCCAATGCATCAAGAACAATCGTTCTCTCTCTCTCTCTCTCTCTCTCTCTCTCTCTCTCTCTCCCTCCAAGTCGAATCGACAAAAATGAGCATCATGGTCCTCTTTTTTGGGCGATCATGGATATTCCCATCCCTTCCAGGTTGGAGAAACCTCCAAAGCTCGGACAGTATGATGGAACTACTGATCCCGACGAGCACATCAAAAATATTGACACCCTGCTCGACTATCGATCCGTTAGGGGCGCCATCAAGTGTAGATTGTTCCCAACAACCTTGAGGAAAGGAGAAATGTCCTAGTACAAAAGCCTCCCCAACGAGTCCATCACCTTATGGAAGAAGCTGGGGAAGATGTTCTCAAGGCACTTCACTGCCTCTCGCCGTCACCCAAAGATAGAGGCCTCGCCAAAGGCGATCATACAAGGAGAAGACGAACCCTTCTGAACATACATCGAGAGGTTCAACAAAGAGGTCATTCAGGTCTCCACGACCGACGAGATGAAGAAGTACATGCTCAACGAGGATTACGCTCCCGCAGCGATTTTGTCAAAGCAGTTGGCATTAAAACACCGACAACACTGGATGCCTTTATCCTCAAGGTACAAGCATACATCCAGTACGAGGAGAAGGAATCAGCCAATTATTCTCAACATTGCGCCATAAACGACCTCGCCAGCCTCCCCGACGGGCGGACATAAACTGACAGAGATAAATTTTTCTATTATTATTGATGGAGAAACATGTGTTCTTTAATAGAATACAATGTATATGGAAAAGGAAATTCCTAATAAACACTCATCATTTCCCTCATAACTTTAATAATTAAGAGCCAACAATTTCTACAAATAAAGACAGCTAGTCAAATCCTATTCATAGGGTTTTAACACAAAATGTGCAGTTGATTAACACATGTGCAGCTGGATCTGAATAAATCGTCTCTCTTGGACACAACTTCCTGGTAGATATATGTTCCTTGCAAACATAACTGTCAGGCAGACACATATTCCCTGCGAATACAACTTCCTAGCAAACATACGTTCCCCGCATCCGAGTAAAAACGGAAAGGGGCATACTATCTCAAAAACCTACATAGGAAAGAACTTGCTCGATCATAAAACGCCGAAAAACTTAAATAATACTATAGTTAAGGCACGAAAAGTCGACATGCCTCGGAATATCTTCCGAGCATTAAGAGCTCGACACCAAGCGCATGGCCCGATACCAGCGATGCGCCGCAAACCCGACATTAAGGGACCCTCGCTCCACATATATAACGAGTCAGATCCTTGCCTCGACACAGGGGACTCAAACGAGCCTCATTGTCTAAGTACCTCGCCCGACAGAACACCTAGCTCGCGATGGAACGTTCACACCACCGACCTCAGGACTTTAATCAAGACTTGAGTTCCGGACCAAGCCCGGTAGACAGACTGGCACCCTTCGACTAGTCACCCCACACTAGTGAAGACACATGAGCAAACCTCCCAAACACTTAGAAAAAACAAACTTATAAAGTAGCTCAAAACTATGAGCATACAAACGAATAAATCTTGTACGAGCATGTCCTCATAAAAATTACAAAACGTCTCTATCACAGATGACAAGTGTAACGCCCCGAATTTAATTAATTATTTAATTAAATTATATAAGGATTTATTTATTGGAATTTAGTCGAAGTTGGATTTATCAGTAGAATTATAAGGAGCATTAATAAATTGATAAGTTGATTTAGGGTGATTAAGTGAATTATCGGAAATTGGGATTAATTAATGATGAATTAATTTTATTATAGAATATTATTGGAAATAATATTAGAAATAATATTATTATATGAGATCATTATTTAATTAAATTGAATTTAGTGGAGGTGTGAATAATAGATCCAATATATTATTACTATTATTATTATTGTTGTTATTATTATTATTATTATTATTATAAGTTGGATTTAATTATGAGAGATATAAAAGGAGAATTATAAAGGTTTAGTGAATATTTTTGGGAAAAAGTTGTACGTGGGAGAAAGAAAAGAGGAACAAGGGTTTGGAGGAAACTGCCGCCGGATTGGGAATTATAGACCGGAAGGCCAAATCGAAAATCGACCGAAAATTATAGAGAGACCGTCAATCCAAGGTAAGGGTGGGGTTCTAACTCTCTAAACGGGTTTATGATGAATCATATGTGGGATTAAGGTTATATGATTTCTCACCATGTAATTAGTTGATGTTCCGTAACTGAATGAATTTGTTGTGAATTATGAATTGTTAAATTGGATTTTGTCGATTTAATGGAATATTATGAATGAAGGGATTATGAGAATAAAATGTTTGGTTGAATTAGTTAAAACTGTGTAAATTGTTGTTGTTGTACGAAAGAACTGGAAAAGAAATTGATCGACGAACAAAGCTGACCGGAAAAGTTGATTGGATTTCGTTGGTGGAGCCCACGTGGCAAGGGAGGCGGGCGCCCTATAGTGTGAAGGTCAAGGAGGCGCCTGTGTGGGAGGAGAGGCGGACGCCTGATACCTTAGAAGTGAGACAATCGTCTCATTTGGTGGCGTGGGGACCACTGTTTGTGTGTGTTATCCCTTCTTTGTCTGTCCATTCACGGTTTGTTTAATAACTGTATGTAACTTGCAATCTATTTAATTTAGGGCGTATATATGGTTATAACTTAATATGAATACTAGTTGAAATTAATTAATCAGAATAAATCAACTTATAGCAGGTAGCAGTAGGATTTAACTGTGTTAGTAGAGACTGATATTTTGCGACAGAGGAGGATTTTGGTGATGGCATAATTAGTATAATTGGTAAACAAAAATATTAGTGTTGATGTCACAATTTTAGATGCATTTTAAGTAGGAATAGCAGGTGGATAATTATAATATTGAGCCATAACAGGTAACAAGAAATTAGTGAAGATAACAGGAACTGAAAATAGAACCGAATAAGCCGAATTAACCAGTTTAGTAAAATTAGACGGTAAAATTAGTTGCTCGAAATTAACCGAAAATTGTCGTGGTAGTTCGTGGTTGCTAGTAGGTAATTGTGATTGGTTTGTTTTGTGAAATTATGTTGAGTACGTCGTGTTATGATTTTCTTTGTGAATTATTAATGATGTGTATATTGCCATATGTTGTTGTTGTTTTATGCGAAGTTGCAGGATGATTCAGTGACGATGGTTACCTCTATTTATTGGTAATAACAGTGACGTAGGCGTATGCCTCGTGAAGGGAATTTTATGTTGTCGTTGTATGTTGTTATTGTTGTATTACATTTTCATCTTTGTGAAGGCCTGTATTGGCGGAATTGTGAAGAAGGCTTATGCCTTGTGCCTCTATTAATTGGCAATAGTGAAGGGAGCTGAAGCTCTGTTGGTACCACATGCATATGCATTATTGTGTCTCATTTAAATTGTGTTGTTATTAACGGTGAAGTGAATTATGTTGTTATTAATGGTGAAGTACATTATGTTGTTGTTAACTGTGAAGTGAATTATGTTGTTATTAATTCTGATGTGAATTATGTTGTTGCTAACGATGAAGTGGTTTTGTGTTGTTGTGACACGTTAATTATGATGTGATAATTTTGTATAATTTAATCCTAGCATATTATTTATCATACACTTGTTTATATTGTTGGATATCTCACCCCTTCTGCTGATATTTCCCCTACCATAGGAAATGGATAGGTACTCAAGGATAGTCGTGGAAGTTCACAGTAGCATAATGAAGTCGTTAGTTGCTGCTAATTCGAATTGGTGTCATTGCTCTGATACGTAACACTCGGGGGGATGAACGTTGCTTAATTTGTTGTAGTTGCTTAAATTGTGGAAGTTTATGAATAATGTGATTACTTGATCTTGTTGATTATTGAAGTTGGTTTAGTTGAATAATTATGCTAACTGAAGTTAAATAATATTAATAATATTGTGAAATATTTTGAGGTTGAATAAAAGATGTATTGTTGTTACTATTGAAGAATTATGATTCTGTGGTTTGTTGATTAGTTGATTTAATTGAAAAGTATTGTTATAAGTTCATCCTTGACCTAAGTGTTATGTATCTGTATAGTTGGGACTAAATGCATATTGTTTTGCGAAGAAATTATGACATCCCTTGTATGATTATCTTTTCCGCACTCTGATTTAAATAATATACGTTGGGTAGAATTGAGGTGTTACATTAGTGGTACCAGAGCATGTCGGTCTGTCCGGCCAGTGTTGTCTAACATTGTTTACTTCCTTCGTATGCGACAAGTGTGTGGAACACTGTCGACACTTGTTGCTTTTTGGTTGACTGTTTGTAGGAATTAAGTTGAAGCTGAGTGGGGGAGAAGCTTTGCTTCTCGGATGAGTTTGGTTGAGAGATATCAGATTAGTATGCTACTGATGGATACAGTGCAAACGTTGGAGGAGCTTTGTTGTTTCTCGAATTCGAAGGTAATACGGATTTAAGGTTTTGGTTGTTTAACAAGTTGGAATGTATTGGAAAAGAATAGTTGCTATGATATAGAATTTAGTAAGTTGATTGTTTAAGTTGGCCATGCTGTGGAATTATTGGGATTGATTTAAAAGTTGTAGAAGTTGTTGGAGTTGTTGGGATCCTTGAATCATGGATGCAAGTTGGAAAAAGAATACTGTTAATGTTAGTGACGACGATTTATTCTCCATTATGGTTGTCGAATATATATTGACAAATTGAGGAACTTATCATCCTTAATCTCTTGTTGATAGTAGACGGGATCATGTTGGATGATATAAAATAGTTTTGCTATCTTAATGATAAGTAAGTAGTGGATGCTACGACGAGAATGTTGTGAAGGTGAGGATATGATGTTGTACAAGAAAGTAAGCGAGCAGTAGTTGTTAGTATGTTGTAAGGTGATTGTCTCAAAGTATTGCTAAAATGGTTGGAGAATAGTAACGATTATGTTGCGAGGGTAATTGGAATATTGAAGTATAAGTGTTGGATTTAAATTGTGATTGTGTTGTTGAATCGAAGATTAGATGCGAATGCGGTGTTAAGGATGGTTGTGTCGGACGAATTTTCGAGGATGAAAATATTCTAAGTGGGGGAGAGTTGTAACGCCCCGAATTTAATTAATTATTTAATTAAATTATATAAGGATTTATTTATATGAATTTAGTCGAAGTTGGATTTATCAGTAGAATTATAAGGAGCATTAATAAATTGATAAGTTGATTTAGGTTGATTAAGTGAATTATCGGAAGTTGGGATTAATTAATGATGAATTTATTTTATTATAGAATATTATTGGAAATAATATTAGAAATAATAATATTATATGGGATCATTATTTAATTAAATTGGATTTAGTGGAGGTGTGAATAATAGATCGAATATATTATTATTATTATTATAAGTTGGATTTAATTATAAGAGATATAAAAGGAGAATTATAAGGGTTTAGTGAATATTTTTGGGAAAAAGTTGTACGTGGGAGAAAGAAAAAAGGAACAAGGGTTTGGAGGATATTGCCGCCGGATTGGGAATTGTAGACCAGAAAGCCAAATCGGAATTCAAATGGAAATTACAGAGAGACCGTCAATCCATGGTAAGGGTGGGGTTCTAACTCTCTAAACGGGTTTGTGATGAATCGTATGTGGGATTAAGGTTATGTGAATTCTCACAATGTGATTTGTTGATGTTCCGTAACCGAATGAATTTGTTGTTGTGAATTATGAATTGTTAAATTAGGTCTAGTCGATTTAATTGAATATTATGAATGAAGGGATTATGAGAATAAAGTGTTTAGTTGAATTAGTTAAAATTGTGTAAATTGTTGTTGCTGTTCGAAAGAACTAGAAAAGAAATTGATCGACGAACAAAGCTGACCGGAAAAGTTGATTGGATTGCGTTGGTGGAGCCCACGTGGCAAGGGAGGCGGGCGCCCCATAGTGTGAAGGCTGAAGGGGCGGGCGCCTTGTAGCTGTAGGAGGAGAGGATGGACGCCCTGATACCTTAGAGAAGTGAGACGATCGTCTCATTTTGTAGCGTGGGGGACCACCGTTTGTGTGTGTTATCCCTTCTTTGTCTGCCCGTTCACGGTTTGTTTAATAATTGTATGTAACTTGCAATCTATTTAATTTAGGGAGTATATATGGTTATAACTTAATGTGAATACTAGTTGAAATTAATTAATCAAAATAAATCAACTTATAGTAGGTAGCAGTAGGATTTAGCTGTGTTAGTAGAGACTGATATTTTGCGATAGAGGAGGATTATGGTGATGGCATACTTAGTTTAATTGGTAAACAAAAATATTAGTGTTGATGTCACAATTTTAGATGCATTTTAAACAGGAATAGCACGTGGATAATTATAATATTGAACCATAACAAGTAGCAAGAAATTAGTGAAGATAACAGTAACTGAAAATAGAACCGAATTAAGCCGAATTAACTGGTTTAGTAAAATTAGACGATAAAATTAGTTGCTCGGCATTAACCGAAAATTGTCGTGGTAGTTCGGGGTTGCTAGTAGGTAATTGTGATTGGTTTGTTTTGTGAAATTATGGTGAGTACGTCGTGTTGTGATTTTCTTTGTGAATTATTAGCGATGTGTATCTTGCCATATGTAGTTGTTGTTGCTTTATGCGAAGTTGCAGGATGATTCAATGACGAAGGTTACCTATATTTATTAGTAATAATAGTGACGTAGGCGTATCCCTCGTGAACTGAATTTTATGTTGTCGTTGTATGTTGTTAGTGTTGCATTACATTTTCATCTTTCTGAAGGCCTGTATTGGCGGAATTGTGAAGAAGGCTTATGCCTTGTGCCTCTATTAATTGGCAATAGTGAAGGGAGCTGAAGCTCTATTGGTACCACATGCATATGCATTGTTGTGTCTCATTTAAATTGTGTTGTTATTAACGGTCAAGTGAATTATGTTTTTATTAACGGTGAAGTGAATTATGTTGTTGTTAACTGTGAAGTGAATTATGTTGTTGCTAATGATGAAGTGGTTTTGTGTTGTTGTTAATTGGGAAGTTGTTGTGACATGTTAATTACGATGTGATAATTTTGTATAATTTAATCCTAGCATATTATTTATCATACACTTGTTTATATTGTAGAATATCTCACCCCTTCTGCTGATATTTCCCCTACCATGGGAAATGGGTAGGTACTCAAGGATAGTCGTGGAAGTTCGCAGGTACCTAAGGATAGTCGTGGAAGTTCGCAGTAGAATTATGAAGTCGTTAGTTGCTGTTAGTTCGAATTGGTGTCATTGCTCTGATACGTAACACTCAGGGGGATGAATGTTGCTTAATTTGTTGTAGTTACTTAAATTGTGGAAGTTTATGAATAATGTGAATACTTGATCATGATGATTATTGAAGTTGGTTTAGTTGAATAATTATGCTAAGTGAAGTTAAATAATATTAATAATATTGTGAAATGTTTTGAGGTTGAATAAAAGATGTATTGTTGTTACTATTGAAGAATTATAATTCTGTAGTTAGTTGATTAGTTGATTTAATTGAAAAATATTGTTATAAGTTCATCCTTGATCTAAGTGTTATGTATCTGTATAGTTGGGACTAAATGCATATTGTTTTGCGAAGAAATTGTGACATCCCTTGTATGATTATCTTTTCCGCACTCTGATTTAAATAATATACGTTGGGTAGAATTGGGGTGTTACATTAGTGGTATCAGAGCAGGTCGGTTTGTCTGGCCAGTGTTGTCTAACGTTGTTTACTTCCTTCGTACGCGACAAGTGTGTGGAACACTGTCGGTACTTGTTGCTTTTTGGTTGACTGTTTGGAAGAATTAAGTTGAAGCTAAGTGGGGGAGAAGCTTTGCTTCTCGGATGTGTTTGGTTGAGAGATATCAGATTAGTATGCCACTGATGGATACAGTGCAAACGTTGGAGGAGCTTTGTTATTTCTCGAATTCGAAGGTAATACGAATTTAAAGTTTTGGTTGTTTAACAAGTTGGAATGTATTGGAAAAGAATAATTGCTATGAGATAGAATTTAGTAAGTTGATTGTTTAAGTTGGCCATGTTGTGGAATTATTGGGATTGATTTAAAAGTTGTAGAAGTTGTTGGATTTATTGGGATCCTTGAATCATGGATGCAAGTTGAAAAAAGAATATTGTTAATGTTAGTGACGACGATTTATTCTCCATTATGGTTGTCGGATATCTATTGACAAATTGAGGAACTGATCACCCTTAATCTCTTGTTGATAGTAGACGGGATCATGTTGGATGATATAAAATTGTTTTGCTATCTTAATGGTAAGTAAGTAGTGGATGCTACGACGAGAATGTTGTGAAGGTGAAGATATCATGTTGTACAAGAAAGTAAGCGAGCAGTAGTTGTTACTATGTTGTAAGGTCTCAAAGTATTGCTAAAATGGTTGGAGAATAGTAATGATTATGTTGCGAGGGTAATTAGAATATTGAAGTATAAGTATTGGATTTAAATTGTGATTGCGTTGTTGAATCGAAGATTGGATGCGAATGCGGTGTTAAGGATGGTTGTGTCAGACGAATTTTCGAGGAAGAAAATATTCTAAGTGGGGGAGAGTTGTAACGCCCCGAATTTAATTAATTATTTAATTAAATTATATAAGGATTTATTTATTGGAATTTAGTGGAAGTTGGATTTATCAGTAGAATTATAAGGAGCATTAATAAATTGATAAGTTGACTTAGGGTGATTAAGTGAATTATCGGAATTTGGGATTAATTAATGATGAATTAATTTTATTATAGAATATTATTAGAAATAATATTAAAAATAATATTATTATATGGGATCATTATAGAATTAAATTGGATTTAGTGGAGGTGTGAATAATAGATCCAATATATTATTATTATTATTATTATTATTATTATTATTATATTATTATTATTATTATTATTATTATTATTATTATTATTATTATAAGTTGGATTTAATTATAAGAGATATAAAAGGAGAATTATAGGAGTTTAGTGAATATTTTTGGGAAAAGTTGTACGTGGGAGAAAGAAAAGAGGAACAAGGGTTTGGAGGAAACTGTCGTCGGATTGAGAATTGTAGACCTGAAATCCAAATCGGAATTAAACCGAAAATTATAGAGAGACCATCAATCCATGGTAAGGGTGGGGTTCTAACTCTCTAAACGGGTTTATGATGAATCGTATGTGGGATTAAGGTTATATGAATTCTCACCATGTGATTTATTGATGTTCCGTAACCGAATGAATTTGTTGTTGTGAATTATGAATTGTTAAATTGGGTTTAGTCGATTTAATTGAATATTATGAATGAAGGAATTATGAGAATAAAGTGTTTGGTTGAATTAGTTAAAACTGTGTAAATTGTTGTTGTTGTACGTAAGAACTAGAAAAGAAATTGATCGACGAACAATGCTGACCGGAAAAGTTGATTGGATTTCGTTGGTGGAGCCCACGTGGCAAGGGAGGCGGCGCCCCATAGTGTGAAGGCTGAAGGGGCGGGCGCCTTGTAGCTGTAGGAGGAGAGGGCGGACGCCCTGATACCTTAGAGAAGAGAGACGATCGTCTCATTTGGTGGCGTGGGGACCACCGTTTGTGCTTGTTATCCCTTCTTTGTCTGTCCGTTCACAGTTTGTTTAATAACTGTATGTAACTTGCAATCTATTTAATTTAGGGAATATCTATGGTTATAACTTAATGTGAATACTAGTTGAAATTAATTAATAAGAATAAATCAACTTATAGCAGGTAGCAATATGATTTAGCTGTGTTAGTAGAGACTGATATTTTGCGACAGAGGAGGATTTTGGTGATGACATAATTAGTATAATTGGTAAACAAAAATATTAGTGTTGATGTCACAATTTTAGATGCATTTTAAGCAGGAATAGCAGGTGGATAATTATAATATTGAGCCATAACAGGTAGCAAGAAATTAGTGAAGATAACAGGAACTGAAAATAGAACCGAATAAGCCGAATTAACCGGTTTAGTAAAATTAGACGGTAAAATTAGTTGCTCGGAATTAACCGAAAATTGTCATGGTAGTTCGTGGTTGCTAGTAGGTAATTGTGATTGGTTTGTTTTGTGAAATTATGTTGAGTACGTCGTGTTGTGATTTTCTTTATGAATTATTAGCGATGTGTATATTGCCATATGTTGTTGTTGTTGTTTTATGCGAAGTTGCAGGATGATTCAATGACGATGCTTACCTCTATTTATTGGTAATAACAGTGATGTAGGCGTATGCCTTGTGAAGTGAATTTTATGTTGTCGTTGTATGTTGTTAGTGTTGCATTAGATTTGCATCCTTGTGAAGGTCTGTATTGGCGGAATTGTGAAGATTAAGCTTGTCCCTATATGCATTAATCATTTAAATTGTGTTTTATTGTGTGTTATGAAGTGAATTATGTTGTTATTAATGGTGAAGTGAATTATGTTGTTGTTAACTGTGAAGTGAATTAAGCTTTGTTGGTACCACATGCATATGCATTGTTGTGTCTCATTTAAATTGTGTTGTTATTAACGGTGAAGTGAATTATGTTGTTGTTAACTGTGAAGTGAATTATGTTGTTGTTAACTGTGAAGTGAATTATGTTGTTGTTAACTGTGAAGTGAATTATGTTGTTGCTAACGATGAAGTGGTTTTGTGTTGTTATTAATTGGGAAGTTGTTGTGACATGTTAATTACGATGTGATAATTTTGTATAATATAATCCTAGCATATTATTTATCATACACTTGTTTATATTGTTGGATATCTCACCCCTTCTACTGATATTTCCCCTACCATGGGAAATGGGCAGGTACTCAAAGATAGCCGTAGAAGTTCGCATTAGCATTATAAAGTCGTTAGTTACTGTTAGTTCAAATTGGTGTCATTGCTCTGATACGTAACACTCGGGGGGATGAACGTTGCTTAATTTGTTGTAGTTGCTTAAATTGTGGAAGTTTATGAATAATGTGAATACTTGATCATGTTGATTATTGAAGTTGGTTTAGTTGAATAATTATGCTAAGTGAAGTTAAATAATATTAATAATATTGTGAAATATTTTGAGGTTGAATAAAAGATGTATTGTTGTTACTATTGAAGAATTATGATTCTGTGGTTAGTTGATTAGTTGATTTAATTGAAAAGTATTGTTATAAGTTCATCCTTGATCTAAGTGTTATGTATCTGTAAGTTGGGACTAAATGCATGTTGTTTTGCGAAGAAATTGTGACATCCCTTGTATGATTATCTTTTCCACACTCTGATTTAAATAATATACGTTGGGTAGAATTGGGGTGTTACAACAAGCGCCATCATAGCACTTTTCCCCTTAATGCCTAGGATGGCTTTAAGTCGTCACTTCTGTGCCTAGAAGCAACGACTTGGGGGGCTACTATTCTGGACTATCCGAATGACTATCGGGCAAGCCATCTCTTTGAGCCTAGTAGCATATCGAACAGACCGAAAGACATTCAAAGGGCATCATCTGCCCGCTCTTCACATGGCTAGAACCCGTCTGTTCGACGTGTGTCGAGCGGACCAGACCAATTTTCCCCGTTGAGGGCCAGCCCGTTATGCCTCCTGTGCTCGACATAACGGCTAGTTACGGGCACCATCGCCCGATTTGACCTAGTTAGCTCGGAAAACTATATTCGCGGATCCACATATCCCGACCCAAATATAGCAACCAATGAGAGTCTCCTAAGATCATTATATAAACCCTCATACCTTTAAGGACAAGGTATCACATTCTTACTCTAACAACTATAATATTCTCTTTTCCTCATCTTGATCATTTGCTTACTTTAGCATCGGAGTGCCTTGTAGGTACACCACCCTCTCCTCAATGTCAACTTGCTTGAAGGACCATCAACCGTTCCAGCCGTCTCCGATTCTGATCATTTATTCAGATCAAGTTTAAAACCAAAGAATGGTTGTAAATGAAGTCAGTGAGAGTCATTCCATTTTTTATAACCTTCTTGACTCTTGGAATTTTTCCGATATCTTCTAGCATCAACTCTAGACAATGAGCAACACATGGAGTCCAAAATATTTTTGGCCTCGATACTTGAAGATGCTTACCAGCCAAGACATACTTGCTTCCATTATCGGTAACAAGCTGCACAACATTGCTTTCACCAATCTCTTCTACAAAGCTATCCAAAAGTCCGTGCAACTTTTGTTCAGTTTTCATGTTAGCAGAAGTGTCAACACTTTTAACAAACATTGTGCACACCGGAGAATTCACCAAAAAGTTGATCAAAGTTCTTCCCTTTGTATCCATCAAACCATCAAACATTATAGAACAACCATATCTTTCTTGTTCTTTCTTGTTAGTACTCAACATCTCACGAGTAAGTTTCAACTCTTCTTGAAGCAAAGAAACTCTCAACTCATAGTAACTTGGAGGCTTCAAATGTGCACCATACATACCAATTGCTTCAACCATCAACTTAAAACTTTTTGAATTTGCAACATTGAAAGAAATTCCATTCTGATAAAAGAAACGAGCTATGTATTTGCAACATTCCTCTCTTGCTTTCTTATCACAAGCATCATTCAAACTTATTTGCTTTCCCCTTTTCAAACTTTCCTCAGGTTTTCTATAGTAAGTAACATCCAAAAGGGCCTTTTGTATTCTTCTTGGCAGCCGACATACTTCCCTCTTCAGCGGTCCTTTGTCCAGATTGAATCCTAGATATCTCTAGTATACGCGATGCCTCATCATCATCATCTTCATGGGCTTCACCTGACATAGATTTCTTTGCAGCTAATTTTTTTTATCTTCGTGCTCCTGTAAAATTATCTTAACGTCTTCCGGTGTTTTAGTGTAAGCCTTCACATTTTCTTTTATTCCTAATTGATGTTGTTTAGCCCTAGCAATACCACCGATCGATGTTTCGTTACAAAAGTCACATGTCACCTTCCTCTTATTATTCATGTCTTTCAAGTGGTTAAATTTCCAGCCTATATCACCGATTGGTTTATGTATCTTAGTAGTGGAGGAAGCCACAGATGGAACATCGGATGATGATGATTGAGTATCACTTGTTGGAAGAGTAGTTGCCATAACTGTTGGCAGAGAAATAACATAATAGAGGTACAAAACAGAACCAATCAGAACAGGAAAAAGGAATAGAAGAAGTGAAGAAGGAAACAAAAGTAGAGGGACCAAATCGGTGAAGAAAACATGAAGAGGAAGAAGCGTGACGAGAGGAAGAAGCACGCAAGCAGTGGCGATGGAAATAGAGAAGAGTGAGAGCGACAGTGTGCAACAGTAAGAAATTGGCATAGGAAAGAATATGGTTTTTTTATCCGTTATAAAAAGTTAAAAAAGTCACGTGAAAAGAAAAACATTTAAAATTAGGTTGGGTGGATCCGACCTGCTACAAGCTGAAGGCGTCCGCTTCAGCCGCACCCGAACCGCGACAAGAATCGATATCGCGTCCGCTTCGCTCGTTTCACCTCGCTCCACCCTAAAACGCCTAACTGGTACAACCCGAAGCGGTTGAGCTATTTTTTTCGCACCACAGCTATTCATAACATAGGCGCCAATCACCCCTAAATCAATTAAGGATTGATAACCTAGTTTGTTTTTATTATAATAAAAAAATCTTTAGAATTAAACACACATAACTAATAAATTATTGATGATTACATTACATTATCAATTGTTTTCGTTTTACTACTATTAGCATCCAAATCCCAAATTCAAATCGAACGGGTCGTAGTTTCTCCTCCGGTGCACCACCTGTATAAGATCCTACCTCCTCCTCTCTTCTTCCTCTCCTCTTCTCTCCTCTTCCGCCATTTTTGCCACTAAATCAGAACCCTCAAAACTTCAAAAACTTCAACACCGTAAAAAGATCCGAATGAGGGATTCGAATCTGGATTTGCAGGAATCGGGTTGGGAGGAACTTCGCAAGGAAGCGCGGAAGATCGAAGGCGATCTCGACGTCAAGCTCTCTTCCTACGCCAAGCTCGGGGCTAGATTTACTCAAGGAGGTTCCGTTCCTTTTCGTTTCTTCGTTTCTTCGTTTCTTTGTGGCATTTTTGTTTTTTCATAATTCGTTTTCCGTTGAATAATCGTAAATGTGTTGTGTTGAAGTGAGGGAATGTTTGTATGAGAATTGTATTTGTGTTTGTGTTGAATTGAATTGGTTTTTTTTTAGTGGTTGATTGGATTCGATTTTGAGAGAGATAGGAATGTTTTTTTTAGTATGTGTTATCTGATGTTGACTTAGAGATGGATGGAGTGTTTGATCTGTGGTGCTAGCTTGCTGCCAAGGATGGTGTGCTTGAAAGCACTCACTTCGAAAAACAGCTTGTTAAAATAAGTGCTTATGAATAAGCTAGTTTGTGAGAGTGAGATTCAAGTTCATTTAAGTGCTTGTTACAATAAGTGCTTATGAATAACCTAGGATCCATGTTGGGCGTGAGGGTGAATATTGGAGTTGTATTGGACTAATACATTGTTAAGGTGAATGGATTGTTATGCGTGGTTTTGCATTCTCATCTTATGAGCTAATTTTTGAGATGAGATAGAAACTTGTTTAACATAGGTGTCACGGTTTTTTTTACTGGAATGTTTGTTGGTGTTCATAGCAAAGTGCGAGGAAAGCGCTACGTAAGGTGGATCACCATTGAATTGATTGTGTTGTGGCTTGAAGAGATTATGGATTACTCTAGAGTGGATCGGGCTTTCCTTGTGAAGTTCTAGTTCAGATGAGCTTTGGCCTAGTCTGAAACAATATGTTTGGGTGGTCTCTAGTAGAATTGCTTTTCGCTCCAAATTGATTTTATTTTGAAACTAAGATTTGGATCTTTTGCTTGAATAGATTTTTAGATTCAAATTTATTGTTCAATTCGTTTTTAGGTAGATGTATCCTAACATGAAAAAATACATTTACTTCCACTCACTTTTAACCCAATCAACTTTACAAAACCAATTCATTTACATCAATATTCTGCTATTGGATAATCAAAGACACACTTAGTATATGTGTGGGTAATAAATGTATTGAGATAACATTTGTTGTGCTACCATGGCTGCTGACAGTAAATTTTAACAAGCTCTTATTGGTAAAAGTGGAGACTCCAATCAAAGTGGTTGGGGATACAGCTTATGGTAGTAGGAAGCCATCCTAGCTAATGAAAGTACACGTGTTTGGTTACTATAAGGCAAACTTGATTTATTATTTGTTTGTGATTAGGATCAAATGTTAAGTCATTGTGATTAGGAATAACATATTATCTTGACAACTTTGTTTTGATAATATGCGTATGATGTTTACTTTTCATTTTACGCCACACCTCAAAAGGTTTATAAGTTAAGGGTCTGTTCTGTGTGAGAAGATGTCACTAATAATGACAAAAATTCTATCTTGTTTTCACTTTTATTAGAAGTACATTGCGACTTTATAGATGAATGCATTTAGTTAGGAAGTACAAGTCTCTATGTTTATGAATCATGAGAATATGCATACCTTTTGTTATTAGGTTATGTTGATGCTGCCTCACCACCTGTTGGGTCCAGTAGGTCTTGGAAATCCATGGAAATGGAAATCCAATCTTTGCTCGAGAAACTTTTGGACATAAATGATTCCATGAGTAGATGTGCTGCATCTGCTGGACCCGCTACTTCTGTAACGCAAAAGTTGGCTAGGCACAGAGATATTCTTCATGAGTTTACCCAGGTATGTTTACAGCACATTTCTATTTTGTATATATGTAGTTTCAATTTTCAACTCTCAACTCCCAATCAGTTTAAGAAAAGTGAGTTTCTGGCACTAATATTGCTTAAGAAATAAGAAGCTCAGTTAGTTTGTTTTAACACGAGATAGAGATACCATAGCCTATATATAATTTGTCTAGTGGATGCATGAACATTGTATTGGATTTGATTCTAAGAGTTGGTGCATTTAGATTTTTCCATCTACATTATTTGCAATGCTTGAACTTGGGTACAGGTGACAGTTGTGAGTGTGGATGTAGGCTTCTAACGCCTGTTATTTCCCATTCTAGGTTGCAACTGTGAGGCTTATATATTTTCTTTGAATAAAAGATGTGTGCATTTTGGACAATTTATGCCACAATTAAAAGAAAGAGTTATAAGTGCCTAATAATTTGCTGTCTTTAATAGAGTTTCATACTCTCACTTCATTGGTTAGAGATGTTTGACCTACAGAAGCTTTTACAGTGTTCTTCAACATTTCCTTTCATTAAAATGATGGTCGCATGTTACTAGCATTCAATTCCCTCTCTTAATTTCAGTAAAGTATCAAATGCCAATTAGAACATATTATGTTATGCCAAGCCTGTAACTTACAGGCTCAACTTTTGGTTAACTGTGGAATCAGATGGCTTGTGATTCTTAGACCTGTACATAATTTATGCAATTATGAAGAAAATGTAACGATTGAAAACAGAGAGAACTACTGAAAACTCTGTCTTATGCTAAGGTGGTAGAAATTAATAAATTGACTGACAATAATAAAGAGTACGTACAAATATGTTTTTTGACTGGAATTATTTTCCTCTCCCTGGCCCCTGCTGTAGCCTTTTTGAGCAAACTATGATGAATAGGAATCAAATACTAAATTAAATTTCTGAATGGCTTGAACTTTATGTGAGTAGACAACAAAATAACTTAATAAACACAATAGTCGTAAAGTGTAAAATATCTCTTTATGTAAAAAATTGAAAAAAAAAATTGATCATCAGATGTTTTAAAGGTATTTATGAAACTAAGATACTTAAATGTGACACAAGCATGGTACAAAATGGATATAGGAATTGGGGATATAGTGAATTTTTAAATTCAGGATGCCATGTGGCTTAGATATGTTTAAATGAATGTATACAATAATTTGTATTTTTCCCATATACGTAATATTTGTATTGGGTATATTGATCATTTGTCATAAGTTGTAACAAATATTTGTATATTTAACCACAATTTACAACAGGTAACTTATGGTCACAAAACCCCACTTAGTGCGAAAAGACTTTGCTGTATATATATATTGTGAATGTGATCATAACAAGCTTAGTTCAATATTGTTTTTGTCCTTACCAGAATATGTTCTTAGTTCAACATCTTTTTTCTTTCTGCCCATACCAGGATAAGTCTTGGTTAGTTCAATATTCCTTGCCCATACTCGAATATGTTTTCTTTTAAACATGTCATGAAAGAGTTGTGTGAACTGTGAGGCAGTTTCTGCTTGTTAGATAGCACAGAAGAAGAGTTTTTAGATATTAAACATAGTTGTTTTAATTAAAAAAATTGATGTTATTCTATTTTATATGGTATTGTCGCATCTAGATACTGAACGCCATATCTTTATTGTATATCAATTGTACTCACCAATAAAATATTTAAAATAAAATCAGATGATACTATTTGAATATATATAATATATAAGGTTTGATAGGACCCCTATTATAACTAAGGTGTACACAAGGAGAAAAAATAAGTCGGTTGTTTGAAGTTGTAAGTGTATTTAAAGCTGGAAGACATGCCTCGCTTCTTGCTAGTTTGCCAGGATGGTTCAGTGAAGATGAAAATCATATGGTTCCAAATGAGTGGGTGCAAGCTGGACACCAATTTTAACAGTTGGGCCGCTCAACTCATTATTATTGGTGAGCATGCTGACAATCTGTTAGACCTAGTTTTTCAGACTCGCGACCCTCATTTTAATTTTGACAATTTAGGAGGCAAAACCCAGTGTCACTCTGTTATGAATTTCTTATAGGTAAGTTTCACCTAGAAGTGAGGCTCATAATCCCAGAGGTTCACCCACCCACCTGACAGGCTCGTCTCTTGGGATGGACTCTCCCTTTGGGCACCCACTCCCTTTTATCAAGCCACATAGGTCATGCTCTAGATGCGTTGAGTCTTGAGTGTCCCACATTTGACAATGATATGATATGATCTGGTTAGTGGTTACAAGTGAGAGGTAATCATCACCTTACAAGTCAATTTTGTGGTGTTTGAGTTAGATTTGACCGAATTTCCATAAACAGCATAGAGAAATGGAAAAGTTTCCTTATGTAACTAAGTTTTGAGTTACAAGCAGGGAAGGTACCAAGTGCGTGTTTCATAAAAGGGGATATATAGTGTGCGAGTTACCAGTAGGGAAGGTACCAAGTGAGTTAGACTTGGAATTTTGGGAGGGTTTGGATAGATGGACACTCCAATTTCCTAGTCCTTTTGTTTATTATATTCCCTGCATTTTCTCTTTAGCTTCAGAACCCAACCCAGGATTTGCAAATGTGTCTATAAATGGGGGAAATCATCATTTTATAAGTCGGTTTTGTAACGATGAGTTAGGTACTACATAAAAACTTAATATGGTATCAGAGTATGGTTTAAGATCCACTGTACCGCCTGTCCTCATGTCACCGCTATCGGGTCATGCTCTAGATGTTCAGTCTTTGACGTGAGGTGTGTTAAGAGTCACATATTGGATGAAATAAAGCTTGAACATGTATATGTATTTATAAGTGGGAGCAATCATCACTTCATATGTCGGTTTTGTAAGGATGAGTTAGGCCCAATATTTAATATTCGCATTGATACAGGTTGGAACTAATACTGTATTTTCAGAGCTATGTTTTAATCATATTCCTTCTTGCTATTGGTATCAGGCTTATCTTATACATATAATATTAGGATGAAAATGTATTCCTTCATGTCACATTTCCACCCAGTTAAATCTCTACCATCCATAAAAAAAAGAGATATTTAAAAATTTAAAAGAAAATGGAGATGTAGATTTTTAATGATGGAAATTTAAACTAAAGAAAAATCTAGGGAAAATTCCATTGGAGGAATTCTATACCTGGTGTATCACACTTAGCCAAATCTATCTGGACTTCATATCCTACCATTGTACCTTGATTTTTTTCTTTATCTTGCCTCTTTGACATGATTCTTTTTGGCTAAGCCATATCGCTGTTATGTCAATTTTTAGTTATATCGAGAAAGCTTATGTAGGAATTAGCAATATTTTTGCTTATAAATCCTTATATTAGTGTAATGAATTGGTTTCTACTTTCAACAGTAATTTATTTATTTATTTTTATTGCTCTAGTAAGTTTACTTTAAATGTGTTAACCTTGTTTGTTTTTTATCCGATAAGCGTTAACCTTGTTTGTTTGCTTCAGGAATTTAGACGTACCAAGGGGAACATCAACTCAATGAGGGAACATGCAGAGCTTCTAGGTTCAGTTAGGGATGATATTTCCGACTTTAAGGTGAATCCTGAGCATGATCTGAGTTAAATTATATAGAAAATTTCTTATGGGTGTACTAGACCTAACTTCTTTTAGCAGACATCTGGTAGCATGTCACCAAGGATGCAGTTATTACGCGAGAGAGCTGCCATACATGGAAGTACGTCTCATGTAAGTATTTTTCTGCTTAAATTCTCAAGTATTTCTCACTTAGTGCTCACATGAAGCTATAATAATGGGTCCTATAGAAACTCTTCTTTTAGGCTTATTCTAGTTTCCTGATTTTCTATGATTTACTATTCACATTTCCTGTATTTTTCCAGATAGATGATGTGATTAGTCAAGCTCAAGCCACAAGAGCTGTTTTGGGTTCTCAGAGGGCCCTGTTTGGTGATGTTCAAGGAAAAGTGAGGCTTCTTGGAGACAAGTTCCCCATTATTCGTAGCTTGCTCGGTATGTTGGACAGTAGTTTTTATCATTTCTAATATGCCACTGATTTTCAAATCTAAATGCGTTGGCTCTTTGTTAACATTGCTCTGGCAGGTTCGATAAAAAGGCGAAAATCAAGGGATACCCTTATTCTTTCAGCAGTCATTGCTGGTTGTACGTTGTTTCTCATCATTTACTGGCTTTCTAAGTAACAAAAGAATTTTGTACCGCAAATAATGAATTATGGTACTTTAATTCATTGAATTTTTCTGCTTCTTTCATTGTATTTATATAATTTAGGAAGACAAAGATTAATATATATTTTTACAATTTACGTTTGTCTAGAGCTTCATACTTGTGTTTACTTGATTGTGTAAAATAATTTAGCCTACCGGTGTAAAAGCTGTCAATAGTAGCGTTAAAAAATCACGGTGAGAAGCTCATAAACGTGCGGTAGCGGTCATTGACCATGAATGTGTATTTTGATGTTTGATCAAGATAAATAAAGAGACAATGTGTTAGTGAGCCTTTGACTGCATTTTTTGAGTTTAACAATGTAACATTTTCAAATAGAAATTCTTTTGTTAGAGACAAGTGGTAGCGAGACATGACAATAATACTCAACTCGTATGACAACAAAAATTGTATTTGTAGGTACTTCTCCGAACTTATTTCGAATTTGATGGGAAAATATGAATTTGATGGGAAAATATGTGTTGATTGAGTTTAAGTTTGAGATTGGAACGAGTCAGATAATATGGACACTACCATATGTTCTCGAATTTTGGCAATTTATTTTATTATTTAGTTTTAATAATTTAGAATATTAAATATGTGGTGAATATTTTTATATTTTGATTTGTATTTGTTATTTAAAATATTTAAAATCTATGTATGATATTTTTCGAGATTATTTTATTTTATTATTTGTGATGTAATGTGATTTTGAAAAAAATAAATATTTTTATTAAAAAAAATTGATTTAACTAAATAGATTGTTGTGGAGTGAGAATATCCGAACATAACCCAAATCTGTTAAGAACGAGTTTGAGTTTTAATTCTACATCCCCGTTGAGGATCAAGATGGAGAACGAAGATTGTTTGAGGCTTTGAGTTTAGGGGAGGTGAAAATCGTCTCCGATCCATCCTTATTGCCATACTTAATCGCCAGGGCCGACCCAACCTACTTGGAGGCCTAAAGAAAATTTTAAAATGAGGCCTTTAAAATATATTTTAAAATAATAATTTTGTGGTTGCTAAGAGTTGAACTCAAGACAAAAAAAAAAAGAAGCCTTAACTTTATTAAGAACTTAACTATGATAACTTATATGTTTAATGTGTCATTATATATTATTATAACTTCATAGAAAAATTTTGAGGCCTTTTTGAAGTCCAAATTTTTTAGGCCTAAAACCCTAGCCTAGGTGGCTTGACCCTTGGGGCGGCCCTATTAATCGCGAGTAAGAGCTTCATTTGATATCAAATGTGCTTATGGACGGGGTCAAAAGGTTGCTGGTCTTATGACTTACTATTTCAATTTAAAATGAGCTTGGTTGATGGTCATTTTAGACAACATCTAAATCAACTTCATATATTCAGTGTGTTCTGTAGTGCTACTTAACTTTATGAAAATTTGAAAATATTATTTGTCATCGTCTGCAAAATGAAATCCGCACCACTATACAACAAATCAACAAATATCTTCATCAGAAATATACACTCATTAGAGTAAAAGAAAATACAAACTTCAATATTTAAATACATCATATTAGAATTTGGATTTCAATATTTAGACACACACTATACAAATACAAAGTTACCTCTATTGCATGTGAGTGTTATCAAAGTGTGTATTTTGTAACAAATGAGAGAATCCAGATTTCAATCTCCTGACAAATTCTGGGAACAAATTGTAAGTATTGTCAAAGTGTGTATTTTGTAACATAGAGATGAATTCAAATTTTAGTATCTGAATAAACACCCAAGCAATATTATGAATATGAATCTCAAGAAAATATTATGAACCATAATAGAATACTTGAAAGCAATGTTTTTGATTTAATAACACTACTATATCTTGGTTTGTTATGAGTTACCTGTTTAGCACTGGTGCTGAGAACCTGAATGTCATTTTTATAATGAATTCTTGTTTGTGAACACAAAGGTGATTATCAAGTATGTGTATATGCACTAAGTCATTCATAACATGTTCTTTATATGTACTGATTATTTTCTCACACAATGAACCATACACATAGGTCATTCATAACTAAGAACACATTTTCACAGCTCATTCGTAAATCAAACATTAGCCGTACTTAAATCAATCATTCAAAATGTTTACATCAAAATACAAATTAAAATACAACTACCAATTATATCTAACACCTCAAATCCTCCTTTGCTTCATATATTGCAGCGTATATTGTGCATTTGATAATATCGAATTCAAAAACACCCTCTCAAGAGTGCCTTTATAAAACTCTCATTTAGCAATGCCATATTTTCCAACCGCAACAATATAATGACATAAAAGCAATATATCCATGACCTGGTACGCTCTCACCTGCTCCTAATCTTGTAGCTCATGATGAGATGGTCTAGAGGGATCTCCTTCTAGCTATGGTGTGATGTAAGGATATAGTGTTCTCCAGGGATGATAGCTAGAACACTACATACATCTTCTATCACAAGATGCTCAATGTAGTTCACAAATATCACATAAATATCTATGTGAAGGACAATGTTAGGAGCAACAATTGTGAGTTTATAGAGTATAACCTACAAATATCTCAACTACAATGGTACTCACTCAGTATATATGGATACATATATAAGTCAATACCCGCAAGTCATCTATCTAGAGTACCAAAATATTATCTCCAATGATCGTGTATAACAATGCTTACTATACGGAGTGGAATAGATATCATCCAACAGGATGCGATGAATTGAAATTCAGAATGACTCATTCACTAGATTACCCCGGGTGGGATAATTAAGTACACACATGGCAAGTACTCAATGTAGTCTCCAACATAGTTTGAGCCGACAATAGGTGGAAAATGTCGGAGGATCCATGCCTACAAATTATTCAAATGAAATATTAGTAGAGTGTAACACACATATTATGAAACTAATATCATATGAAACTAATATCAGTAAGAGTGTAAATAAATTACTTGAAATAGACACTTGCTTCTTGTCATATGTTATGTCTTCCATAAACTGCCTTTAGCTAATTTGAAATAGAGGTAAATCAAACAGGATGTTCCCAATTGTACTCGTGATTTCTCTTCAAGTTCATGAAGAATGTAAATTGGCAACCAAAAATAGGAAGTATATCCTCAATACACATATTTTATAATAGACAACATGCATATCATCACCAGAAACATCCTCAACTGCATTCATGTGGTTAGTATATTTTTTCGATAAGAATGAAAATATAGTATGACATCATCTGGTGTGATCTATATCACTTTGAGATTTACCAATATCAACTCTTAATTGTGTCCTCATCAGGTTGAGTGCCTCAGGTCTACTAGTTTTAGAGTGATCCAATAATTTTCATGTGATCATAAAATGTAGGAGGCACGATACATCATTAAAGCTACTAGTCATCTCAATAAAATGACGACGTCTTTGCATTCCATCTCTACTCAACAAATATAGACAATAGACCATGATGAATATAACCATATAAAATCCCACATAAGTTCTTTATGTCAAATATGTCAAATACGTCCAATACTCGTCTGGTTTTATGGTAGTTTTTTTTATATATTTATTCTCCTACCACAATTTACACATTTCAATGTTGTGTTCGGTATTTTATGACACTACAAAAATAAATACATTAATGTCAGTTAGTTTAATTAGTATAAAATATATGTTAAAAAAAGTAAATAAACATTTATGTTATCTCTCTTTGTAACGCCCCGAATTTAATTAATTGTTTAATTAAATTAATTAAGGACTTAATTAATAGAAATTGTCGAAGTTGAGATTTATCGGTACTATTCTAAGAGGAGAAATTTGATTATTATGTTGTTTGAGTTGTTAAGTGAATAGTCGGGTTAAATAGTCGGTTTAGTCGGAGAATTATTATTAGAAATAATAATTGAATATTAGAATATTACTTATTTAGTTGTGCTTAATTGTTGTGTGAGAAATATCAAGTTGGAGGTGTGAATAATAAGCCAAATAGAATATTATTATTATTATTATTATAAGTTGGATTTAAAAATAAGAGGAAGCAAGAAATCAGTACGTGAGAGAAAGAAAATGGAACAAGAGTTTGGAAGAAACTGCCATCGGGAGAAAATTGTAGACCGAGAGCCAAATCAAAATTTGACCAAAAATTTTAGAGAGACCGTCAATCCAAGGTAAGGGTGGGGTTCAATCTCTATAATTGGGTATATGGTAAATTGTATGTGGGGTTAGGGTGTATGAATTTTTCCATGGATTAATTGTTGTGTCTGTGTTACGTTGATTTGATGAAATTAATTTGTTGAAATTAATTTGTTGCTGTGTTGATTGATGTTCCTGTGTTGATTGTCGTTGTTGTACTGACTGTGGATATGGGAATTAAATGGAACCGATTGATAATATTTGTCTCTGTAGAATAAGAATATGTTATTATGGTATGAAACATTTGAGATCGAAGTTGATAACACATGAAATTGGGTTGAAAACCTACGCTGAAGGAAAGCCGTGACGACCATCATAGAAAGCCCTGGCGAGCGACAGGGAGTATGCAAGAGGCATGTGCCGATTGGCACATGGTGTGTTAGGAGGGAGTATGTCGTTCGGCATACTGTGTGCAGGAGGCACATGAACTTTTGTCTTCTTCTGCCAGTTATATATTTTTTTTTTGTTTTGTGTCGTTCCTATAGCAACATGTTTCAATTAAATTTTGCTATAAGATGTGGCAGTAGTAAGTAGCTATCCTTTTATACCCATTTAGTACATATTAAGACTTATGATATTAATTGTAACAAGCTGATAAAACATGAATATATGATGAATAATAATACAGTAGCATCCCATAGCAGAAGTCAATGAATTCAATTAGTTACTTAGTCTAATACAATTTCAGACTTGGCAAATGGTTGGTAGAGGTTACAGTAGTAGCATTTGGAAAGTGAATTAGCAGAGTCTATTAATTTAGCAGAATGAATAGAACATAGAACCCTTGTAGTGGAATATTTAAGAGAGGTAGCAGATGTAATTAATTAATTATAGAATAGTTAAAGTAGCAGAAATATTGGTAATTAGTAGTAAGTTATTAACTGAATAACAAGTAGACCAAGTTGATAGTAGCAATATGTTTGAATTATGGTTGCAGGGAATAGCTCTTCTGTTCATTTTAATATGGAATTAATGGAATAATGTTATAGCATGTTGACAGAGAACTATTTAAAAGCAATGGTTGTACAGAGTAAAGTAAAAGGTAATGTACCGAAATACTATTAAATAGTAGGTTTAGTTATTAAGTGAATAATAGTAGCAGTAATGTAGATAACAGAATATAAAACAATACCGATTAATAGATTTAAGCGGTATAGTTTGATAGCTGGAATTAACTGGAAATTGTCGGAGTAATTCGTATACACTTGTAGGTATTTTTGGTTGGTTTTGTTTTGTGATTAAGCGATATAATGTGATTAAGTCGTTGTTGAATACGTTGTTGATGTTGAGCTGTTGTGGTTATAAGTTGTTGTTAATGCGTTGATTAAGTTGTAGGCCTATGACCAGTGTTGGGGCGACGTTGAGTACCTATGTTTATTGGTACAATGTTGATATGAGCTTGTGCCTTTTGTGACGATGATTGTTGTTGTTGTATGTGATTGTTGCATTCATTGAGCCACATACATTTGCATTATTAAGTTAGCCTGGATTGCCACCACGTTGGCTTGAATTGGAAAAATTATTAAGTTAACTTTGATTGGCACCACGTTGAAAGTTGAAGGCTTATGCCTTGTTGATGCCTCTATTAATTGACAATTTTTATGTTGGAAGTTCTGCTCCAATGGTACCATATGCATATGCATTATGTTGAGTTGCATAGTTGTGTCGCATTTGCAGTTGTATATTCTAAGTTGTTATGTTGATGTGTTGGTTGATTAAAGTTGTTGTTGTTATTAAGTTGTGTTGATTTAAGTTGTTATGGTGATTGATTAAAGTGCCTTGTTGTTGTTATTAAGTTGTTTGCTGATTGTTGCATAATTGTTGTTATAAAGTGGTGATATCCGTATGATCTAATCTAATATATCGTTTACGTTACGCTTGTTTATATTGGTTGATATCTCACCCCTTATGTTGTGATGTTGCCTCTACGTGGGTAACGTGCAGGTAATGAAGGATGAAGATTTAGTTGCTGTTAGTTCGAGTCGGGTTGTCGCTCTGATACGTAACACTCGGGGGGAATGAACGCATGTTGTTTATTGTGGTTATTACTTTCGTTGTTGAATTTTATGTTGCTTCGAAGTTGTTTTGGTTGAAGTAGAGATGTTATGTCATTAAGTTGAATATTATGATTCCGTTGCGTAGTTAATAAAAGTTGTTTTGTTTTTTTTAAAGATCAAATAATGTTGTACAGTTCATCGGAATTCATGTGTTATGTATATGTGATAACATGTTGTTGTTTAAGTCGACTTGTAATACTCCAATCATTTGTTGAAAAGAATTTTATAACTCTGATTTTATTAATAATTATTGGGGTAGAATTGGGGTGTTACACTCTCCCTCCAACACGTGCCTAGCATCATGGTGTACATATCGAAAAAATAATGTAATGTATTTGGAGCCTCCTGAAATTTGATACCTGGCGTTAATGGATCTTGCTCATTAAATTTGCTCCCGTTTTACCCGCACTTTTTGCGGGACGCACCAAAGTTTTAGACCCGCACCTTCTAATATGTCAGACCTGCTCCGCTCCATTTTTTACAGACTTTTGCGGGCGCGAACATTAACATAATAATTGACAATTTATAGACTTTAAAGGTGCATTGTCTGCGAGTCCACTCCACACTATTTTTTTTGTAGGGTAGAGCAAAAATTTAAACCCGCACCCTCGAGAAAGCCCGCCCCGTCCGCCTCGTTCATTTGCTAGTTTTGCTAGACCGAGATGCACATTTGTCACCCTTACTATTTATTTAGATTTTCCATTAAAAAAACACTATTTATTTAAATTTATCAGAATAACACTGTATTTTTGGAAGTGGATTGAGAAGATTTTCTATTTTAAACACATGACAGATAGGCTGAGTGCAAGGTGAATTCAAAATGTGACAGAGGAAAAAGATGAGTGGACAAAACATGCACACATAACTAACACTTATATATACTTGGAATGATACGGATGACTTAAAGCAACAAATGAATGAAATGTTGACATAACAATGTGTAATCAGTAACCAATTCATGGACGTTATAAATCAGAAATTTTGATTAGCAACTGACAGCATGTGAAATAACAACAAAAACAAGATTCTTCTCCATAAGATCAACTTGCCGTGCATGAAAATGCTGGCCATCTTGCCTTTCCTTCTGCTCTGTGGCCCCTTCATGTCTTGAACCTCTTCTGGGTGGTCCTTGTTCATTGTATTCCAATATTTATTAGCCAATTATTAATGTGTCTTTTAATTGCTTATAGATCTTTCCAACAAATGCAATCTCATCATGTTTCCTTAAAATTCGGAAACATATAATCAGTACTCTATTATTGTGTCGCCCACCTAGATTATTTGAACTTTAATATGTGTTCTTAGCATCAAATGAAGTAATAATTCAGGCCAAATATTAAGGGTTCGTTTAGGAGTTTAACAGTTAGGATAAGAGAGGTATGTGTCTTTTGATCCGAGACAGTCATGTAAGACATCGAATCCTTTTCATCGTCCATGTTTGTTGTACTAAAACCATGCGACAAGTTTATCATTCAATCGGGCTTATCTACTTAAAATAATATAAAAACTTGAAATATATATATATATATATATATATATATATATATATATATATATATATATATGCGGAGCCAGGAATTTTAAGCAGTCTGGGCAAAAAATTTAACCGCAAAATTTTTAGTTTTATTTTTACTAATTTTGCCCATAATTTTATTAATTTTGTCCTTGATTTTGTCTAAAGCAACATGGGCAAAAAAATTTTAACTGCAATTTTTTTAGTTTTTACACCCTATTTTTACTAATTTTGCCCTTAATTTTATGTAAAAATCGGTTATTAGATTGGAGAGAATAAAAAGAAAATAGGAGTTGAGCTCGGACGCGTGTCCGGGCTCGCTGACCCGTGGATCCGTGCCTATATATATATATATATATATATATATATATATATATATATATATATATATAGTGGGGATCAACTTACTCCAAGAGTAAGTTTTTTCACCTTACTCCATTAAGGTGAACCCGCCCCGACTGTTATTAAAATGTGGACCTCAGCAAGGTCGCCTAGCCAAGACGCCCAAATGGGTCACTTCGAGGTCGCCCATGTCTAAGCTGAATGCTAGTCCGACAAGACTTGGTTCTAAATGTTGCATTACTTATATTTTATTAAAAGACATACAACAATAGTTATTTAATACAATTTTTGTTGTATATAGCGCGCTTTTTCTTCACCTTTCTTAAATAATTCTTGGTCGTGCATTTAGTGATTACCAATGCTCAAGACACTGTTATTATTGATCCGCGTGAAATCTAAAATTTTGACGAACTTCATCTTCTACCTCAAAATATCATCTTTTATATACGAAACTCTATTTCTCCACTAAACCAAGGTCAAAAATACCATTTCTTCCATAAACAAAATTCGAAAAACATCATTTCTTTCATTGACAAATTTTAGAACTCAATAATCTCTTCTCCAACTTAAATGAGACAAGAAATGTATGAATTCAAGTTAGCAATGTTTGTTGTTGTTATTGTTGTTGTGTTGTTGTTGTTGTTGTTGTTGCATTGCTATTGCTATTGCTATTGCTATTGCTTTTGTTGTTGGTTGTTGTTGTTGTTGTTGGTTGTTGTTGTTGTAGTTGCTATTGCTGTTGTTGTTATTGTTGTTGCTATTGTTGTTGTTGTTGCTACTTTTGCTGTTGTTGTAGTTTTTAGGGCTGAGTTTGTAACAACTCTCAAGGAGAGTTGGTTTGTAGGTGAACCACCCGGATTGTGGGATGATCACTGATTTGTACCTCGAAGCCTGTAGGCAAGAGAACTATTTTACTCACTCAGAAGCTGTGAAGCAATGAGTGCAGTTGTGTCCTTGGAAGAAGCTGTGAAACAATTCCAAGTTTGTTTGAGTCACTAGTTAGATTATTTTGTGTTTGGAGTGAAGTATCTCCAAACTATTTTAGTTTATAGGAGCCAAGTTGTTGATGCAGTGGCTGGGATGATAGTGACTGCTAGGCATCACTATTGGAAGTGAGCAGATGTTCTCATATCTAAGTGAGGTATCTTAAGTAGAAGGGTCACTGGGTAGTTTGATTAAGTGAAAAGTGTAAATAGGGAAGGTTTACTCCGAATTAATACTGTTGATAGTGAGCTTCATTCATGGCTTGGTATTCTCCCAGATGTAGGTTGGTAAGAACCAAACTGGGTGAAAAATTCTGTGTTCTTTTGTTTCCTGCATTGTTAATTATATGTTCTACCTTGTCTGTTTTATGATGTCGGATCAGATGTCATGACATCCTGAGTCTACTGTCACCAGAATTTCAGTGATACTTATTTTTCCAAGCGTCACTCTCTTGTTGCATCCTAACCAAAGCAAGTTGTAATTCTTCCACATCATCTAAACAAGGATGAGTGGGATACACAAAAATGTCAGCCAAGGGTTCTTGACGAGAGTATGGAACATTCAACTGATTTTCCCTTGCTTGTACCCAACAAAGACGAGGCTCCAAAAAACTAGCTCCCATTTCTCATATTTATTCTCTTCCTTTCTATGAATATTTCTCCAAGCTTTAATAATATATTATTTATCAGCTTTATGATCCTCCCCTTCTTTGAGAAAGAAACCACTCACATGAATGCTATTTGGTTTATCCCTCATCGGATACCCAAGTTGACGGCGACGAAGACTAGGATTGTAGCTAATGCCTCTCTTTGTACAAAGAAGAGGTACGATAGGAAAACTACCACATCTATCAATAATATTTACTCCATAGTATGTTTGGTTGTACCAAATAATATCAGTATGTGTAAGAGACATAATCTTATGCGACCAACGTAAATCACCTTTAAGGTCCCAAAATGTAGCAGATCCGGGAAAGTGAAAAGTGAACCACTGGTATAGCAAGGATGCACAACAGATAATCATCCCATCCTGATAAGAGTTCCGTAGGTGAATAGAGTAATAAACATCTCCAACAGGTGTAGGGACTGGATTCCCAATCAAGAAGATCCTAATAGCATGAATATCAACAAAATGGTCGACATTCGGAAACAAAATAACCCATAAGCAAGTAAGGTAAATATAGCCCCAAAAGCTCCCATACTCTTCACATTGGAAAATGGCCGAGCTTTCTCCAATAAGAACTTAGCACGTAATCCTCTAATTTCTCACTTAGTAGTCATGTGAGATCCAATCTCATATTTCTTCAAATGAATGTCATATGCATTCTTATGGGATTGAGGCTCTTCTTCTAAACCAAAAAAGGGAATCTGATCAGTGATAGGACGATTTAGAAGATAAGAATACCGTTTCAACGTAGGCATAAGCTGATAATCTAGAAATGTGAAATAGTGGTACAAGGGATCATAGAACTAGATCAACGTATACTCTCGTTCATATCAAACCTCAAAAGAGATAAAAGTGCTTTATACTTCTTCCTGAAATCCTCTAGACTATCAATCAAAGAAACCAGGCTCTTCAACACTTCTATCTTAGGAATTTTGAAAGTGTACTTTTGAGTCTTTCTCCTTATAGGATCCATGGTCAAAAGTACCTGTGATGTTTGCAAAGATAGCCTTAAGTTCCTTTAAACTTTGGTTAAAATAAATACTTGTGGGTTGATGAATGGAAGATGCAACAACCACACACAAGATCACAAACATTGAGTTCATTGGTTCGACATCACAAGCATAAAGTAAAAGGTACTACCCACCAGGTAAATACTAATAGTTTTTATCACCTGCAGATCAAGGTTCTAAAAGTAAATCCCAGAGTCCTCGATCCTCCTTTAAATATTGCAAACGTACCAATTTACTCGGTAATTAGTAATATTCTCAAGAGAAACTCGTATGAGTCTAGTTTCGCATAACAACTATTTCTAGATTACTCTGTTATAGTCTCCGTACTACACCTAAAAATGTCAAGATGGGTTAAGGGTTCTACATCTCTCAACTTTGATAGCTCCCAGGTTAAATGCAACAAGTCTTCCCGATTACTCGGTAAACAAATACTACAGTGAAGGGGGCCTCCACTGAGTGGGGAATCTCATGCCTTCTTCTCCGGGATTACTCCCTCAAAGTTAACATGACTATAACACCCATCCTAATCTTAAGTTTTCCCAAGTCCGGGTATAAGACTTATAAGAAATCACCAAGCACCCTGAAAACTAGGAAAATCCAAACAAACAGACATATATACAACAAAAAACATATACACAAATAAACAAAAATAGGCTCAACCCCCTTAGAGATTAGTCCCCGGTGAAGATGCCACTTTTTTTCTGTAGCGGTAAAAATCTCGAGACTAAGCCATTGATTGACTTAACTCGTAATCAGTGAAAGTCTCCACCGCAATTTATTATTTCCAAAGTAATGGAAATAGAGCGAACAAACCCATAGAATTTTTTTTTAAAAACAAAAATCTAATAAAAAACAAAGATTGGGTATGGGGGTTAGTTATGAAAAGGGAAGGTATTAGCACTTTAAATATCTACGGTACTCCGTATGAACCTCTTTGAAAATTTGTGTATGTTGGCTATGAAAAGATTATTTACAAAATATATGGTGGAGATGAGAAATAAAGTATTTCTTACACTTTTTGCACCCGCCACGGTTGCGAACCTTTGTGCCTACATACCTCACTCGTGTAATAAAGGAGCAATGCACTCGTAGTTCACATTAAAAAACTTTGAAACATATGTGTCTTGGTTAATTTTAAGAGAAGATACATCTCATCATATCCAAGTGGGAAACATATTTACTACCCATAATTATGAGAAAGGAGTATTTGCATCATCTCAAAGTGGAGGATATAGCCTGGATTTAACATCCACAGATCATCACTCAACACCCAAGTGGAAAATGTCTCACTTTACTATATATCATATAAGTATAGTATTTTGCTTCACTACAAGAATCAACAAGAGTCTAATCTTTTGAGAAAAGTTTTAAGATAAAAAGCCAAAGAGGAAAAATAGTTTAAGTGAGGTTAATGACTTTTAGTCTTGTAAAAAAAACTGTCAAAGTATGATTAAATTGGTTAATGATTTAGTTAAGAAATAAAAGTTTGAAAATGCATGGACCTAAGTCCAAGTTTATTATGATAGCGGTTCAATTTTTTAAAACAATAAAAGTTTTGAAAAAGAGGGAGAAGATTTTGAAATTAAAGAAGATAGGAGGATGTGAAGGGACTATCCTATGTACACAAAGTAAAAGCTAGGGAAAAGAGCGGTCTAACCGATAAGAAGCCACCACTTAACATAAATAAGTTAATGTTTAATTCCCATCCTTTGGGTTAAAAAACAAGCAAGCATAATACTCAGACAAATACCAAGTCTCAAATGAATTAAGCCTCGGATGAACTAATGCCTCAGATGAAATAATGCCTTAGATGAATTAAGAACTAAGAAAAGCCTTCATTTTTATCTTAATATCATATGAACTTTCTTGAATTCAAAATAATACCTACATAAGAACAAACATAAACCATTGGCTTGGAGTAAACCCCAAGGACTTCAGACAAAGATTTGAGTAGAGTAACATTTGTACGCAAAGATATTCCCACAAGCCAAGGTCCAAGCTCTAATCCTAAGTCCAAGATCCAATCTCCAAGCATAGAGTATAGTAACCAAGTCCAAGTTAACAAATTTTAGGTTCAATCATTTATTAGTGTTTTAAGCACAAACAAAATAAAATGTCAAAATAGACAAAGGGATAATTGCATAAACATAAACATGAGGATAAATGCTGAAAAATAAAGTAAAGAAGTAAAAGAAGAATAAAAGTAAAGTTAGAAGTTAAAAATTAATTGTTAGAAGTTAGTGATTAGTGACTAGTAGTTAGATACTTTAGATGAATGATCCATAAAGATTTGGACATTGAGCTTAAGTCCAAATTGATGAAGACTCATTAGAGAATTGATAGAATCAAAGCATCCTAACAATGAGCTTTCAAGGTTATTGGATATAGCTCTACATTTAATCATCCTTGGGATTGAAAACACAAAGTTTAGGACACTCATAATCAATCAAGTAAAAGAGATGAGAGCGGGAAATCCACATGATATGGTTCATGATTATTTGAGCCTTGAGCCTAGGTAAAAATTGATGAAGACTCATTAGAGGAATGTTAGAATCAAAGCCTTATAACAATGAGCTTTCAAGGTTATTTTCCATAGCTCAACACCTAATCGTACCTGGACAATTTCAAGCATAAAGCTTGGGCCACTAAGAACCAATCAATAGGAATGGAATAAGGGGAAATACGAAGGGAAGATAGGGAAGTCACCGTGAAACTCATGCCTCAGATGAATCACAACTAGGTCTAACTTCATCAAAATCAATCAACTACCATGATGGATTTGGTCTTTTGAACTATCAACACTTAAGTTCCATTGATGATGAAATTTATAACTCAAGATGTATCCATGTGCCACCAAGTCAAATAAAATGACAATCAATTAAATAATATATAAAAAATGATTTAAAATTGGTTTATTTTTGTGATTTTTTTTCATAATTTATGAATTTAAAATGATTTTTTGAAGTTTAAAACAATTAAAAACAAAAATCAGAAAATAAAATAATACCTAAATGATGTGGACCATCTGATCATTGTCAAAAAGTGTTAGTAAGCAGATTCAAAGGACCTAACGCCCTGTGCATGTCATGGACCTTAGTGAATAAAACATCAGATCAATTATTTAAAAAAAGTTTTGAAAAAGTAGGTGGCGCGATATCATTGGTTGAGGATGACACGCTAGTCATCTTCAACCTCCGACCAAACACGAATTACAGGTTCCACCAACTGTAAAATTGGAAGCTTAGACCAATGACATTCGCTCTGTCTCATCAAAATGAAAACAACCATGCCTTCGCGAAAAATTTATTTAACCTGGAACTCAATCAATTTTAAGAAAACCAGAAGAAGTTTTGCAAATTAAATTTGAAATTAAATTCTTAATTCTCAAGGAAAACGAAAACCAGAAGAAACACGAGCTTTAGAGATGAAAGGACTACATCTTGGCAATTTATTTGAAGCAAATCGAATGAGAATTCTACCTGAACGGAGTAAGAAAAATTTGCTATGAAACTGGACTTTAATAGCTTGATTCAGGCATGCTTAAGACTTTATTCTCGTTGGAGAAGTTTTAGGGAAGTTCAATGATGCTTATGGAATAAAGAATTTGGAACTAGAAGTTATCTAAACAAGAGTTCAAAGTTTCAGAAAAGTGAGGTATGGAGGAAGTTTGACAGAGATTTTCTAGCTCTCAAACGCCCAGGAAATGAATGAGGAATGATCTCTGTTGATAGATGATCAAGTGTGTGAATTGGATGAGAAATCAAAGAAATCGCATGAACTTGCTAAGTAAAAAAATGTGACTTATCAAGGCTCAAAACGTAGCAATTTGGATGATTTAAAGGTCGTTTCTTATTATGGCAAGTCCCTAAACATGATTAAGAATGAAATTGATCATTAAAAAGGCTTGTAATTGAGTTTAACTTGGTTCATAATTCTGACTAAATATGAAACTTCAATTCCAAGGTACCAACTTCAAATCCATGGGGAAACTTGCTCAGGAGGCTTTATGATCTCATTCTTGATGCATTTGAAAGATTGCATCACAATCTTTACAATGTACCAAGAAAGGTTTCATTTGGATACTTGAGTTGAAAGTTATGCGCATTTGAATTTGGGGAAAACACACAAATTTTGATACTTAAATTTTGATTTTAGGTATAGAGCTTCATAATGACCTATAATGTCTTGCAAACATACAATCCATTCCACTCAAAATTAGCCTTAACCTTTGAAGATTAAATGGAATAAACTCTTCAACTTGAACAGTGGAATTGAGATCACTCAAAAATAATAAAAATTGAAAGTTATGGCCTTTGGAAGATGATGAAATATTCTTGAGAAATCCATGAATGACCTATAATAGTTTCAAGGACTTTCCAAGCATTTTCAAGCCTTGCACCTTGAAACAAAGTTATAGTAGACATGATTGGTGCATCTTCATGCATATTCTTCTACTATTATACTTAGGCATTTTCTAATTTATTTCTTTAGTTTCTCCATTTTAATGTGTTTTCATAATTTAATTTATTTTTGCACTTATTTATTTTTCGTATTTTAATTTTCAACATTGGCAGCTTTCAAAGAAAAATTTATAACTGGAGCTACATGAATCACATTGAGGCGTTCAATGACAGAGCCAGAAACTTTATGTAATGGGGGCAAATATATAAATTATTTATTTATAATTTTTATATTTAACAAAATTAAATATTTTATTATTTTCTTTATAAATAATATTTCTATATAGTTAAAAAAAATAATTGTTATGCACTATCAATATAAAATATTTTACACATTAAATATATCACGATCATTCCCCAAGTAATACTTTATATGTGATTTTAAAAAAATTACAAAAATTTAACGGTTCTAATACACCAACCCTTTAAATCTTCTTTACACAGAAAGTGTATTTCAATTAAATTCTAATTAACATATCATCCATTTCACATATACTCTCATATTAAATTATTCATGATATTAATGATGTAGGCGCTAACTATATAATACTACCTCCGTTCCTATATATAAGAGACAATTCAATTTTTAGATTCATTGAATAATCAATGTACCTAGTCTATAAATTGACCAAATACATTGATTATTCAATGAATTTAAAAAATGAATTGTCTCTTATATATAGGAACAGAGGTAGTATGTTTTTTAATTACTACAAGCTTTATAACTTTTTTACTAATACTTTTATAAATTTTTATGTTTATACCATAATATAATATTATTAGATAAATGAACACAATATTAACGAAGTGAAAATGTTTATAGATGTATTGTCAGTATGCTATATATAATTGGTATTAGAGTGTGTATATATACCAGCATGTGCAACTAATTATACATTTGAACATAAAGTTAAAATATAGTGGGGGCACCAACCCACACTCTCTATAACATGGCTCCATCCCTAGAGGTGTTCTAGTAATCGTTGGAGAGCTAAGAGAAAGAGCTACAACTTTGATGTTGAAGCCAAAAGCTGAATCAGACTGTAGATGCCTCGAAAAATTTATTGAAGTTTCAGTCACATAAGCAATTTTATTTGGACCGATTTTCCTTGTTTTTGACCTAGTTGGGTGATAACCCGAATGTTTTATTTCATGTATACCTAGGGAAGCTTGTTACTTTTCACGTTAGAGAATTTTGAAGAAAAAATTTTGTTTATACGATTCTATGCAATGGAGAACAAATCACCAGACTTATCTACTATAATTGGTTTACACCGCAACATTGAGGTTCTATATTTTTCAATCAATCACTTTTCCCTTTCAATATTATGCTATATATATTGTCCGCTTTATTCAATTTATATAGAACAAATATTGATTAATTTTGATTGTACCTAATATTTCTTTACTTTATCATGTTTTCTTAATCTGTGTATATTTGATCGTGTTTGCTTAATTCATGAAAGATTTAATCCGTTTGCTTAATACGGAATTAGGGAATATAAGTCTTATAGTGGCAGTTACACTTGTTAATTGATACTATTATCAAAAAGGGATTAGAATCCGCATAGGACATGAAGATTATGTGAATCAATATTCGAATAAGGATTGTTCTATTTCAGAAACTTTATGTCTTCAATTTATTGAGCGGTTGCAAGACATAAAGTTTCTGAAACAGAACAATCCTTATTCTAACACCTACAATCCAGGGTGGAAGAATCATCCAAATTTTGGATGGAGGGATCAAAAAGGAAATACTTAACAGCAAGGCCAAAGTCCATATCAGAATCAGTATCAGCAACAACAACAACAACAACCTCCGAAGAAAGCAGATTGAGAATTAGCCATTGAAAAGATGGCAGCTCAAAATATTCAATTTCAAGAGGATACAAGAAACAATCAGAAGATAAGTTGGGTAATCTAAATAGTAGATAGTCATTTTATCTTAGTGTATAATCACTTATTTATTCTATTCGATAAATTTATTCTAAAACCATAAACCCCCAATTTCGATTTCAGATTGGTTAATTATAAAACAAGAATCCTTGCGATACGACTAGAGCCATTGTCTCTATCTATAGTTTTCAAAATAACTCGTTTTCATCCGCGAGCGACAGCGGGTCACGACACCCACAAGTCTATTGTAGAAAAAGAATGAGTTCAAGGAGATAAAAATTGACCAAGTTATGATATTTTGAAGTCAAATCATAGAATTCAATGGCTTTTCCAATGGACTTGTAATCTTCTCCACACTTCAATGATCTTACTTTCAAAATTTGCCTTTTATCCTTGAGGACAAGTTGTTAAGGACTCCTTAAATATGATCATGGATTTGGAACCACTTCAAAATCTCAAAAAATGAGCAAGATATGGTCTTTGGAAGTCAACAAACTCTCATTCAAAGAGTACAAAAGTGACTTCCCCTTTACACTTTTGATGATTTTCCTTTCATAAATGGATCTTGTCATATAAAGAGAAGTTATTATAGATGATGATAAAAATCCATATAAAAAAGAATCACCTCAAAATATTGAAAATTGAGAGAGTTATGCACTTGTAATCATAGAATCAAGAATTTGTCCTAATTAGGTCAAACCATTTGGATCAAATTTGGATATTTTGATCTGTCTTTGCAAATTAAGGCATGACGAGTCACATTAGACCTTGGAATTATTTTATATGGAAGCATACTTTGATGATGAAGTTCATCTCTCAATGAAACTTATTGAAGAAGTTATAAAAATAAACACATGAACGAATGACTCTTCTTGATGAATCCAAACATTAATCCTTGAGAAAAACTTGATCATATAAAATTGAGAGATATCCTTTAGCTAAAAGGACATTGATGCCATAAATAAATCCTTTAAACTCAATCTTTAAAACACCTTGAATTGCCATTTTACTGAGAATCAATATTCAAACCGTGGCTTAAGAGGTGGGAGAGATGCACTTGACTCCATACCTACAATGTACAAAGAATAAAAGCAAATATATACATCTTTTGGATTTTGGTTAAGGGTTAGTAAACATAAGAACACCTATACAATACATAATTCAAGGTGCTTGGTAATCCCTCAAGAGCAAACTTAAAGATAGGAGAGAGTGGAAGAGAAAATCAACCTTAATGTGTGATCTTGATGCATGGTAATGATATGGGATAACATAGGATCTTAGGGAAAAATTGGGGTACAACAATGCGTTTTGATGATATGAAAGCGTGAGTTCAATATGTGACACATCGTGATATGTGATATATGGTTGAATGATTTATAAGTCATTTTTATTTGATTAAATTGTTTTAAAACCTTAACTCATGAATGGATAAGCATGATGATGTTTTGAAGATGTTATGAATGAAATCAATTAAGACTACGAATTTTGGTCCAAAAAGAAATGATTTTGTTGTGGAGTCCTAGGAGCTGAAAAGTTATGTTCAATACCAAATTCAGCACAATATTCTTCAAAGAGGTGATTTTTAAATTCACCTCCATGATCACTTCAAATTGCAACTATTTTTGAATTCATTTTATTTTGAGAAATCTTGGTAAAATGTGTGAAAACAATGAAAGTTTCATCTTTGCTACATAAGAAAATAGTCCAAAAAAATCTAGAGTAATCGTCTACAATTACCAAACCATAATAATTTCCACCTATGTTTTTAGTCCGCGAAGGACCAAATAGATCCATTAAATAAGAAACTTATGAGCTTCTTTCGGGCCAAATCCAAAATCTCCCGTCAATGACATGAATCTCACTCGGATCATCGTTCCCTCGAAGATCATTTCAATATATCTCATCATCTGCCTCATCTACATTCTCATCATCATCTTCACGTACAAGTACATATTTGGGAAGTGGGGTGCGGGATCCTCCAGTCTTAGTGGGATGTGGGGTGCAAGATCATCTAACCTACGTGGGACGTGGGTTGCGGGATCCTCCAGCCTGTGTGGGATATGGAAAACTGGGTCCTCTAGTCTGTTGGAAGGATGAGGGCATCTATGTGGGATATGGAAAACTGGGACCTCTAGTCTGCTGGAAGGATGAGGGCATCTGGGTCTATGGGAAAGGAAAACCAGGTAGCCGGACAAAAGATGCAGGTATCCCAAATGAGAATGTCTGAGAGGAGAGTAATGGCACAAAAGCCTAATTACTGGCCATGGACATAAGATCAACCTGACTTCGTAGGGGAGGGCACGTGGCCGAGTGAGGTGCCTCACATGTTACTTCTCTTGGATGTTGGGACTTCTTACCACTATCCTTACTCTTAGGTGGCATTTTACCTATATATATATATATATATATATATATATATATATATATTCATCAACAAAAATAATAAATTTGAAAAATACATTCTCATCAATACATATTCATTAACACATTCAATAGATGATTCATTGTTCTCATCAATACATATTCATTAACATATTCAATAGATGATTCATTGTTCTAATCAATACATATTCATTAATTAACATATTCAATAGATGATTCATTGTTGTCATCAATACATATTCATTAATTAACACATTCAATAAATTGTTTTGTTATTCTAAATCTTCATGCTCGTCAACCATATCATTCCCATCATCTGATGTGATATTGTTCTTAGATTCAAACTCTTCATCATTCTCTTCGTCCACATTATTATCAAACAACAATATAGACACATCAACTTGATATCCCTCACCTATTGTATCAGACAAACTTGTAATGTGTTCATCTACAATCACATCATTAATTTGTTCAACTTCATCAACTTGGTAGGCAACATCTTCTACTAGATCGCCAATTTCAATATGATCCAACGGTTTTTTTATTACAACACATCATCCTTGTTTATGTGATACAAATGAAGGATAAAGAACATAATAAACTTGTCTAACGATATGTGACATTATGAAAGGGACATACTCTTTGTATCTCCGGTTCAGTTGAATCTCAACAATACCATGTGACTTGTCTATTTTTGTGCCTCTAGTTGGATCATACCATCACAATAAAACAGGACAACTTTATTTTCTGAGTCCAAGTAATTGTATACCAACTCTTAGATATGTTTAACAAAGCCATAAAAGTCATCTTCACCGCCATTTGTAACTCCTTTACAAATACACCACTATTTATGGTTTTTTCCCCTTCGATCCATGTCTCAGTGTAAAATTTATATTCGTTCACGAAGTATGTGTGCCATTCATTTGCGCTTTTAATAGGGCCTTATGACAAGTTTCTCAAATGGAGTATTTCTGGAGTCGGTGCAAAAATGCTAGACAATCTCTCATTGAACCATGGGGGAAATTAAGTATGAATGACACCGAATATTGACTGTACACCAGTACTATGAAAATAGGAATTGTTAAATTCCCTACAAAACACACACCATAAGTTTAATAAGTTTGGTATACGCACATTGTCAACAAAGTTAAAAAGTTTGGGTAAACTTACTCAAGATATGGTTTAACTTCAACGTAGTTGATCAAGACATGAACATGTGCGGGTTGCATTTCATTTTGGGTCAACCAATGCACACCCTTCTTTTCAAAGTGTCGACCTGGAAGTCCGAAGATTGATAAGGTGAATTGACTTCTCTCGTTGACGTTTTCAGAATTCTGTATGATTCTAGGAGTTAACATCAAGTGATTGAAATAGTGACTTCAAAAACTTGATGTTTCCCGTTGCAAGTAATGTGCACATATAGATCCTTCAACTCTAAGATTTACGAAAAATTGATGATCAAAATAACTTAAACTATTAATAGAAGGGTAAAATGAATTTATAAATATTAACCTGTGAAAATCACATGGTTACCGACTTAAAACATTTTCAGAAATCATAAATTTAAAAACGACAGTTCGAAACTGATTTCAGAATGGTGAATAAATTTATTGACTAAAGAAAATTTGAAAAAACCTAACCTTTTGATTGTTTGCTGAGTTTGCTTCAAATCCAATTTTGCAACAATTATTTGCTGAATTTGCTTCAGATTTGATTTTGCAATCTATTTTCGACCGCAAGGCAAAAATAATACACAAAAATGAAGATGAAAAGTTTATCGAAGAAGATGAACTTTTTAGAAAACAATCTTATGAATATTTCAAACAAATATATCTAATAATATACGTATGAGATAAACGATGAAAAAAACCATGTAAAGGAATAATAAGAACGGACTGGTGGAACGAACCTATATTTGCAGAGGCTTTGTAGACAGATGGAAGAGAGAAAGAAAAGTCACAAAATGAAAGCATTTGGTTATGGAAGAAATAAATAAATAGGAAAACGAAGTTTGAATGAAAGAAATGAATAGGGACTCAAAAAGTTTGTTGTGTATTTCCAATGCAATATTGTCTTCAATTGTGATAATCAGATGAAATTATAATGTTGGAACAGAACATTTAATACTGTCAGATTTAATTCGTTGGAAAATAATAATTAAGGATATAAAATTAGCATTAGGACTGTGAAATTTGCTCTCTAAACTGATTTAGTTTGGATAAGACAGTATTAATACTAGTAATCTAACTATTATTATTATTATTATTATTATTATTATTATTATTATTATTATTATTATTATTATTATTATTATTATTATTATTATTATTATTATTATTATTATTATTATTATTATTATTATTATTATTATTATTATTATTATTATTATTATTATTATTATTATTATTATTATTATTATTATTATTATTATTATTATTATTATTATTATTATTATTATTATTATTATTATTATTATTATTATTATTATTATTATTATTATTATTATTATTATTATTATTATTATTATTATTATTATTATTATTATTATTATTATTATTATTATTATTATTATTATTATTATTATTATTATTATTATTATTATTATTATTATTATTATTATTATTATTATTATTATTATTATTATTATTATTATTATTATTATTATTATTATTATTATTATTATTATTATTATTATTATTATTATTATTATTATTATTATTATTATTATTATTATTATTATTATTATTATTATTATTATTATTATTATTATTATTATTATTATTAGTTATTATTATTATAATTTTTTAATAAAGGTAATATTAAAATATATTATTTACAACAAATCTATTCAATAATTTTTCTGCACTAATAATCTATCGTAAAGGTGTTGCTGCTTGAATGTCAGAACTTTGCATCCAAAATTAATTGTCAATAGAATTGATAAAGTTGTCAATAGAATCTCAAACATTCATGTTAAAAATATAAAATATAAAATATTTTTAAATTGCTCCGGCTAGGATTTTTTGGCAGTCAGGCGAATGAGAATGGAATCACGGCTAGGATTTCCTGGTAGTCAGGCGAATGAAAATATTGCTCCGGCAACTCATGGTAGGAGTACTGCAGAAATAGATTTGCAGGAAAGAAGTACCAAAAAAGTTAAAGATTCAGATAGTAATAAAAGGTATAATAGTGTCTCTTTTAGAGATATAATTACTGGAGGAGGAAGTGTGGGAATAGTAGAGAATCAGGATGAGAGGATAGAGGATGTGGAGGTTAGTGAGGAGGAGTATGGTGAAATCAAGGTGGAAGAGGAAATGATAGGAGGGTATGAATGTCCCAATTTTGTTTTTTTCTGAGAAAGAAGAAATGAGAATTCAGAGGCCATGGCGGCAAGTGGTGATTGTCAAGCTGTTAGGAAGGAAAATTGGATACAAAGCATTGGAGAACCATTTGAACCAAATGTGGGTTCGAAAAGGAGTCATTAGCATTATTGATTTGAGTAATGAGTATTATCTCATTGCTTTTTCACATGAAGATGACAAGAAATCAGCAATGGCTAATGGACCGTGGTTCACTTACGACCATTACTTGACGGTGCAAGACTGAAGGCCAAATTTTCAACCAGAGAGCGACACCATAGAAGAAGTTGTTGTTTGGGTTCGTATTTCTGGACTTCCGATTGAGTACTATGATGCTCGTGCGTTATCGGCTTTTGGTAACCGAATCGGGCGTACGATTAAGGTGGATAAGACCACAACTAAACAAGAACGGGGAAAATATGCCCGTATATGTGTAGCTATCAAACTATCTGATCCATTGCTAGCTATGCTTAAAATTCAAGGTAGCAGTTATAAGATAAAGTATGAAGGTCTTCATCTTCTTTGTCTGGCATGCGGAAGATATGGTCATAACAAAGAAGGATGTTTGATAGTTCAGAAAGGGACAAATCTTGCTGGTGAAGTTGGTCCTATAGATTCTGGCAGTAGCACATAGAAAAGTCAAGGAGAGCTCATTGTGGAAGACGGGCCGTGGAAGATAGTCCAGAAACAGAGGCGGGGTAGGAAAATCAACGATGGCCGGAGGAACAGTATGTCGGGAAGCCTTAATGAGAGAATTAATTCGCAAGGATCTCGTTTTCTATTATTGGAAGAAGAAGATAAGGAAATACATGAAAATGCTCATAAAGAGAATAATGATGAGGATTTGATTCTTAATGGTACAACGCTGGCTAATGAAGGTAGAATTATTGCAGATGATCAACCGCTGATTCCTATTATTGATGCAGCAATTAATTCTAATCATAATTCTGGTAGTGGTAATGGCGGGAGCAACACAAGGAATATTCAAAGAATAGAATTGACTAATTCCCTTTCTGTCTTGGAGATTAATCAAGAGTGTAATGTTGGGGCAGACAAAGGAGTTAAATTGTCTTTTAAAGAAAGGCAAGGTCGTAGGCGACAAAATGATAGCATAAAAAACAAGAAAACACACTTAGCCTCACGTGGTGGAATTCAGATGAAAGAGAAAGAAGGAAACATCAGTAAAGCTGGCATAAAGAGTACATTTGGAAAATTTAACGTTGGAGATAGATATGAGGCAGAGAAATATGATACCTTTACCGTAAAACAAAAAGAGAAAAGTGGGGCAACTCTTGACTTTAATAAATTAGAGTACAATACGAAGAATACAGGTGGCAAACATGAATTGGTGCATAAGCATGCAAATGATGCTGAGTGTTTTGACAAGAATAAACCTCCTGATCCAAACGTTCAAATTCAAAATACTGCTACCTTTTACTTTGGCAAAACACTATCTTTGACACGGGAGAATGACTCAAGCAGGAGTAATTATTCTGGTGTAGGAGATATGGATGAATCAATTGAAGAGGTCCAAGAGACACCCGAGGAACACTGAGGTTTCGTTTTCTGCAAATCAAGTTTTTTATGATGTGTACAAATACAAGAATCATGGTGTGGAACTGTAGAGGAGCGGCGAATAAGGCTTTTTTCAGATATTGTAAGCACTATATTGATATGCACAAACCTATCATTTTGGTTGTGGTGGAAACTCGATGTGAGCCAGTTAGACTCAAGAAAAATTTTGCGAGGTTGGGCTTTGATATGATGGATTGTAATGAGAATAGAGGTTTTTCTGGAGGCATTGCGATAGCTTGGAATTCTTCTGCTGTCTCCATGCAAGTGAGCATTATAGATAGCCAATTTATACATGCCAAAGTACATATGGATCGTGAGGATGATTGGTGGTTCACTGCCGTTTATGCTAGACCCAATGAACACAACAAAGTGGTTTTATGGGATAGATTGAAGTTAATTGCAACTGATATGAAGGAGGCTTGGATTCTTGCTGGGGATTTTAATGATATTGCAAGCACGAATGAAAAGAAATGAGGCCTGCCTGCTTCCCTGCGTAAATGTCAGAAAGTCAGAGACAATTTTGATGCTTGTAGTATTAAGGAAGTAGATACGCGAGGACCTTTTTATACGTGGAGGGGGCCTATATTTCATGGTGGTCAGAGAATATATGAGAGGTTGGACAGAGGCATGAGCAATGATATTTGGAACTTACAATTTCCTGAGGCTTTTGTTAAAGTCTTAATGCGGGTAGAGTTTTCAGACCACCATCCTTTGCTTATCACCTTGCATGAAGAAAACCGTAGCTTCCAGCAACGCCCTTTTAAGTTTGAAAGTGCATGGCTGCTGGATGATTCTTATGCGAGTATGTTTCACGAATCGTGGAAGGAGAATGTCTCGATCGCTGTTAATCTAAATAATGTGGTGGCTGGCATTGAGAAGTGGAAGTTAGAGTTTTTTGATCAAATCAAGAGAAGGAAGCAGATTATACTCAAAAGATTAGAAGGTGTTCAAGGGAAG